>LNAC01000049.1:4771479-4828597 GCA_002007465.1 Ailurus styani | reverse complement strand
AGAGAGAGAGAGAGAGAGAGAGAGAGAGAGAGAAATATAGATATATACACACATGTATAACAAAGTAAATCTCCAAATTAGCATGATTTAAAGAAGCCCCCACTTTTCCAAATGTAACTCCCTCATTGAGTCCAGGCCTGGAAAATAAGTTGAATGAAAAAATAAAATATAGAAAACTTGATTATCTTCAAACTATTCATCCATGTTAAAAGCATATACATCATCACCACCACCCATTTTTTGTTTCCTTCTCTTCTCTTGACCTTTTATTATTTATTTTTTAAAAAGATTTTATTTATTTATTTGATACAGAGGGAGAGATTACAAGTAGGCAGAAAGGCAGGCAGAGAGAGGAAGAAGCAGGCTCCCTGCCAAGCGGGGAGCCGGATGCAGGGCTCGCTCCCAGGACCCTGAGATCATGACCTGAGCCGAAGGCAGAGGCTTTAACCCACTGAGCCACCCAGGTGCCCCCTCTTAACCTTTTATAGCTGCTTAGCACATCTTTCAGATGCTGCTAAGGAAGACAATGATGAGATATTTATTTATTCACTAGATATGGCTAAAATCCAAGAAAATTTATAATATCAATTGCTGGCAAGGATATGAAGCAACAGAAACTCTCATTCATTACTGGTGGAAATGCAAAATGGTAAAATCACTTTGGAAGACAGTTTTGTGGTTTATTATAATGCTAAAACTAATCTAACCATATGATTTGTCAATTGTTGGATTTAGCATGATGATTTGAAAACTATGTATGTAAAAACATATATATGAATGTATGTTTATAGCAGCTTTATTTGTAATTACCAAAACTGGAAGTACCCAAGATGTCTTTCAAAAGGTAATGGATAAGCAAATGGTAGTGTATCCACACAATGGAATACTTTTCAGAGATTAAAAAAAAAAAAAGAATTATCAGTACACACAACAAATGGATGGATCTTAAATGCATACTGCTAAGTGAAAAAGCTAGTCCAAAAAGGCTACATACTATAATGACTCAATTTACATGACACTTGGAAAAGATGTTGGTTGTAATGGTAGGGCCTCGATCTGGTAGGATTAGTGTACCTATCAGAAAAAATAAATCACAAGAGCTTGCTTCCTCTTTCTCTCTCACTCTTTCTTTCTCTCTCAATCTCTTTCTACTCACACGAAAGGCGGAAAGGCCATGTGAGTACACAGCAAGAAGCCGGCTATCTGCAACCCAGAGAGAGAGCTCTCCCCAGACACCAGCCCTGCTGGCATCTTGATCTTGAACTTCACCCTCCAGAACTGTTAGTTAAGCCACCCAGACTGCGGTATTCTGTTATGGTAGCCTGAGTAGACTAATATACCATCTCTCTGTTTCTGGTTCTTCTGCCTCCCTCTTCCCCACTTAAGGACCATGGTTGCCAGTGGTTTGGAGAAGGGGAAGGGTTGAATAAACAAAACACAGGAGATATATTTGGTGCTGTGAAACTATTGTGTATGATATTGAGATGAGAGACATATGGCACTATTCATTTCTCAAAACCCACAGAACTTTATAATATAAGGAGTAAACCTTAACGTATGAATTTATAAAAACAAATTAAAAGATCAGGGGATCCCAGTATGGAATACAAACTATAACAAGAGAATCTAATTGTATTACAAATATATAATCTGAATTCAGGGGGTGGGGTTAAATGGTGGCAACCAAAGTAACTTTGAAAATTACCAAAGAAAAAAGGAATAGTACCTAAGCACTGTATTCTAGTTGATAAAGTTGTTTTTCATGGGGTACAGGTTAACAATTCTGAAATAGTTATACATGGAGCTCATTGTGGGAGTAGTAAGTTATAGATAAGCAAGAAGAGGAGGCTAGAATGATCCATGTGGTGATAGATTAGAGTTTGAGACATCAATATGAACTTGTGTTCAGTTTAATATAGATGCAGATGGATAGATATAGAAATAATTATAGATACATGGGTGTACAGAGGTGAGCATCTATCCATATATTTCCAAGCTCTGTCCACTGGCTGAAAAAGTGAGAACACCACCCTGGTAGCAATGGCACCCTCTAATACCCAGCATATGGCTTTCAAATTTCATTCTGCAATGAAAAGAACCAGAGCCCTTCAGAAAAATGACTCATTCTAGTGATGAGGGGAATGGCACTTAACCTCCATGGTCTCACACTCAAAAACCCATAATCCCAGCCTAATCATAAGAAAACATCAGACAAACCCAAATTGAAGGACACTCTCCAAAATGGCATACCAGTATTCATCAAATTGTCAAGGTCATCAAAAGTAAGTGAAGTCTGAGAAACTTATCATCTAGAGGAGGACATATTAACTAAATTTAATGTAGAGCCCAGGACAGAAAATGGATACCACGTAAAAGCAAAGAAAAATGAATGACGTGTGGCTTTAAGTTTAAAAAGAAATGTTGCTGGGGAAAATAAATAAGATCATTACTGTATAAAGGAAGTTCACACACCTACAATGACAGAAAAATTTAGGTATGGCCAGCAAATTGTTTAACCACTAAACGTTTTTGTGATTTATTGCTAAAATGAAAGAACACAATAATTTGAAGGAAAAATCTCTAAATATAGTTTTATCTACCTGTACTGAAATGAAATAGAGAAAAGAATACTCTCTGAAGAGGACAAAAGGTTCTAAGAGGCAAGGGGAGGATACAAAGGCACAGCAGCAGACCCAGGGAGAAAACCAGGAGAGCCTCATGCAAAAGAGTACCAGAAGGAGAAATGAAGATGAGAGTCATCAAAAAGGATGTTTAAGAGGTTACAGGTTACTGAAAACCAGGATGGACCTTTATTACCTATCTATCTGACCCTGGAAGCAGATGATGTCTAAGTCGCAAATGGCTAAAAAGAGGCACGCCCACCCAAAACAATACAATAAAAGGAAAGAGACTTAGTAAATAACATTTAACCTCTGAAAGCAAAGAGAGAGAGAGTGATTGAGGCTGAAGGTAAAGTACATATTGGGGTAAGAATAATGTTCTCCCAAAGATGTCCATGCCCTCACTCCCCGGAACCTGTGAATATGTTACAACACAGGAAAATTAGGTCATAGATGGAATTAAAATTGCTAGTCAGCTGAATTTTAAACAGGACATTATCCTAGATTATCTGGGTGGACCTCATATAATCACAAAAGTGTCCTTAAGTGGGGAAGAGGAAGGCAGAAGAACCAGAAACAGAGATGGTATATTAGTCTACTCAGGCTACCATAACAGAATACCGCAGTCTGGGTGACTTGACAGTTCTGGAGGCTGAAGTTCAAGATCAAGATGCCAGCAGGGCTGGTGTCTGGGGAGAGCTCTCTCTCTGGGTTGCAGATAGCCGGCTTCTTGCTGTGTACTCACATGGCCTTTCCGCCTTTCGTGTGAGTAGAAAGAGATTGAGAGAGAAAGAAAGAGTGAGAGAGAAAGAGGAAGCAAGCTCTTGTGATTTATTTTTTCTGATAGGTACACTAATCCTACCAGATCAAGGCCCCACCGTTACAACCTCATTCAACCTTAATTACTTCCTTAGAGGCTCTATCCCTAAATACAGTCTCAATGGAGGCTAGGTCTTCAACATATGAATTTTGGGGTGACATAAACATTCATCCATAACAGATGGAACCATGAGAAAGACCTGATTGGTCATTGCTAGCTTTGAAGACACAAGGGAGCCATGAAGGAGTGCAAGCAGCCTATAAGAAGTAGGAAAAGGCAAAAGAAAAAAGAAAAAAGAAAAAAAAAAATAGATTCTCTCTTGAAGCCTTCCAAAAAGAAATGCAGCCCTGCTGACATTTTCAGCCCAGTGAGACTGATTTCAGACTTCCGAACTCCAGAACTTTTAAGATAATGATTTTGTGTTGTGTTAAAGGTATTAAGTAGCAGTTATTTGTTACAGCAGCAATAGGAAACTAATATGATTATGAAAAATGTAAGGGAGACTTGAAAGAGAAAAATAAAAGCATTTAATTTGCAAACAGTTGTTAAGGACTGTTGTTAAGGACAGTTGTTGCAACAGTTGTTAAGGACAAAAACAATACTGAGACTTAAAGATACGTTATAAAAGAGAATAACTGTCCATAATACATAATGCTTGACATAACCCTGTCAAGTTCATAACAAATATGTTCCATGAATTGTTCAGAATATCAGCCCTCCTCTTGTTTTGTTACTGTTGATTTTGGCAGATGTGGACTTCAGTAACTAGCACAGCGCCTGATAAAGAGTAGAAGCTCAATAAAGAATATATCCATTATATAAACTAAATGGGGCTAGAAAATAACAAAGCTCACTATCACATATGGCTTGTGAGATTGGGTACATTAGTAAAGGAAGGAAGAGAGAAGGGAGCTAAAATTAATTGGAATAAAAATAGAAGTCAAATTGAAATCCAAGTGAAAATGCTAATGCATTCCTAGTGAAACATTTTTAACCATTGACAAAGCTTCTGAGTTTCAGTTGGGTCTTCACAACATCTTGCAAAAATGCATGGCAAAGAGACAACTGAACACCCACCAGCTAAAGCAGGGCTATGATTGTTCTGGCAAACACATAACCCAGAGTAAATATTGTCTTGCATGAAGATGTGAGGAGGTGGATAAGGCATTGTAATTACCACTTGCTGGGTATTCTTTTTAAAGATTTAATCATTTAGATGAGACTCAGCATCACTAAAAAAGAAGTCAATATTTCTGTGAGCTAGGGAGTGAACAGTACTGATGTTTTTCTTCCGTTCAGCTGTTACATGTACCTACCAAAAGTCAACTTCACCTGCTAGTTATATATTCAAGACAGCACAGATAACGAATCATGAGCAGTAACTTGTTTCAGTTCATTTTCTTGAACACACTGTGTTCTCATATATTATTGATCAAACAAGTGATATTTGAATAGGGTTGCAATTTGTAAAATTACATAGTAATCTTGCTATATTATCTTAATTAATTTTATAACCAGCACTCAACCACTGTCCTTTGTGGTCTATCTAAAGTATTCACGTGCAGAGGCACAATAGCAGACTCTGAGAGCAGCTTTCAGAGAATGACTTCTGTTCATCTTCTCCTTGTCATCTGGCATCTACTGACATCAATTCTTTCATTTGAGTTCCTGACATTAAGCATTTATAGAACAACACCCTGAGACATTGATTAACATACCCTGTCTTTTAGGTAGTATTCCTACATTTCAGCATACAGAACATCACCTGGAACTCTGGATTCCTGGGCCCTATCAGAAAGACTCTAATTCTTTAGGTCTAGTGTGGGGCCCAGGAACCCATATTTTTAACAAGCATTCTGGAAAACTCTGATCCACAGGATCAGTCTATGGAACCAGATCCATTTTGCAATCATAGAAAAATCTGTACAATGATTTTTATACTTTACAATTAATTTATATTTAAATTTTATAATTTAGAGTATTATCGTTCAAATTCCTTTCTTCTTTTCTTTAATTTTCTAAGCCCTTATGTACTTAGCTCTTTTAGTCCTCACAACAATCTTGTGATTTAGGTATGATTATTATCCCCACTCTGATGAAGAGGCAAATGGTTAAGTCACTTTCTGTATTAGTCTATTTGGACTGCCATATCAAAATACTGTAAACTGGGTGGCTTAAATAACAGAAATTTATTTTCTCACAGTTTTGGAGGCTAGAAGCCTGTGATCAGGAAATTTAAAACTCAAACTTCACATGGAGTTCCTTCACTCAAAAACTTAACTACATAAGAGGTAAGTAACTCAGAGGCAAGGCATTTACCAATAAATCAAATGCAGAAAATGTGTTCTCCTTATATTTCACTGAAAATTCTGTGAGTAACAAAATCATTTCCTCCCCAAAATAATCACATAGTGCGAATTTAAGTATAATGACACCTTATGCTTAAAAAGTGTGTCTAAGCAACATTACAGATGGAAAATTTTGGTTACTGAAATATATAGTCTAATGGGAGAAAATTATCTTCTTCAAAGAGAATGACAAAAATTTTCTGTAATAAATTTTCTGATAAGCATAGACCTCTATAGTCCTGAGGTTGAATAGGCTCATTTTTACATATTTGACATTCATTAATTCAATAAGAGATAATACATTCTCAATATCAACACTGTGACATTTGACTTCCCAATGATTTATTAATCAAAAATATCAAAAGCATAAATGTGCTTCAGAGAAAGAAAGAGGGGAGAGGGGAAAAAAAAGAAGGAAGGAAAAAATAAAAAAGAGTAGAATAAGAAAAGGGCCAGAGTAGTTTAGTTCATAAGGGAGGCAGAGCTGTATACATTGCTGAGTCCTTTCTCTGAAGGGCCCAGCATGGCAAACCCAGGACCGGACACACATCGAAAACTAAATTCCTATTCTGGTGTTTTTTATCACTGCACCACAGATTAAAATGAAAGAAACCCATATCCTCTATTATTAAATATAAACACAAGAAACAAATGCATGTCTTATATCTATTTCCAAAATGATCTTTATATAATTAGCATTCATTTTTAAAAATGATTTAATTTAGGAGAGAAGGTTGGTTAAAGTCAATAATAAAACTGATAGTATTTTTCACACTTGGCATTCACAGGAGAATCTTGCCTTGCTCTGTGTAATAGATCCCAACCCTCATTTTCTATGCAACATAAATAAAGGAATAGAATGGCGTGATAGACAACTGTTAAGGCAGGTTGGTAATATAGAAAGGCTGAAAGTGAGAAGTGACAGGAAAAGTATTCCAGATATCTAATCCCAAACTTAGTAGTTAAAAGGCAACAGCAAAATTTATTCTGCTTGAGTCTGCAATTGTGCAGAACTTGAACGGGACAGCTCACACCCATTTCACTCGGCACCAGCTTGGACACTATCAGGTGTGGGGGCTGGTGTTATCTGAAGCCTCAAACAGGAAGGACTGGAACAGCTGGGATCCTTGGCCATCTCTACTTCAATGTAGTTTCTCCCATGATCTCTCCTGCATAGTTGCTTCAGCATAGCTGAACTTTTTAAATGTTGGCTCAGTATTCTCAAGGCATGTGTCCAAGACAGCGAGCTGGTGGAAATCATATCACTTTTTATTACCGAGGTCACATATATGCTCTGCTTCTGTTGTGTTTATAAGCCTTCCCAGTTTCAAGGGAGAGAACATGGACCTCACCTACATATGGAGAAGTATCAAATTTACACTGGAGGAAGAACATGTGGGCTAAGTATATCGGTGGGCCCATCTTTGGAAACTGTAACCTGCACAGATCACAGATAACATTACAGCAACTCTTAGGAAACTGGGAGAAAGGCGCCGTGAGAGGTTGTCACACCTGGGAACTGCTCATTTCCTGCCCACCAAACTGCTCACAAAAAGGAATTACAGCAGACATAACACTTTGCAGCTCCTTTCTTGAGAAGCATCCACACCCCCTTCTCCAATCCTCTCACCAGTGTCCACGGCTCCACCAGCTCCCTCTTGACAGTCGTGAGCCCCTGACAGCTCCATTTGCTGGCCCAATCAGCCACCGCCCCAAATGATGGTCAAGCACGGGCACCTGCTCGGCCAGAGCCAGTAAAAATCCACTCCTTCATATTACAACGTGGAAAAGCATTTTATCATTGGGAGAAACCAAAGAAGAGGAGGGGAAGGAGGAAAGGCAACGGACAGAGGAACAAAGGCAAATAAGAGAGAGCAGATGAAGAGAGGGGAGTAAGAGAGAACACCGCCTCTGGTTCTTGCCCACTCCTGAGGCCCAAGGCTAAAGCTCAGTATCCCACCACTGTATTCTTGCCCTAAATTCTATTTTTTGTTTAAGCCACTAGAGACTCGCCCAGGCACAATGATATCAATTTAAACATAAATAATCTTGTGTCAAAGATTAGTTGTGTAGATGGATGAAAGAAGCTTGTCAGCTTCTAAGTTTCTCTGGATCCAGAAAGGAGTTCTAATTTATACACAGATCCAGTCAGTAACAGGCTTCCTTTCTTTAGAATGTGAGCCTCCAAAAACCTGGCCCATCAGAGGCTCACAGTTTCCTCCTGTGACTTGGGGCCTCTTAAAGGACAAACCAGACAGGTAAAAACTGACCACAGTAAGCGAAGGGGACAGAGTTGTTAAGAAATCCATCTGTTATTACATATCACAGATCAAACAATGCACTGGTAACTGTTGAGGAAGAGGAAAGCTGATGCCAAATCCAGCTTTCACTGTCTACAGTGATCTGATTCTCTCATCCTCTAAGACCAGTCAAGTAACATCACTGTTCACCTAAAGCAGGTGAAGGATGCCAAGGTGGTGGGTAGCCCTGGTATTTCTCCAGGGGATTCATCCTTTTACAAAAACCTCCACTTGAGGCCTGTATTTATAAAATGTACCATCCATTGGAATTGTTTTCTCTTGATATTTTGACTTAGGGGGAAAAAATGCAGATGCTAGCAACGTCAATCTGCTTACTTCTAAGCTGTTCAGATCAACCTTTGGGCATTTAAACTAAATTGAAAATGTTGATCAATCATTATCGGGGTCAATCCAAAACTTAAAAATACTCAACAAGGGAGAATATTACCTAGTTTTTTATAAATGTAAATGTTTAAATATATAAATTTATAAATATAAACATATAAAATAAATCTAGAGATATATAGAAGTATAATCATATAACACACATATAGACTGATTCCCAGATTAGTTAAGCAAGCTGAACTCTGTGAGGGAAAAATCACACGGCCCTGGATTTTGCAAACACGACAACTGAAAATTCTTTCACAGAAAATACGCTCAGTACATTTTTAGATCTCTAAAAAGGCTTATTAGATGTCACAATTTAGTATGAAAGCAAGGCCTCATCTTTCTAGTTTGGTTCTATCATCTATTTACTTTAACCTCTTCTCATTTTTTTTTCCTTTTGTTAATGAGAAACTAGGATAATTTAGTGTGGGGAAAAAGAGATCAGTAGTGCTTACTCACCGCTGCCCTGTCCCTGGGCAGCTACTGACAAAAGAATTGCTATCCTCTTAGATGTACCCCATACTACCCATACTCCACGGTACGCTCTGCCACTTCCTGAGCTAAACTTCTGTCTGATGATATCTAGGAAAGGAAAAACAAAATGCCAAGTTGCTGATGTCTAGCTCAAAGAAAAAGAGTGTGGATCATGCAAAGTCATGCTGCCTAAGGGTCTGTGATGGTCACAAACAAGCACATAGAGTGGCCAGAACAGGGTACTCTCCAGGGCAGGGAGGGGTGACTCAGAAAGATAGGGCTCTCTTGGCCTGAGCATCCACCAGAGGTAGGCAACTCCATCCACAAGCAAGGACAAAACCACCTGTAGCATCACACATCAATACCTCCAGCCCATGGAGTGGTGGCTCAGCCTAATCTTCCAGTGTGCCATCCCCCTCTGACTCCCAGTAACTCCCAGTGCTCCTAGTGCCCACTGTTCCTGGCATGTCAGTACAGCAGTTATGCAACAAAGGTTGAGCATTCTCTATACAGCAGCAATCAAAACAAAACAAAACAATATTCTGTCCCTGGGGAAGTTATACTCCAGTAAGGGAAGAAACAACAGATAAAAACAGGTAGTAGGAAAGTCAGAACAAGCCATTCTGCATTCTGGTCAGGGCATACACTAACCTCCAAGGAGCCTGGCCCAGATAGTCCCAAGGGAGGTCATTGTGCAGACAGGAAATAAGATGGAAGGCCAAAGATGGAGTCCCTATTGTCAGCACTCCTACACGTTATCTTTCCCACCTTCTTATTGTCACTTGAGTAGTTTGACCAATGGTTTTCAATTTTAGCATGCACCAGAATCATCTGAAAGACTTATTAAAACAAAGATCACTGGAACCACTCCCAGAATTTCTAATCTAGGAGGTCTGGGGTAGAGCCCAAAATGTTACATTGATAACAAATTCCCAGGTGCTGCTGAGCCTGCTGGTCCTGGGGTCTCTCTTGGAGAATCACCGGTTTAATCTCTCAAGAATGCTCTGCTACTCATTCATTTATACTTAGGCAAATGCCACACTTCATTCTTTTTTTTTTTAATTTATTTTTTAAATTTTTTAAAATTTACTTATATGACACACAGAGAGAGCTTACAAGTAGTCAGAGAGGCAGGCAGAGAGAGAGGAGGAAGCAGGCTCCCTGCTGAGCGGAGAGCCCAATGCAGGGCTCCATCCCAGGACCCTGAGATCATGACCTGAGCCAAAGGCAGAGGCTTCAACCCACTGAGTCACCCAGGCACCCACCACACTTCACTCTTAAGTGCTGGGTCTTTTATGAATTCTTCCCTAGCTGTTAAACCAAAAATAATTTCTCTCTCCTCTGGGCTTCTGTAGTTAGCCAGAGTTCCCTCAGACGGTCACCTCCCTTTGCATTAGAGCTAATCTGTACATGAATATTCCTTAAGAGTAATGACAGTGAGTCACTTGTGTTTGCATCTCCCATAGTGCATGTCAAAGATATTTAGTAAATATCTTAATTGAATTAAAGATGCAGACCATGACCTCAAGAAATTTAAAACATTTCAGAACAAGAGAATAGAAAAAAAAAGAAGAAAAAAAAAAGAACAAGAGAATGGAGAATCTTCCTTCAAATGAGAAAAATGGTCTTAATGATTAAGAAACATAGACTTTCTCCAATATTTTTTTATTTGCTCCCAAATATTGCTAAAATTCACTTTATTACAAAAGTAAATTCCCTCTCAGTTTTTTTTTTCTTTTCTTTCTTTTTTTTTTTTTTTTTGGTCCTGAACTCAAATAATTAATGAGAGATCAGTCTAATATACAGAATGTAACAGCTATGGGCCTTACTGGTTTGAGTAATTACTCTAAAAAATATCATATCTTAAAATCTTTCCAGCCAGTGCATCCTTTTTATTAGCACTCTATAAATTTGCTGTCACTGTGATATCCGCAGGGAATGCCTGTAAATTAAAAAATCAAATAACAAAAATAACATTGCCACAATTTTTTTTTTTTAGCAATCTGTTCTGAAGGATCTGAGTAGATACAATTGAAATAGGGACTTGGAGCTCAAGTGATTAGAACTTAGAGGGAAAACACTGTTATTTCTACTTGCTTTTCTTTTGCATTTGTTATTCTCCTAATCTTGTCTGAGGTAGCTTCAAGGATGAGTTCTGTTATGTGGTGATATCTTCCTTTATACAGCTAAGTTTAGAAGTCAATCAGACCAGTGAATAAACTCATAATGACTAGCCCCATGATGTAGATGAACCTAGAAATATTTTAGCTAATTCCTTTAGGGGCGATTTCTTTATGTGAGAATTTGGAAATGGAAGCAAATATAAATGCTCACCACATAAACTAGGCAATGATGAAATTTCAAAGCCCTCAGATCAGGGATAAGTTGTAAAGGTCCACACTGCTGTCAATTCTTGTTATAGGGAACACCCATCTACTATGACATATTATCTACCATAAGATTCTTGCATTCTTTCATTCTGCCCTGTAGGTGGTAGTCTTCTTGGTTGGGTCAATTAGCTCTTGTCTTATGGTATTTGGGGAATAAGCATGCTTTTCTTCCTCTCCTTTGGGAAGGTTCTTTCTGACTACATTCCTGACGCATAGGTCTTAATGATAAGCAAGTCCTTTGTACTTGCATGGTACATATACTCTGTGGCAGAAGCAAAGTAAACTTTCTCAAACAGGGAGATCCTTACTCAAAGGATCTGGAAAATTTACCTAAGAGAAATACTGCCTTTTCTAGAAGAAGAGACAAGGGAGAAATACAAATAATAGGAAAAATTCTGTGCACTAGTATACCCCAGCTCCAGGGATGCTACCTGCTTCTACTGGTGCCCAGAGAAGTCTTCAAAGTTTTAGAAAGCCTCTGAACTGAATGCTATTGCCTATGATTCTATAGGAAAAGGTGACAGCTGCATTTATAAGCAACCATTTCTACTCAGTTACCCAGGTAAAGAGAGTCCAGATGTTGAGTTTGTAAAATACTCAATACGGAAAAAAAAAAAAAGGGCAGTGTGGGACCCACTGATAAAGGAAATGCCTCAATTGTGACAAGATCAGTGAGCCACCTTCCCTTAGTATCATTATTTACTTCCAAGAAACTGGTCATTTCCATCCTCATACGAAAATGTTTTAATACTGTATTTGAAGTTTAAAAAACAAAAAAATTCCAGGCTTGACCCTACAGCTACTTCTACCCACACCATTTCTATTCCTTCCTTCTGATTAAAACTCTTCAGGTGGGAAGCACTACCTAGGTCCTCTTTGCTTTTCTGCCTTATTAGTGCCAGGTCTTAAATAAAACTGTGTATTATTGATTCTCAGTTTTCATCTCCAGGCCACACATTTCCTCTGCATTTTAGTTTCCTATAAGCAATGTCATCACTAAATGAATGTTAGGTAGGTACCTATAACTTCACATGCTCAGAACAGAATTTCCCACCCTCTGCACACTCGAATCTGAGATTTCCTAGTCTTTGCCACTAAGGAAAATAGTACTCCCAACCACCTAGTTATTAAAGTAAAAACCTTGTTAATTAACACATTCCCTCAGACCTCCCTGTCAAAGAAGAAGCTGTATCTTTCACGTATTTGGCAGTGACAGAACTTACGTTATCTTGGCGGTTTGGATATGGGGGTCTCCCTGAATCTACAACTGGCTACTACAATCTATTTCCTACAGAGCAAGAGGCATGATAGTTTCAACACTTCAATCGGGTCACTCCTCTATTCAGAATTCTTTAGTTCATTCCTATTAGTCTTATAGAAAAACCCAAATTCCTAATCATGGCCTATAAGTATTTACATGCTCTGACTCTTGCTTGCCCCTCAAACTTACTTCTTACATGGATCTTATAAGAATCTTACATGGATTCTTACTCAGGATGCTTAAGACACGCTGGATCCTTTCTGTTCTTTGAACAAACATGCCATATACTTTCCCATTAGTCAAGGCTTCTGTCATGTCCTCCGCCTTGGGTGCCCTTCCCTGTTCTTCACATGGCAGACAGTCTACTGTCCTCTGGCTGACACCACATCATCAGTAGCCCCTTCTACAGCAGCTTGATTGGTTTTCATCACGGCACACACCTCTCTCAATACAGTTCCATCTCCCACAACGCCCCACACCTGTGATTTAAAATCTTTGTGCATCTTCTTGTTGCTTTGTTGGCTTACTTTTCTCTCTGGTACAGAGCAGCTCCAGTGCCTAGCACAGATTCTGGTACATAGTGGGATTTTATTTAAAATTTACTAAATAAATGAATAAAATCTGGGCTCGTCCTGACCAAATATGAAAAAATGAAGCCAGCTCCACCTCATAAGCCCTGCATCAGTCTACCTCACATTCCCAGTGCATTAACTCATTTTTAAGACTAATGAACCAGCATAAGTCATTCTTGCACTTTAATGGTAGGGAAAGACAGAGAAGATTTTTTTTTATGTATGTGCAATTAAATATTTTGGAGTTGAAACCTTAGTTTATCCTGATGTGAAAGGAATCACAGATGATCCTCAATAGCACATTTTTCATTTTTTAAAGGCTATGCCGCTTATGTTTAAGAGCTAGTGCATATTAATATTTTAGGAGATCATGGCTTCTTTGACAGTCTGAAGCAAGTTTGGATGGAAACATCTGGAAAAAATTCATATAAAGAAAAAGTTTACCGACAGTTTGAGTGAAATCTATCCATTATGCACTCTGAAGACTTTAGGTCCTAAATAAATAAATCCTCTATTTACTACATGAAAAACAAGATTCCATTGTCTCCCATCATAAATCTTGAGTTATTGTTGGTTTGGCTTATAATTCCTCGCTAAGCAATCTGAACTTCCTCCATTGCCCTTACAAATTGAGGAGAAAAAATAAGTAAATTGGGAGGAGTGAAAGGAAGTAATTCATTTATCGGACACTAATGTGTGTCCAGCTGTGGTGTAAAGCCCTGACAGATGGGTTTTCTATTTTTTGTAATGCAAGTCCCTGACCTAGGCTTCAGTTGCCAGGCATCCACTTCAAAAACAGCCCCCTCTCAAATAAACACATTACCAGCCACACACCAGAGAAAGAGCCAGGCCACACCATTCCCTTCCTCCCCAGGCTCCTTTGTTTTACTGATCTTGGTTGGTTTCAGTAACTGACCAGTTTGGGCCTTGAGGTATTTTTTTCCCCCTCTTTAGAGCATTAAATTCCCACTCTCATATTGTAAATTCACCAAAAAGAAGTGAGCGCAACAAACCCTAGCCCCCACCCTTGACCACAATAAAAGCACAGATGCAGGCACCTCCCCGCCTCTCACCTTTCACCTCACTGTGTGTCCCCAGATGTGCTGTGTATTTCCAGGGCTTGTAATAAACCTTTTATTTTTTCCAAGTTTCCTGATGGTGATTACTGAAAGGCATCTTAGATTCATAATAAGAACCAGAAGGGCTGGTCCAGTCACAACACTAGATATGGATAGGCACCTTAACACCAGCACTCTGAAATGTATTTTCCACAGATTACTGCCTTAATTCTCAGAACAACCTGTGAGGTCAAGGAGCACCATTTTTGCAGTCTGGAAACTGAGGGAAAATGAGGGTAAGTCACTTCCATGTAAGAAGTCCATGGTGGAGCCTAGATTCATATCCAAATTAAAAAATCCTGTCTGTATCGTCCCATGTATTCTTATTTTTAAAATGGCTCATTCATTATTTCATTTAAGTAATGATCTGGACACTCCCCTTAACCGTCAGACTTCATCTTCTGTTACTCTTACCTGAGTTCACTTTGTGCAAGGCCCACGAGCTTTCTTGCTATCCTTTAAATTAAGTTCCTTAAACAAAAATCAGCTATGAAAGCAATTAATAGACACGGTAGTACTACTGTGAAATATAATCATTTATATGTATAGTTAGGAATCTAGGCCTTCTTAAAAAATGTATTTTGGTTAAAGTTTTATTTAGGAGATGATGACCTCAACTAAGATACTTGGCAGTACAGTTATATTTGTGAAATTAAAGTATATTATTATCAATTACGGAGAAATAATTACAAATTAAAATGACTACGGAACAAATAGTGTTACAATAGAAGCATAAATATAGCCTCATTAAAAATGTCCTAATATTTTTCTAGTTTGTAGATATTAATTCCAATTCTTTCAAATTGCAACAGATTTATTTATGAAAATTGCAAGCATGTGGAGTACAAACATTCTACTCCATTCTACATGACACACTTACCCGCCAAAACATGTATGTCAAGTTGGGGATACTGGGGAAATGCTGCACTTTTTAAAATATATTTGTGTCCTTTTGCTTTTTTAAGTGTATTTTTTTATATATTGAGATCCTTTTGCTTTTCTGAAAATAAAATCACTTTTAGTCTTCATGACCTGTGAATATTAGTACATAACTGAAAAGACTTATAAATAATGAAGAATCCATTTGATATGGTAGACATGTTAAGATTGCTCTATGGCTTGTGACTGCAGCAATTATTATAAATCTTTTATTGGTGAATTTTCATCTATGGCCATCAGCCATGCTCAGACATGTCTTTCTCATTCTATACCAGCCAGCTCTCTTCCTGCTGCTTGATCTTAGCCACTCAGAAGGATGCCATGCTGGCTGGGACTCTGTTAATGTGAAATATTTTTAACATGCAAAAATACACAAAGAAGATTATATGAAAAGTCACATACCCACCACCAAGCATTTATAATCCCCTTCTTTCCTCCCCAGAGATAACCACAATATTGAAGTTACTGCATATCCTTCCCCATCTGTATTTGTATTTTCCCTCAAATATATCTATTCGTAATTGCTAAACTGCCTTCTAATGTGGTTTCACCAATGTATTCTCCCACCAATAGTGTGTGAGAGTTTCAAATTCCCTATAACCTTTCCTGTATTTGGTACTGCCAATTTTTAAAAACAAAAACAAAAACAAAAAACCACAAAACAAAACAACAAAGAAAAGCACCTTATTTGATGGGTATAGAAGTATATGACCTCGGGGTGCCTGGGTGGCTCAGTGGGTTAAAGCCTCTATCTTCGGCTCAGGTCATGATCTCAGGGTCCTGGGATCGAACCCCACATCGGGCTCCCTGCTCCACGGGGAGCCTGCTTCCTCCTCTCTCTCTGTCTCCCTCTCTGCCTGCTTGTCATCTCTCTCTCTCTCTCTAATAAATAAATAAATTCTTAAAAAAAAAAGAAGTATATGACCTTGCTTTTTAAAAATCTCTGTTATATTGATTACTGGTGAGCTTGACCATTTTCACGTTTATTGGCCACTTACTCATCCACACTTATTACCCACTTGTTCCTGTTCTTGGTTTTTTTTATTTAACTCAGTGAGTTGCTTTTCATTTTTCACTGATTTCTGGAGTTATTTATATAGACAGAAACCTAATCTTTTTTATCTTGTTTTATTTTATTTGTTGTATAAAAAGATTTAAATATATATAATGCAACTATCATTTCTTGGTCTATAGCTGGCCTTTTAACTGTTTTTAAGTAGTTTTGGTATTGTCAAATTGATTTTGTTGTCAGTTTTTCCCTTTTGGTTTGTGTCTTTTTTTGATGAGGGTGGTGGGTTCAAATAAATTTATTAAATAAATTTTTTTAGAAAGGGTTCAAATAAATCACGCTACTCCAAGGCAGGAGTGTGTGTGTGTGTGTGTGTGTGTGTGTGTGTGTGTGTGTGTGTGTGCGCGTGTGTATGTATATATACATATATATAGTGTTTCCTACAAAATTTAAGTGTTGTTTCTAAATGTATCTTTAATCTGTCTGGATTTTATTTTGCTTTAAAATGTGAGGTATGAACTTAATTAATTTTATTCGTCCATTTATATAGCAAATTACTTCAAAATAACCAATAATCTATTCTCTCCTCACTGATTTTTAATACCATTCCATTCCTTTGATTTCCCATATGATCAGTTCCTGAGATCCCTATTCTGCTTTGTAATAAAGGTACAAAAATAAATTAATAATTAGGTATTTTCTAGGCAGCTCATAGCTATTATTACCATTTTGAATTTTTTAATGTAATGACATTTATTTCTGTAGTATAAAAAGATTCTTAAATAATTCTTATACCCAACAAAATTACTACTTCTAAAATCTGTCAGTAATGCTCTTGGATATTCTTACATATACACTTACATTCTGCAAACAATAATCTTATTATTTTCTAATCCTTATATGACCTTTTTTATTCTAATCTCTTATGCTCCCCTTATCTTGCTGTATAGGCTAGGACCCAGCTCCAGCATGCACCCTTAAAGAAGAGGGAAGCATATTTACCATCAGTGTTTTAAACTGTGACGAGTATATTCAGATTTTCTTTCCTCCTCTGTTGATATTGGAAATTTATATTATCTTAGAAAAGCGTTCAGTTAATCTAAGATGGCACGCTATTTATTTGGCGTAACATGTTCAGAATATTGTCTCAAGATTTAAAAATCTTCACTAGGTCAGAAAGTATATCATTTTTATTGCTCATAGTGCTGTATGTGTTTATGTGTCCCCTTTTTTTATTGATAAATTTTGCCATGGGATCATCTATTTTAATTTCTTTTTCAAAAAACCATCCTTCGTGTTTTGCTAGAAATTTCTGTACTGTTTTTGTTTGCTATTTTATTACTTTGTGCTCCTTTTCATATGATTTCCCTCTTTCCATTTCTTTGTGGGTTTTCTGCTGTTCCTTTTCTAACTGCTTATGTTAAACCCTCACTTGTTTATTTTCAAATGACTTATTTTCTAATATATACATCTATAACTAGAAATCTTCCTTTAAGAGATTACCATTTCCTTGGGCACCTGGGTGGCTCAGTGGGTTAAAGCCTCCGCTTTTGGCTCAGGTCATGATCTCAGCGTCCTGGGATCGAGGCCCACATCGGGCTCTCTGCTCAGCAGGGAGCCTGCTTCCTCCTCTCCCTGTCTCTCTGCCTACTTGTAATCTCTCTCTGTGTGTCAAATAAATAAATAAAATCTTTAAAAAAGAGAGAGATTGCCATTTCCCATGAGTTATCATATGTACTACGTTCACTGTCAATTATAAATATTGTATGATATCTACTTTACTTTCTTCATTAGCTCATGAATTATTTAGAAGTCTATTTTTCAGTTTCTAGCTAGATGAGAGAGTTTGAGCTATTTTTTATAGTTCATGACTAATTTTGTTGAATTTATTTCATGGAATTTAGTGCTAACATCTTTTGGGAACTGTGTAATGATAATACCAACACACATTAGTCAAATATTTACCATGTGTTAGGCACTATTCTAAACAGTTCGCCATGTTTTAACTTGTTAAAACTCACAAAAGTCCTAGATATTATTATTACCTATAATTTATGAATGAGGAATCTGTGCCATAGCAAGGCATAAGAAGACTTAACCACTTTGCACACCTAGTATATTGTGGTGCTAAGACTCAGACTTGGTCAAATTCCAGAGTCTGCCCTGACACCCTCCAAGAGGCTGGCTCAATGTAGCATGCTCAAAGAGAACAGATGTTCACATTTGTTGAATGAGCAATTGGATATACATCTATGAGATCAGTTTGGCTGATTGAGTTATTCAAATCTTCTATATCCTTTGGTTTAATTAATATATCAATTTCTGAGAGATGTATTAACATCTCTTATTTAGGTTATAGTTTCATTAATTTCATCTCACTTTACTTTTACTTTTTAAATTCATTGCAGTTCATACTTGCTTTACCTTTTGATGAATGATTTTTTTTATTAATCTATATTTTTCTTTATCTCTACTAACACTTTACAATAAATTCTATTCTCTGATGTTCCTTTACTATACCACCTTCCATTTTTGTTTGAATTTGTCTAGCAAATCACTTCATTTTCATACACTGTACATATGCATACATACATACACGTGTGTGTGTATGTATTTGTGTAATACACTACTTTTTTGCTGGATTTTGCATTTTACCCAACCTGAGATTTTCTATGTTTTAATGGCTGAGTCATGCTGTAATTATTGATATTTTATACTTACTTATACCAAATTATTTTGTATTCTTTATTTATCATTATTTTGGTTGTTTCTATGTTTTCTCCTTTTCTGCATTTCATCAGGTTGGTCAACTTTTTAGGATAGCGCACCTTTTTTTACTTCTAGTGATTTCTAAGTTATAGATTGTACTTTTATTCTTTTAACTGTTAACCTTAAATTTTTAACATACACAATTATGTAATGACTGTTAAGTAAATTACTATTTTTATTTTGTTTTGAAAAATGCAAAGAGTTGGGGCACCTGGGTGGCTCAGTGGGTTAAAGCCTCTGCCTTCAGCTCAGGTCATGATCCCAGGGTCCTGGGATCGAGGAGCCTGCTTCCTCCTCTCTCTCTGCCTGCCTCTGCTTCCTCCTCTCTCTCTGCCTGCCTCTCTGCCTACTTGTAATCTCGCTCTCTCTGTCAAATAAATAAATAAATCCTAAAAAAAAAAGAAAAATGCAAAGAGATTAAGAAGGCTTAATTTCAACCCCTCAAATATATCCTTGTCTAAAGCTTTATTTCTACATTATTTAAAACCAATTCTGGCCACTTTTTGAAAATCGTTGCTTCTTACACTTTATTGCTTACTATTAGAATCAATTTCCTTCTTTTAGAGTTAGTAATTCCTTCAGGAAGAGTCTGTAAGAGGCAAATTCCCTAACTCTTTAAATGACATATAATACCTACATTTCCCTTTATTTTTACATGAGAATACACTGAAAGCTATTGTTATTTTTCCCTCAACATTTAAAAAATATTTCTTCTGTCTTGTGGCATCTATTTGACTAATTAGAACCCTGCTAGTAATTTTATCACTGAACCATCATGGATCATGTCTTTTCTCTTTGGTATCTTTAAAGGTTTCCTTTTGTCTTTGCATTTCCCAGTTTCCCTGTGATGTGTCTAACTGGGCCTGGCTATTCCTTCAGTCTGAGAACTCATCTCATTCTCTATGTCTACATCTTCTTTCTTTCTTTCTTTCTTTCTTTTTTTTTTGTAAAGATTTTATTTAATTGACAAAGACACAGCAAGAGAGGAAACTCAAGAAGGGGGAGTGGGAGAGGAAGAAGCAGGCTCCCTACTGAGCAAGGAACCCGATGTGGGGCTCTATCCCAGGACCCTGGGATCATGACCCGAGCCAAAGGCAGATGCCTAACATCTGAGCCACCCAGGCGCCCCATACATCTTTCTATCCTATCCTTCTGGAACTCCTGCTTTAGAGTTTTATAGTTTTAGAGCTTACATTTAAGTTCTTGATCATTTTGAATTACTTTTTCATATGATATAAGCACAGTAATGTTTTCTTAAGGTGATACTACCTAGAAAGTTCTTCTCTAAGCATTAATGATCTGACCAAATAAATAAATAAATAAATAAGACAAATTTGTGGTTATTATACATAATTGTTATCATAGCAAAATTAGATGATGTGAGTTACCAGCCTCCTTGATATTTTGATCTCTCTAAAAACCATGGAATTTTAAAATCTTAGTTCAGAGATAGTGATTCTTTCACATAGTTTGGGATATGTATGTTTTTCTATGGTCCACAGAACTAAAAGGAGCCATCACTACTCCAATTTTGATACAAGATAAAGAGGAAGTACTAAAGCACCAGGATCTACAAAGTTAAGTGAGCTTTAACCAACTTGAATCACTAGTATGATGGGTTCTAAGGAAATAAAAAACTCATTTACATAGGCTGATTTCTTACATTGTCCTGATGCAGCCTTGTTCCAAACTCTCACTGCTATGATTTACAAGAAATGAAGGAAAGTAATAAATTGGACATTTTCTTACCCAAACCACTGGAGTTTTATTTGAAATTTAGATATATTGACTGGAGACTTTTATGAATTTTTGGAAATTGATGTCAATATTTTCAAGTAACGAATCACTGGCAAAGGAGAAAGAATAGAAATTCTTTATAATAGGGTAAACCCTAGTGAGTAATTCTTCTCTGCATTTGTCTCTATATTACAGTATCAGGGGAAAAAAGAGAGAGAGAGACATGTAAGGGGTGAGACAAAAGACCCTAAAGCTTTGGTCAGTGGGAGAAAAAAAAATAGTAAGAATGCTCACAGAGAAATGAGAGGAGAGAAATGTAGAGCAGAAAGCCAGAGAACAGAGATGGGAGAACATGGAAACTAAGGTAGAAGGAAAAGCAAAGACAAGAAATGGGGAAGAGGGGAACCACACATGACAAAAAACTATTATTATCCACCTGTATTTAAAAAGGATGCAGTTTGAGAACTAGGGACGGATCTTAAATGGAATTCAAGAAAAGCAATCAATCAGCAATACATCTGGAAATATTTATAAAGTGACTCAATCTTACTAACAGTTTGCAGCACAAAATCATACAATGAGGATTTAAGCTATTTGTCCATCTGACAACGTTCACCAAAAAATAATGAAATGTGGAAATAAAGGTGTTCCATCAGAGAATGTAATTAGTGGGATGCAACTGGAGGACAGGCCCAAGCTCTGAGGCAACAGCACCCACCCACCTCCTGGGCAATGCCTGTGACCTCACCCTTATGAGTCTGAGGCCACCTTCGGCCCCTAAGACCCCCACCTGGCCGAGAGGAATGAATATATATATAAAACTTATATATATGTAAATAATACATCGTGTATACCTGAAACTTGCTAAGAGATTAGAACTTGAGTGTTCTCAACCAATAAGTATGTGTATATATAGGTGCATGCATGGATGGTGATGGGTGTGTTAACTCAATGGGAGGAACCTTTCACAATGTATAGATATACCAGATGATCACTATGTACATTTTAAATATTTATAATTTTATTTGTCAAGTATGCCTCTATAAAGCTGGATTTTTTTTAATAGACCCTTATTTTGCTACATCTGGGCCTTTTAGGTGTAAAGAAGGTCTGATGTATGGTAGATCCCACATCTTGCACATGGCCTGTTGAAAGAATAAAGAAGAAAAAAATCATAGACATGAAATGTCTTCTGCAAGTGACTTTCGGAAATGGAATTTTTAGACTACCTCTAGAAGAGATACCAGGAGCCACACAGGTCCACATGTGTTTAGAATGTTAGAGGTGCTGAAGCCAAAGGCAATGAAGAGGAATAATATGTTCCCTATGCTCTACATGCCATATTAGGAGACATTTTCATGTTTTTCCCATCATACTGTGTGTGCATCTTACTCCTCACAAATCTATAGTTAGCAACACTAAGTACTTTTTTGAAATAGCTAATCTCTCTACATGTTCTGAAGTGCTTGATTTATGTTTAAAGTAGAGATAGTAAAATAACACATTTTATAAATATTCTTTTGTTAAAATTCATATGAAATTTGTCTTTTGGAAATGGAATGAACAAACCACCTCTTTGAGCAGTGTGATTGCCTGTGCGCACTGATTCAGGGGACAGGGAGAGGGAGTGAAAAGGGCTCCAGGACAACGGTTTTATAGTAAGACAAGATTAACCATTTTTCTGTATGCTCTGTCCATTTTGTTTTACTTCGTTGAGTGTACAATGGACAAATAAGTCCCAATACTGCAACATCTAGTCTTTGTAGATGTTACACATGTTGCCAGTGTATGGTAAAAGAAGAGTTACTAAATTATTTTGCACAGGGCTCCTGGGTGGTTCAATTGGTTAAGTGTCTGCCTTCTGCTCAGGTCATGATCTCAGGGTCCTGGGATTGAGTCCTGCTTCTCGGTGGGGAATCTTCTTCTTCCTCTGCCCCTTCCCTCCCCCGCTTGTGCTCGCTCTCTCTCTCTCTCTCTCTCTCTCTCCCTCCCTCCTTTTCTCTTTCTCTCAAAAATTAATAAATAAAATCTTTTAAATAAATTATTTTACACATTTTGTATTACAATTTACAGGAAAGATGGCTCTGAAAACAACTTGTAAAATTCATTTCTTAATATTATAGATACTTATATTTGTCCATGCAGTGAACATTAGAAGTGTTAAATAAAAGGGTAAGTGTTAAATAGAAGAGACAATTTTGCAGTTGATCTTGATAAACTAAAATACTCATACATATGCTTCATAAGATGTGTTCATGGATCCAAATTATCCTTTACGCTTTATTCTTTGCATGAAGCATTTACCAACATTATCAGCTCACACAAAAGGACCCTCCAAGTAACACGTGTATGTCTTAAATGACCTGGGTGCTTGGTCCGTGACTTGCCATGAAAACCTGCTTCTGTTCATAGTCTCTGTGTTTGCATAGGATGGAGGGAAGGGAAATGGTTCTGCTGTTTGGGGAAATTGCAACTCTCTGTCCTTAGGCTTAAAGATGAGCAAACTCTTCTAAGGGTTGTTCTGCCCTATCTCTATCTTTCTACTTTTCTTTTCTTGCCCTTTTTTCCCTCTCCATTCTGAAACGCCAAAGAGGTTCAGGAAGAAAGATATCACATGGTTAAGACACTGAAGGACACAAGTCATTCCCATTCCATTGCTTCTTTAGTCCAGACCTGTCTTACCTTCCAGGGAGGCCATTTCCCAGCACCAAAGGGAATACTGGGAGCCTTAACTCTTCTCACTGTTCAGACTCTGTTTAGGTGGCCCTAACCAACAGTACTCTGAAGGACCCTCTGTTTTAAAATCGAGATGATGGTAGTACTTTAACCTATTTAGTACAGTGTTATTACAGTTGTATGATAAGAAAAAGAAAGACCTTCACCTTCGTTTGGGACCATGTTAACATTTTTGAAACTGTGCATTTCTTTTTCTCAGTGGATAAAACATTTAAGGTCAGAACTATACTAGAATATCTAGATTCCCTGCAGTTGGTTTTCTGCCACTGAAACCTCAAAACTAGATATTCTCAGCAGTGTACTGCATATATCACGCGGGTGCATCAAAGATTTATAACTCCTCTTGGTCCACCTCCGGGGAGCATTTCATCATCGAAGAAAATAACTAAACTCATTTGAGCCCCTCTTTAATTTTTAAAATGAAAATCTATATCCATCAGGCATATGTCAGAGTTTTCAGAGAGAGAAAGCTAAAATAACTTTTGCAAAATTCTTTTTCAACACAATTACAAAGTACTCAGATTATAAAAAAAATTTTACATTAATAAAAAGAATCTACCAAGTAATTACCAAGTCCCTACTATTATGCTCTATATTTAGACTCTCTACTACAGTTTAAAACACACACATACACACAGGAACATGCACACGCAGATGCACACACACAGTTTTAGGAATGTATTTTTCCTCTTCTGACATATATTACTATTGTTTCACCTTTGATAAGTTTCACTGAGGAGCACTTCTCAACCTAAATTGTGTCTGCACAGTATACTCACTTTGGCTTTTTGATGAAAATGACAAGTCAATTAAAAAACAACCCCATTTACTGTACTTTTTATCCCATACACAAACAAATCTACTGAGAATATTAGTTTCCTTTAAGGCAGAGAAACTTCTTTTAAATTTTAGCTTAATAAGAGCAAAACTTACTGCAATAACTGAGTGGGAAAACCAGCTGATGCTTATAAACTGCATTATTAGGTATCGGCCAAAGTGTTTTGTATATATTATTTACTCCTCAAAACCCTTAGAAAGTAGTACTGTTATTACCTCCATTTCCCATCTGGGAAACATTCAAATATTCAAAGAGAGAAATAACTTTTTCAAAGTTACAGAGCTAGGATCTGAACATAGGAAGTCTAGAGCCAGAGTCCAATGCCCAACCACTGTAATGGACACCCCATGCTCTCTAAGACACATGCAGGAGCATAACCAGAGAACTATCATTAATTCACACTAATTAGATGTAACTAAGAGTGAGTAAGCCAAACATGTAATTATGTCAGCTCCTGACCTCACCTTTTCCAGAACTTTGTTTTGTCTTAAGTAGTCGTCTATATGCCCAGGCTCTCAACATAGCCACCTCTTTGACTGAGACATACAAAATTCTTCCATGCTCTCAAAAAATAATTGGTTTCACCTATTCCAAGTATCTCAAATATTTGTTAACTATCATGACAAATATGTGGAAACTCAATAGTTTTCAAAACTGTGTATTTCCTCTAAGCCAATATTTTGTAAAAAATTTTGCAATTAACAGTCTTACTGGAGCATTGATTATGTAATGGGTTATCCCTTTTAGGATTATTAGAAAATGAATAAATAAATAAATAAATAAATAAATAAATAAATAAATGTGCGAAATTTGCCTGCATACTTTGTCGGTTGGTTTTTAAGGAGGCGTTAGTCACTTTTGTTCCTTGAATATCATTTGTACTGTTAAATTCTTGTTTTTTTAAGCTCTGACCTCTTCTCTAAGTTTCATCTCTAATTGCCACATGGAATTCTTCATCTGGAGACCCAGCATGCTTTGCAAATCAACAGGTCACCATTCCTGAAGCTTCTAAATTTGTTTAGATTAAATATACTGCAGTGCTCGTATAGGAGTTCATGACTCAGGGTAAAATAAAACTTTCTGAATGATACATTTTCTATTTATTTATTTATTTGAGGGAGAGAGAGAAAATGAAAGAGGGAGCATGAGAAGGGAGAGGTCAGACAGAGAAGCAGACGCCCTGTTGAGCAGGGAGCCTGATGCAGGACTCGATCCCGGGACTCCAGGATCATGAACTGAGCCAAAGGCAGTTGCTTAACCAACTGAGCCACCCAGGCGCCCTGAATGATACATTTTCTGACAAAAATTCAGATGTCACTTATATTATGCATCGAAACTTAACCTTAGTTATCAAATTTAGAAATCACCCAATCCACCTGCTTCATTTTACAGTTGAAGAGGCTCAGACCCTGAGAGAAAATGTGACTTGTCCAAGATCATCCTGAGTTGTAGCTGAGTTACAACTAGAATCCTGAACCCTGCCTTTTTGTGTAATTGCTGTTATTTTTATACTGAGCATACTATAAGTCGGCCACCATAGGGACTGTTGTATTATCTCATTTAGTCCTCAAAACAATCCTGTAAGGTAAGCATTATCCTACAAATGAGGCAAGTGAAGCTCAGGGTGGTAAAACCATTCATCTAGGTTTATGGACTGACAGCATCAGAATCCCAACACATGCCTTTTTTGCTCTAAATTCCCTGGTTTTAGTCAGCTTCTCTAGAGCAATCCTCCTTCTGTGTCACTCACTTTCCTCCTATGAATGCAAATTGTATAAACATAGAGATACATTTGACCACTGTAACAACTAAGCACTTCATGTTATAGTGTTTTCCACAAGAGAATTAACGTATTAAAATGTGTTAACAACCACATATTTTGCACAAATGCTTTGAATCCTTAATTTCAACTCATAGGATATATCTACAAATCATAAGGTAACCACACATTTTATTATGCTTTGTATTCTATTAGTCAGTAATTGGATGCCATGTATTTGGATTCTATTAAACTGTGTATTAAGCTATCCAGCGCCTCTTTTCCTGAATCACTTCAGATATTATCACTCAAAATCAGCACCTTTCAAATTTTGTTTCAATGATAACTCAAGATATATTAAAATATTTTAGTGTCAAAAAAATCTCAAAAACATTTCAATTATTTTACTTATATTTTAGAAAACTGCATGTTCTATATGTTAATTTAAATTTGGGTTGAGGGCGCCTGGGTGGCTCAGTGGGTTAAAGCCTCTGCTTTCAGCTCAGGTCATGATCTCAGAGTCCTGGGATCGAGGCCCGCATCGGGTTCTCTGCTCAGCGGGGAGCCTGCTTCCCCCTCTCTCTCTCTGCCTGCCTCTCTGCCTCCTTGTGATCTCTCTCCCTCTATGAAATAAATAAATAAAATCTTTTAAATAAATAAATAAATAAATAAATAAATAAATAAATAAATAAATAAATAAATTTGGGTTGGGTTAAGAAGAATCTAAAGTAAGTTTTAAAATGGAATAATAGGGCGCCTGGGTGGCTCAGTAGGTTAAAGCCTCTGCTTTCGGCTCAGGTCATGATCTCAGGGTCCTGGGATCGAGGCCCGCATCAGGCTCTCTGCTCAGCAGGGAGCCTGCTTCCCCCTCTCTCTGTCTGCCTCTCTGCCTCCTTGTGATCTCTCTCCCTCTGTGAAATAAATAAATAAAATCTTTAAAAAATAAAAAATAAAAAAAATAAAATGGAATAATAGTATTGGGGCACCTTGGTGGCTCAGTTGGTTAAGCATGTGCCTTCAGCTCAGGACACAAGCCCCATGTCTTACTCTCNTGGAATAATAGTATTGGGGCACCTCGGTGGCTCAGTTGGTTAAGCATGTGCCTTCAGCTCAGGACACAAGCCCCATGTCTTACTCTCTGCTCAGCGGGGAGCCTGCTTCTCCCTCTGCCTGCCACTCCCCCTGCTTGTGTTTTCTCTCTCTCTCTCTCACTCTCTCTCTCACTGTCAAATAAATAATCTTTAAAATAAAATAAAATGGAATATTATTATAACTTTAAGTAGCCACAGAAGGAAAAACAAACAGGAGAAAGTATTAAAGAGTAAGAATGCTAGAAAGAATTTAAATAGGTAGTAAGCAGTATGAACTTCCTCATCTACATAAAATCAAAGAATTTGAGTTACCCACAGAGGTAGCTGTATAAACCTCTATAACTCCTCTAAGTTGGTGTGGTCCCAATACTGGAAACCTTGCCCAAGAATAGTCCAATTTAAACAGTGACTATAGCTATGAACAAGCAATTATATGTTCCTCATCATGGCCAAAATGCATCATGTGGGCTATCTACACAATCAATTGTTCAGCAATTCAATTCGTCTCAATAAGATAACATTAATAAAGAATTAGGAAAACTATTATCTGGTTATATCTGCATAATAAATCACCAACTAGTTCTCAAAATTGTCCTCTCCATTCTTCCTCTGTGGATATCGCCCTAAGTCAGACACTGTCACCTCTCACCTCGATAATTATATTAAACTTTTAATGGGTCTCCCCATCTCCAATCTCATCAACCTCACCTTACACTTTAATGACTTTTCATCACCTGGAGAATAACTAGAAACTCCCTTTTGTGCTTGGCCATTGCCTCCATCTCCAGCCACAACTGGCCACTCTCTCATGGGAAGCCTGTTTTCCAGCCATGTGACTTGAGTGTTATTCCTAGACCCAACAGACTCTCTCTTCCCTCTTCATGTGATGTGTCCCCTGAACAGAATGCTTCTCTTTCCTTCTATATTTGGATGACTTCTCCTTTCACACCCTACTCATTCTTTATCTCCCCCAAATAAAGCTTTCCATGACCTTCCCCAGGCTGAGCTGCTCCTCTTCTGTGCTCCCATTACATCATCTACCAAACCACTTAGTCTACAGCAGCATTTACTATCTCCTCAACAGGACAATTTCTTGAGGGCAGAGACTGTCTTATGCATTTTTATGTCCCAGTATCTATCTGAGGGCCTGGCACATGGAAAACACTCAATGGATCTTTGCTGAAATGGTGAATAAATGAAATAGATTAGTATTTCCCCATGGTGCCTGATCTTAAGAATCACTTGGGTCCTAATTAAAAATGCAGATCCTTAAACTAATCCCTTAGAGATTCATATTAACCAGTGTCAAATGGGGCAAAAGATTTTGAGTGTTTATCAAGTATTCTAAGTGATTTTCATGAGGATGAAGAAGGAAATGGGAGAATCACTATAGTCATTTAATCATGAGAATTAAGAACATCTGTGTCTTTCACAAAATAGCTCTGTCCTTGAGTTGCCTCTCTTTGAAATATCCATGGGGACATGCTTCCTCATTTACCTGGTACCTAACTGTGTTGTGCAAATTAAAAAAAAAAAGTTTTTCATCATACAAAAATAAGGGCATGAGAATAATCTCTCCTTAGTTCAGAATATAAACTCAGCAAGGGGCCTGGTTATGATTTCAACACTGTTTGTATTCTTTCAGCCAGTGTTTTGGATGTGGCCTAAAAATGTCATGACTCAGAGTAGTTATTTGTAGAATTGCTTTAAAATTTTATCTAAACCACTGTAATTTCACACCTGGCATTGAAGCTACCTAGTTTGCCTGCATGAACTCCACTTACTTGATGATTACACAGTACTTCCTGGAACTAACTTAGTGTGTAATGTTTTATTCTTTAACTCACAAACTTGTTCAAAGAGAAGACTTTGCTCCATATTGCCACCTACTCAATATTACCCCACTCCTTAATCCTGGCAATAATCTTTTCACCTCCACCATTCAAGGGAAACTTTTTCTTTTGAAGATCACTAACAATCTCTGAATTGCCATATCTAACAAAATTTAGCAGCACCAGTTGGCTTCTGGACTAACAGTACAAGGCAAGCCTTTCTTCAACACTCATTCTTTATTGGCTTCTTGGTTTTCCCACTCTGTTACTTTTGGATCTCCTTTGCTGATTTATTTTTAATTTTTAATTTTTTTGCTTCTCCTGCTTCTAGATATGTTTGATTTTGGAATCTAAACTTGTTCGTCTGGCATTTCTTCCAAATTTGGCAAGCTATTTGGGTCTTACCACACAACACTCCTCTCCATGTATCCTATGGTCTAGACCAGCACTAGTCACATGTGGCTTTTAAATTAATAAAAATTAAAAGAAATTAAAAATTCAATTCCTCTGTCATATGATCCACATGTCAAGCGCCCAATAGCCACATGTAGCTAGTGGCTAACCGTAGTGTACAACACATTTTTAGAACATTTTGATCACAACAAAAAGTTCTGCTGGCCAGTGCTAATGTAGACAGCTAGACTACTCGTCTTTCTCATCTTTAAGTTTTAGCGCATTCCACTCCCTTTTTTGGGAATGCTGTCCACCAACCATATCTCTTCCTATTGAAATAACCCCCTTCTTTAAGATTCACCCTGAATATTTGCCTGTCTCCAAAATCTTTACCAATCACTCAAGCTGAAAGTGTTTACAGTTCTATGAACTATGAACTCCCAAAGTGCTTTATACCACTCTTACCCATGCTTCTTTGCTCTAACATTATTGGTGTGAATGTCTGCTCTCCTTCATTAAAGATGAAAGCACCCGAAGAGCTGATATTTGCCAGTTGTCACTGACTACTTTCCATGAGCTAAGTTAAGTGCTTGATATTTCTCAGATCCTTACAACTCCCCTGTGAAATATGTGGTGTTTTGCCATATTAATGTTAAGGAAATGGATGTAAGATGATGAAGTGATTGGCCAAATGAAAGTGTGAGATGGGAGATGATTGTCCAGGGTCACAAAGTGGTGATCCCTGAATCGCTCCAGGTCAATCTAACTTCAGAGTCCATAGCCTCTAATCATGGGGACACACTGCTTCCTCTACCTCATTTACCATATCAATGCCCATTCCATATGCCTAATACTATGCACAGCACCATTGGTGAATGAGTAAATAAATGAATAAATGCCTCAAATATATAAGGTAGTTTACAGTTCATAAAACTTGTTGACAGCTATAATTCATTTCTACATGATTTCCCCCAATAGCTCTGAGACTGCTATGCAGGAAACATTATCTCCATTTCAGAGAGGCTGAGAAAGTTCAGAGTTCACACTGCCATTTGGGATAGGACTTCAGCCCAGGTCTTCTGCCTCCAAGTTCTATCAGCCTTTCTTTCAAATACCCTGAGGGTTCAAAACTCATCAGTACACCAAAGACTCAGTGTCATATCTCAATATACTATTTTCTATTTGCCCTTATTTATTCTTTAAAAAACATGATAATGAAAAATAAATAAATAAATAAATAAATAAATAAATAAATAAATAACATGATAATGAAGCTTAATTGTTATGTCTATGGGAGGGGGATAAGCAGGGTAGTCAAGTTTTCAGTGTTGGTTAAATAGCCACATATTTAGATCTTTATCATTTTGTTTTTGCCCTAACCCCATATTAAAATAACTTGCTTGTATTAAACAAAAATTCTGGGAGTGTTAATTAGCAATTTAGCTATGAATATGCATGATTATTTTTAAGTCTTCTAATAATATGCATGGGTCTTATCTGTAATTATATCTGCAAGTTCTTTTTTTTCCCCCACTCTTTCTACTTCGGAAAAGCCATTTAAAACACATTTGGGAAATGTTTGAAAAAATTAATTCTATTACTCTTATTTTCCGGAATTTTCTTAAATGTTTTATGGCTATAATTATTTTTTTCCTTCTCAAGGCAAAGCAGTATATCACAACATACATTATCATATTTGTTGACAAAATACAAGATTCAAAAAATTAATTTTATACCAGTTAAATAACAGAAGAAAAAGTTATACTGTATTATCTTCTTTATTATATTAATTTTCTCATATACTTAACAGTTTGGTATTTTGTCTTATATCTGCAATTACACTTAAGAGTGGATATCATAATTCCATTTATTTATTAATTTATCCATCTTGGAGCCTTCTGTATTTATGTGTATATATAAAGTAGTTGGGAATAAGATACAGAAGGATTAAAGTCACCTATTTTGAGTGCCTTTTTCTCTGTCACAACACAGATTCTTTACAAAAATTATCTTATATAATCCAAAAAGGAGTTTAAAAAATGATTTGCCTACACAACCCAGCCAGAAATTGTTTCAGTTTGAATCCAGGCCTGCCTAATTCCAAAGTCTATAAACTTTTCAGTATAAGTGACCAATAATTAAATGGATGAATATTAAATTAAAGGCCACTTGGGTAAAACATAAATATGCCTGCTATCTATTCACTAAAATCTTTATTAGATGAATGAATGAATGAATGAATGAATGAATATGTGGCTAGAGTTCAATACACATCAGCTCACTAACCTCCCTACCAAAAGAGAACATTTTCAAATAAACAGTCAGAAGGAATACACAATTAGGAAAACATTTCAGCAATGATGGGGCTTTTATAGGATTATTCTTCCTAAGTTCAACAGTCTTAATGCATAAGCAATATCCTTGAAACCTATAATGCCCTTGAATTTCAAGTTGAGGGGTCTGATCATCTGGAAACAGAAAATTAAGTATCTAAAATATTATTAAATAAATAGATTGAACTGAAATTAGACTCTTAGGACTTTAAGTAGTTCCACATAAAGTCCAAGAGCTAGAAAGAGGAATGATGTTCACTACAACAAAATATTGCCTAATTCCAAATTTAACGTCTGCAATTTGATCTAATGTTACATCAAGGCATATGGGCCCTCCACATGTGAAGAGCTCACACCAGCTTAAAGCAAATGCATCACATGGGCAAGAATGCAAACTCAAGTAGCAGTGGTGTGTGTGTGTGTGTGTGTGTGTGTGTTTTGTTTTGTTTTGTTTTTGCTATATTTCATTCCTTATTTCCCATACCTGTAGCCACAATCCAAACCTATCTCCAGTCACTTTACCACTGGCTTATTTTAAAAGCTTTGTAGCTCTTCTACCTGCCATCAACTTTCCTTCCCACTTCCACTCTTCCTGTAAATGGCTACATGAAAAATCTTCCCCAAAGACAGCTGTTATCACAAATTCAAAACCTATCACAATTCTCTAGTGCTTGGTATATAACAGACTCTTAAAGTCTTTCCCCTCTCACCATCTTATTTTCTCATGGCTCCTTGAGGCAGATTCTATATTAGTTTAAAAAAAATCAACTTTCTTATCAGTGCCTTTTGGCATGCTGATGATCCTAATTTAGAGCTTCTAAACCTGCTCTGCAAATTATCTTTGACATATTTTCATCTGGGTATACTATTAGTCTCTATATTGGTCAGGGTCCCAGAAGGAAACAGAACTCGTCCCAGATGGTTCAAATGAAGAGATTTTAACGAAGCAGCTATTTACCAAATTGTAGACAGAGTGAAGGAAGAAACAAGATGGTGAAGCACCCAGAGACTAGCAACAGTGAGAAGACAATACTACTGATAGGGATGAGAGACAGGAAAGGGGTAGCATTTCCCCAGGAGCCCAGTAAAAGCAGGAGGCATGGAAAAGGGCACCGTGGAGGGAATGACAGCCTGAAAGGACACCACCATAGCCAGGCCACAGGATCAAAGCAGCACATAGAGAGGAAACATCCCCACTCTATCTCCTTTCACCCTCCGATATCCTTCTAGTGACTTTCACTGGCCAAGCCCAAGATGAAGACAAAGAGAAGAGAGTCCTGGTTGTGCAGTCTTCAAAGATCAGCTTCCCAGGACTCAGGGAAGACACAGAAAGGTGGACGATGGGTGGGAGCATGGCAAGAGAACTTCTGTGGTCCCCAGCTAAGCTGTAGCCTTCTGGAGGGTAGTAATTTCTGAGATTACTGGTTTTCCGAGTGAGAGAACAGCTACAAACTTCACTGAAATTGCAGCTATGTGTTGCTTCGAGCAACTTCATTTACTTAGAGACTCAGCTTCCTTATCTTTAATAGAAGAATAGCACTCCATTTATAGAATAATTCTGAATATTAAAATAAAAATGTATATAAAATATATGGCACAATAAGCAATAAATAAATGGTAACTACTGTTACTGACTAAATGAAAATTATTCACTATAATAAAACTGACTCATGAAACCTCTTATCATAAAAGAATGGACTATCAAAGATAAGAATCAAGGCATAATAGTGGTCACCTTTGTAGCTCACCTCCTCCCACAACCCTTTGCCCTGAAATATATGGCAAAACATCTTTAGAACTTGGCAGGCAGACTATTTTATTTTACACTAGTGACTTGGATGCCATTTCTCTTCCTCCACTTAGTAACAGACGGTGCCCTGGACAGCAGTGACATCTGCAGCCCCAAGGGAGAAGGGTCAGCACAAATTTTAATTTTGCTTTTGGTTTGGGGCTTTAAGTACACAAACAGATTTTTTTTTCTTCCCTGTCAGTTTGCATCTAGGTTTGTATCTGACATTTTTAATGCTTTATGTATTTGGATTAACCCAGAAATTTATAGCTCCAGGTTTTTGCTTATTTTGCTTTATATCTCTAAATTCAACCTCCTTGATTTAAAAAAAAAAGGCAAAAGAAAATGTGAAAAAGTATTCTGATTGTCATTTCTATATCACTAAGCATGCTGGAATGGGGCATTCTGTTTTTTGAGCTTCTCAATACAAATACTTAACATTTGAATATTTTAAATAATAAGAAACAAGAACACTAGGAAGAGCCTATAAAAATCTGGTCAATTTGACTCCACCAGAAAAAGGAATGTAAAAGCTGAGAGGAGAACATTTATAAAGACTGTATGTCATGTTCACTGGAACGGAATGAGATTCTGCACTGATTTCTGTTATGAGAGGTATAAATAAACAAACATAAATATGTAGAGAACTAAAGAAAGAGAGGGGAGAGAGAGAAGGAGGGAAGGAAGGAAGGAAGGAGAGAGAAAGAAAGAAAGAAAAGAAAAGAAAAGAAAAGAAAGAAAGAAAGAAAGAAAGAAAGAAAGAAAGAAAGAAAGAAAGAAAGAAAGAAAGGGAGGGAGAGAGAAAGAAAGAAAGATTGAAAAAAAAAGACTTTAGAAGGTCAAGCGCCTGTACTGGGAACAGTTTGATCCTCCTGAGTCCAATTTTCAGGAGAATTTCTGTAATAGGAGACTTTCCCGATGTTTGAATGTTGTGGGTACATTTGGGACCATAAAAATTTCCTACTCTGGCATCCCACTGAGAAAAAGCATCTATCCCCAAGTATACAAAATAGAATCCTCATGACTGCAACACTATTCAACCTCAATGGCATCTGTAGTTTCCCTGTGCCCTGGGGCAGTCTTTGAAGGTCAAGGAGAATACTAAAGCCATGTCCATAGGATAATTAGATCAAAATAGACCTGAAGGCTGGCCTCAGGTAGCTATTTCTAATACGAATCAGTCACAGGACAATAAAATCTACAGTTAATGTCCAAACGTTCTCCTTGGTCAAGGAGGAACTGACTAGATAGAATCAGGACTCAAGGGTCATTCCTGATTGGCCTGAATCCAAAACATCAAAACAAAACTCAAAAAGTTTCACAGACAAATAATTACACAGCTAATTTAGGTGTTTGGATTAGACAGATGATTCATAGTCCCCTTCATCTTCTTAAACTTGCTTATTCTAAGCTAGATCAACATCCTGAATTTACAACAGAATATTGAGCCTCACTTCAACTGTGCAATGGGTAGAAGAAAATAAAACTAACTAGGCCTTCTTTTATTTTGATGCCAGAAAGACAAATAGAATGGTGTGCCTTAATCATTCAAACTAGTAGATCACATTAGCGCAATTCACCATAAGATAAAGAGCTAGATGGGATTTCTTGTCCTGATTCCCTTCTCTGGCCCTGAAACAAGTTACTTATTGCCATCGATTCCAGTTTCTTAGTCTGCGTTAAAAAAAAAGAAAAGAAAAGAAAGCACCAGATAAATAATCTCTAATGTTTCTTCCATCTCTACAAAAACAGTTGTTGTTTTCTATACCAAGAAGGATAACTGCAGACCTATATCCTGATGAGGTTGCATCTCAGGTGGATCTGCAGTAGCCAAACAAGTACACAAAAACTCTAACACCAGACAGAAGAGGGACTCAGCCAGAATCATGCCAAGTTGAAGAAGCCAAGTCACAGAGACAAAAGAAATCCTTTAACCAAAAATAGCTCATGTCTGAAATTATGTTGATGTATTCCATACCTATTTGTTGGATATATATCCAAAAACTTGGTTTAGAGATAAATAGATATATCTGTAGAGAGAGAATCAATAGAGAGAGAGAGAAGGATAAGACATTTTTCCACCACATTTTCTAAGAAAAACAGTTGTAGAAATATATATATTTTGTATATATATTATATATATAATGAAAACATAAAAATCAGACTAGAGACAATACAGATAGTTTAGTAAGAAAGGATCAAGGGTGAAAAATAGTACTCAAATATATCTGCCATAAGATCCTACACAGCAAGAAAATAAGCTGTGATTTTTACTTTTAGCTCCCTAGAATTTAGTTAAAAATCATTATCCTCAGATTACTAATATGATAGAAATCATTTACATATTAAGAACAAAACACACAAGGATGCCGGGGTGGCTCAGTCGGTTAAGCAGCTGCCTTCAGCTCAGATCATGATCCCAGGGTCCTAGGATGGAGTCCTGCATCTGGCTCCGTGCTCAGTGGGGAGCCTGCTTTTCTCTCTGCCTCTGCCTGCTTGTGATCCCTCTCTCTCTCTGACAAATAAATAAATACAATCTTAAAAAAAAAAAAAAGAAAGAACAAAACACACAATACAAAAACTGCATTCAAATTGACTGAGTCCGGGAGCCTGTGTGGTTCAGTCGTTTAAGCATTTGTCTTCAGCTCAGGTCGTGATACCAGGGTCCTGGGATTGAGCCCCAAGTCAGGCTCCCTGCTCAGTGGGGAGCCTGCTTCTCCCTCTCCCTCTGTCCCACCCTCCCCCTACTCCCTGCTCATGTTCTCTCTCTCTCAAAGAAATAAATACAATCTTTACCAAAAAAATCGAGTGAGTCATTTGGGAACATTTCCTTAAAAGATGAAGACATGGGAACACTTTGCACAACCAAACACTGAATGCTATTCACCAGTGAGATTAAACCAGTGGACTAAGTAAAGAAAATTAAAGAAAAAAAAATGAACAGCCAGATTAATTGCATAAACTTTGGTCAAAGATAGAAATATTTACATAAGAATTTCATGAATAAATAGAATGTAAGCCACCTAAATATTTTTTCAACCAACAACTGGGTATCAGTAGCTAAATAAACCTTTCACTTTTTTCTTTGTCGTTCTTCATCCTTAGTCTCTCATTTTATTTTATTTTTTTAATATATTTTTTAAGATTTTTATTTATTTATTTGACAGAGAGAGAGATCACAAGTAGGCAGAGAGGCAGGCAGAGGGAGAGGGGGAAGCAGGCTCCCTGCTGAGCAAAGAGTCCGATGCGGGCCTCGATTCCAGGACCCTGAGATCATGACCTGAGCCGAAGGCAGAGGCTTTAACCCACTGAGCCACCCAGGTGCCCCTCTCTCATTTTAAATGAAGGAAAATGAAGCATGTTATTTGCTGAAGAGTTTATGCATATATTGAGTCATAACCCAATCTCACAACTTTAGAGTCCATGGAGCAACTAGAAATGACCTAAGAGATCATATTCCACTGGAGAGAACTGTCTTTCATTGTAGTGTAAACTTAATAAATGCATTACCTACTATAAAAGTACTTTTAGGTTGTTATTCATTTAACGAATATTTATCCAGTGTCTTCTAAGTGGCAGGAACAGTAGACATGAAGGTAAGTGACAAAGACACACTTCTTATCCTCAGTTGAGGATCTCAGTTGAGACGCACAGACAACATCCAACCACAAACTAAGTCCTAACTTCTGAGAATAGAAGTTCCTAACAAGAGGCAACCATCAACATGGAAAGGAGTATGAAATCAATCTAAGATTACCCCCCAATCCCACCCTGCTCCTTCCTGACTTCTGTACCCTTTGAATAGCCAGAAGAGTAGCCTCAGCATAACTGTCTTAATCAGCACCTAGATGTCTTTGATAGACATGGAAGACAGCAGGAAATAGAGCCCAGGAGAGTCTGTTGTTGTTTTCTATAGCAGAAAATCATGGGACATTTAAGCTTAGGAAACAGAAAATGAACCTAGTTTTAATAGAGAAATTTGGTTTAGATCATTTCATAAACACATCTGATTTAATTTTTGATTTTTGAACACATTCACTAATTCAAGAATGGTTTTAAACCCTCAGGGAGCAGGAGTAGCATGGGGGGTGGCATTTCTAGCTATCCTCTACCATCAGATATAACTCTTCTGAAATAAAACAAGGAAGCCCAATTTGTGTAATAACAAAGGTTATTATTTGAATCCGAAGGCAGGTTTGTTTATTTTCCTTGGAAATATAAGCTTCTGAAGGGCAGGGGACTGCATTTTCTTATCCTTTGTGTCTCCTGGCACAATATCATTTCTTTCAAGGTGCCTTATAAATAGCATGAGGTGATTATAATGGTACAACTTTCATCCTACTCTTTTTTTTTTCTTCTTTGAGAGAGAGAGAGTGAGAGAGATCATGAGAGAGGAGAACGTCAGAGGGAGAAGCAGACTCACCACAGAGCTGGGAGACTGATGCAGGACTCGATCCCGTGACTCTGGGATCATAACCTGAGCCGAAGGCAGTCGCTTAACCAACTGCGCCACCCAGGCGCAGTCACCCCCATCCTACTCTTTATAACCACAATTAACCCAGGTAACCCTGTGCAGGTACAATGATGTTCTGCTTTAGTTAAGCTGGCTAATTCCAAAACAAGGTCTCTAACATGAAGCCACAGCAGGTGTTGTAACACAGAGACATTGATGATAGGGTCACTCTGCATATTAATATAAACTGCAAAGTTAAATCTGAGCTTTTGCACATTATTGACAAGAATTACATATACCCTTGTAATACCCATTGACCCATCTCGAGAACAACCAGTTAAGTGCTTAAACCAACAAATAAAGAGAACAGAGCAGCAAAATTCCAGATACATTTTAGACCCCTTATACCGTTTTATACCTCTGTTTATATTACCTCTATGGTATAAACAGATTTCATTCATTTCTGAGCAGGCCAAGTGAATCCACTAATGCCTACAGATTAAAAGCACAATAACAGGGGTGCCTGGGTGGCTCAGTGGGTTAAAGCCTCTGCCTTTGGCTCAGGTCATGATCTCAGGGTCCTGGGATTGAGGCCCGCATCGGGCTCTCTGCTCAGCAGGGAGCCTGCTTTCCGGTGTCTCTCTGCCTGCCTCTCTGCTTTCTTGTAATCTCTCTCTCTCTGTCAAATAAATAAATAAATAAAATCTTAAAAAAAACAACAACACAGTAACATAAATGAAAAGCCACTGAATACATATTTTTCTAAAAAAATCTTCATAGTTAATTTATCTTATAGAGCGAAAGTTTTGTTATCCTATATATATATATATATATATATATATACATATATATATATATATACATATATATATGGAGACTTTCTTGAGTAATACCCCCATCCTTAAGTTACTATAGTCCCTGTGTAGCCAGCTTCCCAGGTAATAAAATAAATAAAACGTGAAGTTAAATGTTGATGTTTACCTCATGTTTATTCTGAATGGCAATAAGTGTCCTAAAGCAGCAGAGAACAGAGCCAAAAAAACCAGGGTAGGTTATATTTTGAAAGGACAGAGAAGCATTATTCTAGAAATGTGTCTCATCAAGGTGGACTCACTCAAGAGATTTGGATGCTAAGAACCTGATGGATTAAGATCTGGTCCATCCGGGTTTCTTGAAAAGGAACCTTTCAGTCCAGACCCTGAAATGAGGATGGGATGTGCCTGAAAATCAAACCAAAAAAGATTGCTTTTTCAAGGGAAAAAAGTCAACTGAAGATAGATGCCTAAGACTTAAGAAGTAAAAACTGTAGCCAATGTATAACAGTCCATAAAGACAGACTGAATAATGAGATTATGTGTAGTTTCCAAATGTACACAGTGTTTGCCTGGAGATTTCCTTGAAGTAAACGTACTCTTGAATTATACTTGCCAAGCGAAAGATAGTACTGAGCTGCCCAGAGAATCATCAAGGGGCAAGGTTCCCTGAGGGCAGGGCTGTGGTCCTTGAGGAACACAAGAGCTCCTGTATGGTTAGAAAGTCACCAGTGACAGAACACACCATGTGTATCTGTCTTTGAGAGGGAGAGGAGGGGCTGGTCATGAGGACCTGTGTTGAATTTGCCCTTCTTTTTCACAAATTGTTGTCACTGGTTATTTATATCGAAGGATTATCATCATCATGATCCTCACCTCTAATGATACCTGAATCTTCCCAACTCTGTCTATACTTACCCCAAATACACACCAAAGTTATTAAGAGCTGGAAGAACAAATTGTTTGCCCATCCCCATAATCATCTGTCCTAAAAGGTCATTTAAACATTTAATCAAACCTGAGGCCCTTTGGGGAAGAATGTGAGTCATGCAGCCAGCACAGCAGTCTGTAGTCGGCTTTGTGTCCGTCTTACGGATGATGTAGATGGATCCCACAAAAAAATCAGTAGCAGGGATATTTTCTATCAGTAGGCAGGGGAGAAAAAGCTAAACCGTTTTCTGGACTGTACTGAATTAAACCATACCAATTAATAATAATCCTCTGGGAAGCATCCAGCTAAAACTCCCAGAATGTTGGCCATGTATTGAAATGTAAACTAATGCTCCTGAAAAAGAGGGAGTAGGTGGGCACCCTAAACTAATATGAATTATTTGTTTTTCTGCTACTGCAAATCAGCTCCCTTTCATTAGGTACAAATCCACAAAGGAGAGCTTTTGTTTCACAAAAGTAGCTCAGACAAATGACACTCCGCAGGGTGCTGAACCCAAAGCTGGATACCAGCCCATTCTCTGCACTTCAGTCCGCTGGTACCTTTCACTTTCACAGCTATCAGCCTGCTTCAGACCTACACCCTCGTTCTGACTAGGGACAAAGAGAAGATCACGATGGAAATCCTTCTATGCGCTGCTAATAGGCCTATTTAGAGTCAATGAGAAAGCCTCATTTTGCACCAATAAAAACCTTCACAAGTTCTACTGAATCAGTAAAACTGAAGTGTTTCTGTGCACTCCCTGTCCTCATTTTACATCAGTCAGAGAGGTGAAGCTGAGCAAAACATTGGATACAATGACCTCTAAGTTTCCTTCCTCCTCTAATGTCCCCTGATTCTCTGTTGGCCAGTGGGATTTGAATTTTATTTAAATTATCATGCATTCTGATGGATTCCTGAGCCCTTCTTCAGTTTTAGATAATCTCACTGTGGTCTGCTGAATCGGCGTATTTGGAATCCTGGCTCTCTTGGCAAAGAACTGAATATTGCTCCCATCTAACTGCTTAGCTAACATTGCCTATATTCTTTCTGAAAAAGATCTGGGTAAGAGACAGATGTAGAGCATATTCTCATATCCCACCGCAAGGCTAGGGGAAACTTTGGTATTTCACGAGCCATGAACAAAAGGGAAATTCAAACCAGCATTTTAATGTCCTTAATGAAAGATATTAATCACTTTCCCAAAAGAAAATCTACAATCCTAACCATTGATCACAGTGATGTAAGCAAATGAACCTACAGCTAAAAGGTTCCGTATGGGTCAATGGTTTAATGGAAAGTAACACAGGGGTGAAATGATATCACTGTTGGTTAGAATACTACCTCCCTTCCCAGCAAATAGTCAACTCAGCCCTCCATTGAGACATAGTGAAGAGGTGCATGAAGATAAGAATTTTCTAAAAACAATACAAGTTTTACATGTAAGCTCAATGTTTTTGCAATAGACCATTTTGGTAACATAAGAAAGAGCTAGAGCAATAGAAATGGCCTTCGTAAAAGACAGGTCCACTGATAACAGCCACCACTAGAGACAGGAATAATCCTATCTAGAGACAGGAAAAATTAGCATGTAGCAATAATTTGAAGAGGTTAAATTACTTGTCCAAGATCACACAGCTAAAAGGTAGTACTTGCATGTCTACCAATGAAGCTGAGAATTCTACTAGACACAGACAATGTAATAGAAACATCTACTTCCTCTTAGGTCTTATGATTTGGTTGATACACTTGCAAGCACTTTGAACAGGATTTCACTTACACTGCAAAGAAAAATGCTTAGCTAAATTACTGTCTGTCTAGGTGGTAAGTAGCACACCACCACCATCTGTAAAATAATATTTTTGTAGACAAGATGGCATGTTGCTTAAAAGAACTCAGGGGTGAATTATTTTGATAAATTAAGGAGCATTTTCAAAGAAATATGTTAGTGAAATATTGCTGAAAAGCTGTATATCATTTTAATTTTAATAAATCAAATCACTTTTATAATCACTGACTGGGAAGTCAGTATTTAATAAACCTATGGTGAATCCATTTAATATAAACAATTTATCTGTATTATAAATATTAACCTCCTGATTTAGAATTTTAATTTTTTTCATATCTTTTCAAAATGAGGCATGTTCATGTCATGTTAAATAAATCATTTTCACTTATTGATAATACATTATATTTGTTAGGTGCTTTCAGCTGCAAATAATAGAAAATGCAATGCAAAACGGCTTTAAAATCGAGAGGATTTATTATTATCTCATATCACAAGAATGGAAGGGCATTCCAGGGCTGGTTAATTTAGAAGTTCACAGATGTCAACAGTGACTGAATTTCTTTCTATTTTTCTATCGTGCTATCATCAACATGATTTTCCTGCTGCAGGCCCAGGCACCAATTGTAGTCATAACAATAACCAGAACAAAAAGACTTCCCTCCCGGTACTTCCTTAAAGGTCCTCGAAGACTTTCCCTGCTATCTCCTTGATCAGAACTGTATTACAAGTTACCCTTACAACCAAACAATGACAAGCAGGATAGGACCACCATAACAGGACCAGACCAATCAAAATTAATTGGGCTACATGGAGTATATATTAAAACAAAATTGTTGCTCTATAGGTCTGTCAGCCTAGACCTCTGATGTGATAGAGACTACCCACAGGTGGCCATTTACATTTAAATGTAAACCAAATAAAATTAAATAAAATGTAAAATTCAGTTTTTTAGTTGCATGAGCCACATTTCAAATGACCAGTAGCCACATGTGGCTAGTAGCTGCCCCATCGGACAACACTGTCCAGAGAAAACTGTTCCCATCACAGAAAGATCTACTGGATGGTGCTGACCTACAAAAAGGGGAAAGTGCTCTTGGATAAGTAAGCAACAGTACCTGCTATACTCCCTAGGAAGCAGGCAGTGAAATTTATGCCTACTATCTCCTCTAATCTCCCCCACTATTATTATCATATGCTGGTCTGCAGGCTGGGTTGCTAGCTAAGGATGGAGAAACTTAATTAGAAGCACACTGAACTCACTCACATACCTGCAGGAAGGGCACAGGTAAAGTCTTGATCGTAGAACTCTTTCCATTTGTCATCTCTGTTTTGTCTGCATGTCAGTATCAGAATAACTCTCTCCTCATGATGAGGAACTTCACCATCTCCCCACCTTCATATTTCACAGCACCCCCAAGAGGGACTGATCTTCCTCCTTTAATTCCAGTTTCAAATAACCATTGGAGGGACTCTTATGGTCCAGCTTGGGTCAAGCACCAGGCTTAAACCAATCAATTGCAGCTATAGAGACACTGGGGAAAGAATTAGGCTTGTAGATCAGAGATGGCTCCTTAGGGGGTCCACACATAGAGACTGAGGACAATTCCCAGAAAAACTGGAATTTCAGGGTCATCTCCTTCAACATATTCCCTAAAAGCCAAGTCCTTTGACCTCTGACTCAGGCCTTCTCTAATTTGCGTTCCACTTACTTTCTGGGTCTATTTCAAACAGTTTTATTTCTAGGCTACTGAGTCCCAACTGTCTCACTACAGCAAGACCTCTTTTCTAAGCTTCAGACTTACATAATCAACTACTTCAATATCTTTTATGTTGTCCACTTCTCCCCATCCCCAGTGCAGTGTGGCCATCATGACACGGGCCATTCTCATCTCTGGAGGAATTACTGTAATTTCTGACTCGTCTCCCTTCCTCAGTGCTATGCCTCACCAGCGTTATGCTACAAGAATAATCTTTCTGAAATGGAAATCTGATTATATCACTGATCAGCTTAAAATCTTTTAGTGGCTGTTCACTGCCTTTCAAAACAAACTTCAACTCCCACATGAGCCATAAAAAATCTTGCTCGATCAGTCCTTTACCTATCCTCCTCTCTTACAATTTTCTCACTCTACATTCTACCACAGCCATATTGAACTTGTCAGTTCCTCAGCCACTATCCTTTCTTTTTGTCTGCTGCCCTTCGTGCTTCCCTGTATTTGAAATAACTGTCCTATTGGTCATCTCCTCATCTTGTCTAAATTCCACTCATGTTCTAATCTCAACTTAAATGACACTACTCTTCTCCTCTACCCTATATTAGATCTCCCTGATAGACACTCCACAGTGTGTCTTCATGAACCACAACACAGGTCATTGCAGACTCATGACTCAATTATTTCTCTTCTCAATTAAACTGTAAGCCCCATGAGAGCAAAGACCATTTCTGTTGTTCACTAACATGCCCTTGACATCTAATAGACAGTACCTGACAAAAAGTAGATAATAAATAAGCTGAACTGAATTCATTCTTCATTCCTCAAGGAAGCCCTATTTGTGCCAGATGCCATCCTCTGCACCGGGATGCAACAGAGAAAAAGCAAAGTTCTTGCCTTCATGGATCCTGTGGTCTTGTGGGGAAAGAAAACCAACTATATACTAATAAACTAATAAAAATGATTACATTGAATAAATGAACATATTCTCAACTGATATTTTCCATCATGTTTTCCAAGTTATCTTTCCATTATTCTTTTACCTTATTGGTAGTAATATGGATATACAATACTTCCTGAGCCCCAGATAATATAAATGTAGTTTTTGTAAACACACGATAGAGTTATGGCATTCATAATCAGGAAACCAAATATTCTAATTAGAATTTGAATGATGGATACAAGCCTATATGTGTTTCTAGAACCCTATTCTCATCTCTCTATTGGCAGTGCAGTCTGGAATTTAAAGACAGATAACCTACCAGAAGAGTTAATTTTATTCTTAAGTTATGGTAAAGACCTTTTTTAATATAGCCATTTGTATTGAGCTTTTTGTTTCATCAAAAATATGTAAAAATTAATTCCAACAATTAAAATATTTGTCAGCTAAATGCGTGCCAAACTAGGCCCCATGCATCCTGTCTGAATGATTAGGATGGAGAACAAGACCATCACTTTTGACAAATTAACTAATTTAACAAATGTTTAATGCTAAGCATATTCTAAGTCCTGAGGATAGAGGCCCTGCCTACTAAAGAGTTACAAACTAATCGCTTAATATTTGTATTGTCTTTTTTATAAAATATAAGCTTCTTGAGGAGAGGGAGGGAGAAGTTTGGCCTGATACAGTTTTAACAAATGCCACGAGTAACCAAAAATAAGACTCTCCAGGAAGTTTTCTCAATGAGCCTTAGTAAACTCTGATCACACCTCATTTTATGCCTCTTTTGTCTTAATGTATCCAATTCATTATTCAACTACATAGTTCTTGTTGTTTGGATGTGTTCCTAAGAGTTTATGGTAAATCTCTTTTATTTCAACAAGTCATAGTAGCCACGGGATTCCCTCAAATCCCATGGGTTTAAAGGAATCCCAAGATAAAGCTTCTTTTTTTTTTTACGATTTTATTTATTTATTTGAGAGAGACAGTGAGAGAGGGAACAGAAGTAGGGGCAGTGGGAGAGGGAGAAGCAGGCTTCCTACCCTAACCCAGGACCCTGGGATCATGACCTGAGCCGAAGGCAGATGCTTAATGACTGAACCACCCAGGCACCCCCTAAGATAAAGTTTCTTAGAAGCTATTCCTTTTTTAAATTTTTTGAGGACTCTCCACACTGTTTTCCAAAATGGCGGCACCAACTTGCATTCCTACCAACAATGTAAGAGGCCAACTGTGGAAAGAGCCGAGATGCCCTTCAACAGATGAATGGATAAAGATGTGGCCCGTATATACAATGGAATATTACTCAGCCATCAAAAAGGATGAATAATCAACTTTTGTATCAACATGGATGGGTCTGGAGGAGATTATGCTGAGTGAAATAAGTCAAGCAGAAAAAGTCAATTATCATATGGTTTCACTTACTTGTGGAACATAAGGAAAAAAGTGGAGGACTTTAGGAAAAGGAAAGGAAAAGTGAATTGGGGTTAATCAGAGGGGGAGAAAAACCATGAGAGACTGTGGACTCTGAGAAACAAACTGAGGGGTATGGGTGAGCTTGGTGGTGGGTATTAAGGAGGGCACGTATTGCATGGAGCACTGGGTGTGGTACATAAACAATGAATCTTGGATCACTGAAAAAATAAAAGAAGATATTCCTTTTGTAATACAAATAATTAGCCCCTTGTATGTAACTGTTTTGTACTCATTTTTTGGGAGTAGGGGGAGTGATATCAAATTCTCCTAATGGTGAGTCATCTGTATATTCTTTCTTTCTTTGTTTTGCTTTGTTTTAATTAATTGGTTCCTTCAATTGAGGTTTAATAATCATTGAGGGAAAGACAGCTTCTTCTAATATTTTCTGTGCTTTTCTCCTCCTCCCTCATCTTCACTGACCCAAGTCTTACTGTACCATTTCAAATCATTGGTTCTCGAAAGTGCTTAACTGTCTGTCACTTGATGGTCTATATTTCCTTTTCCATTTCTTAGCCTTTCAGTGTAATATTCCAGAGATCACATTCATCCAGATTTGTGACTCCCAACCAATCAAGCTAATGTCAGAGTCCACTGTATGCTTTGCAGAAAGGGTTTCCTAGACTTCTAAATTCATTTTGTCTCTGTAGCATGGGTGTTTCTCTGTTTATGTACCCTCGAAGTTCATTCTAATCAGAGGGTATTTCTTACGCTTCTACAATTCTAGCAGTATTAGTGCTTCCCAGAACAAGAGCATCAATCTGACCCCCTTAGTAGTCAAGGAGGGTCACAAAGAGGGGATACTTAAACTTTGGTGGGCATTGGAGAAACATTTAGGGTACTATACCAGGAAAATATAGTGGAATGGATCTGTACAACTCAGATCCTTGCTGGGAAAGGCCTTCTGAGCAGGAAAGGATTGAGGAAAGAACCAAGTATCAAAGGGATTTCAGTCCTACCATCACCTGCAGGTAGCTAGCTATAAGGCTTTGAACAACACACTTAAACCACAGGGGTCTCAATTTCCTTTTCTGTAAAATGAAATAATTAAGCTATTTATTTGACAGAGAGAGAGNGGGGGGGGGGGGGGGGGGGGGGGCGGGAAGCAGGCTCCCTGTCGAGCAGAGAGTCCGATGCAGGACTCAATCCCAGGACCCCGAGATCATGATCTGATCCGAAGGCAGAGGCTTAACCCACTGAGCCACCCAGGCACCCGTGATGGTATAATTTCTAAGTTTTCACAGTATTCTTGGTTCCTGACATGGCAAACTTTGTAATATACTTTGCAAATTTTGAAGATACAGGTGCATCTATGTACATTTCTTCACATTTAGTAATTAAGCTTCCTCCCACTTTCAAATTTCCTAATGAGGACACACACACACACACACACACACATGTGCATACACACTACTGTATCTTTATATTTTACTAATTTAAATACTTATTGAAGATTGGATATACAACATAGACTTTTGATTATAGATTTTTGCATTTGACAATGTAAAGTCTTATTTAAATGATCTTCTGTAGAATACCTTGGGTTTATCAGTAATCTTTACCATAGTTGAATATTTATTCTGCTAATTGAACATCAGGTGCTTTTGCTATCTCTATAAACTAAATGTAATATCCCCTGTTACTCAAAGTGTGGCCCAGGGCCCACTGGCATCCACATCACCCAGGACTGGTTAGAAATACAGAATGCCTCACCCCACACCTATGAATTTTAACCAGACGCTCAGGTAATTCATGTGCACACAAAAGTTCTAGAAGTGCTATTATACATTATGGTGCTTCCTGAACTGATTTAAAATAAGTGAGTTTTTTCTATAAGGGAATGAATAAATGAGAAAATTAATTTAGCAAAGTGAATTGCTATAACTCAGTATGCTACTGGACTAGGGGTATAAAAACTTACAGTGGATAAGCTCTCCTATTTTTAAAAAATATAGTCCTAGATCTACTTTTATAAAGAGCAGGGGGCTAGGGAAATGGATAGAAAGTATATTCTGTCTAAGACCCACTAACAAATACTACATGTATCACTGAAAATCAATATGAAGAATATTAAAATACCATTTTCTATAGGATTAGGTAACAACCCAATATGTTACTTCTGTTTCACTTTGTAGCTAATTTTAAAATTCCATAAGGCATTGCTGTTATACATAAAGTATTATAAAGAGAAAAAGTATTTTCCAACTATGTGGTAACACTCTGAAATAAGTAAATAAGAAAATAAAATGAGGATATAAAAGTCAAGGATAAATTTAAATAAAACAGACTGAGATTCTAGTTGCTGCTCTGAGACTGTGTGAATTTTCAACAATTCACTTAGTCTTCCTGGGTTCCCGTTTCTTCATCTAGAAAACGAGAGAATGATCTTGATTTAACATCCAAGCTCTAAAATTCTGAAATCTAGTATGTCTGAAATCAATGCGTGTTTTGCCATCTATTGAAATTCAATATGGGATCTCAGAAGTGGCATAAATAAGTCATTCTGGGATTGCTCACTATTTTACTCACTAAGAACAGAAGCATATGGGCTAACCACCACCCCACGGCGCTAATGTAAAGATACTGCCCCCCAGAGTTTTACCCTACGCAAGGGGCAAAGAGCATTTAAGAATGGCAGGACATAATTTAACACAGGGAAAGTTATCTTAGTTTCCCTTCACCCTGGGTCACCAAATCAAACTGTCTAAATCTACCCCTATTACTAACTACCCAACTCACTTACATGGTCTCCATAAGTCCTGGGCGAGTGGGTGAAAGCTTTCACCTTCCATAGCCTCTCAAAGCAAGAGAGGTCTGTAGAGAGGTAGTTACACTGGAAAAGTCACCTAGTTAGTTACTCTGGCCCTAGATAATAAATTGGCAGGCCTTTTAGGGAGCTAATTATTGAGCCTGCTATTTGGTTCACTGACAGAATTGCTTGTTTGTGGGAAGAAACATATCTGTGCATTGCTTTTTCCATTACCACTATTTCTATCATCATAAATAAGAATCAATAGGCCATTTCAAGTAGCATATGCTCACCACTATTTAGCATCGGAGTGTCAGCCATATGCAGGCTAAGCAGGAGTGTCCCAACCTCCTGGCTAAGGATTAAAACCCAACAGACGAAGAAAGCACTTCAAATGCCGTAGGTAAGACAGTGCACATGTGTATGAGCAATAAAAGTGCAAGAGTGGTCCCTTCTATTTCTCTGCATCTGTAGCACAGTGTCTGGCATAAGGCAGGCCATCCAAAATAAATAAACAAGTGCATCATGATGAATGCACAGATGAATGAGGCAAAGAGAGGTTTTAAGATGCTCTATGGAACCTACTGAATTTACTGGGCTGGTCAGGGATGTTGTTTTGATAAGGGCATGGAAAGCTCTTCACAATTCCAACGAAGAAATGAAGTCCAGGACACAGTGTGAGCCGAGAGGGAGTCTGCCTCTGGGAAGCATAGACCTAGGATGGCTTCCCACATACTCCAGGCCTGCAAGATTCACTATCACGCCTCACCATGGAAGACGAGAAATCAGAATGACAGCCATCAAAAAGTCAAGCGAGACCTCAAAAGAAAAACTCTCCACCACTGACGAAATTCTTGCTGGACAAAAAATGGTAGATTAGAGGCTGATCAGAGAAAAGATAGGAAAAAGACAAAATGAGGTGGTGAAAGGGAACAGTGGGAGAGGAGCTCAGGCAGAAGCCTGAGTGGGGAAATGGGTCTGTGAAAAAAGTGCAAGACAGAGAGAGATGATGAAGACCCACGGTTCTCGGGAGGCTGTGGGTGTCTGGGGTGTGAGGAGTGGAGAGGCATGAAGGCTGGGAGCGGAACAAGGGCGGGAGGGTGAAAAAGAGAGAGAGAGGTCAGATAAATGTCTATAAAATAACACCCATCACCACTGATAAGCACGAAAGAATCCTTTTTTCTTCTTGATAGAGACAAAAGGAATTTTAAGTAGGATTAAGTAGTAGTAGCTTTCAGAACTCAGCAGCTCTCAGAAGCAATAATAACTACATAAATAGCTAAGTGGATGGTAGGAATTGTTTCACTTTGGAATTTGGCCAGCATATCAAAGTTAACAGTAATATCACATCTTTTTGAAAGCTTTCCTGAGATTCTAGGGGGGAAAATCATCTCAGAAAACTGTTTGCATCAAGTTAATTTTAGAAAGAGGGTGCTCCTCACTGCTTGAAGACATTCTATCTCCCGAAAATTGATAAGCGAGAAGCCCTCCCCTGTTGGGAAGCACTGTCTTATTCATGTAAATACATTGCCAGTATTGCTCCCAATGGAAGCAAATAATTACGTTCACAGATTATCATTGCCCAATGTAAAATTCTACTCAGAACATAACCCACAAATGATACCCTAAATGCAGCAAAAAGGCCCTTGTAGATATCCTCTTTCATGCAGTTCCCTAACTTTTTGACACCCTGTGGATGGTTAAACATGAACTCCATAAGGACCAATTTTCAAACATGCACATCTGTATTCATTCATTTCTGAATTGGATGGGATTGGACAAATTAGAAATATAAATAATGTCAAACCCTGGACACCCCTATTCATGAATATCCATAGGTTTTCCTTCTTAAGTATATTTGACCACTAACATGATAGATATCTTTCCTCCCTCAAAACAGATGAAAACCGAGTGTTGATGGTAATGTGGGGCACAAACATCTTCTCTCAACAGCTGGAAATATTAATGTGTTACTGTTTTTTTAAAAAATTAAGTTATGGGGCACCTGGGTGGCTCAGTCAGTTGAGGGTCCAACTCTTGATTTTGGCTCAGGTCATGATCTCAGGGCTGTGAAATCGAGCCCCCAAAGCAGGCTCCACACTTATTGGGGAATCTGCTTTGCTTTCCCTTTCTCTCTACTCTCTACTCCTCCACTGTGCTTGCATGCATGCGTTCTCTCTCTCTCTCTCAAATAAATAAATATATCTTTAAAAACAAATTAAGTTAGCAAATTGCGTCATTTATTTCTTTTCCACCCAGAAACAAGTTATTTCAGTATCACTCACAATGGAATTTCCCTGAAAATCTGTTTACTAATCCCATTCCCTAAGGATGCACTTGCCCTAGCACTTAGAGTAAGCACCATTTTCATTGCACTAGAAATAGTTCTAACTGGACAGACTTTTACAATTTTTAGCAACACCCAAATCAATTGAAGGAATCTGCAGCAGACATGCCACCAAGTCTGTACTGTACCATAACCCAGGTCAGAATTATACCCGAGATAAGTATCAGTATATACCCACCATACACAGATGCTAAAAGAACATCCACTTTAAAAAATAATAATAATAATAATTTAGAGAAAATAGGATTTAGATTCTGTAAACAGTCTATTAAAATTATGATTAATTAATAATTTCCTAGCAACTTTATAAACATATAGAGAGAGAATGGAGTTCAGCTACTTCATTAACTAGTAGACTCTCATTCATATGACCTAAAGGACAGTGGGCTGTGAACATGTGTACACAATCAAACAGTAACACTCAGATGTCAGAACCAAGCACAATGTAAAATATATCTGAATGAAAGCACGAAGTTACTCTTAAAACTCCCCTTTTAAATCCTTCTATAAATTAGACACTCTTTATTTCCCATTATTCCTTAACATGCACCCTTCTTTCCAATACTCTGACCCCTTGCCTGTCCTTCCCATGTCTCCATGCCATGTCCTACTCTGTGCCTTTGCCCCGCTGGCCCACCTTTTCCCTCAGCTTGGATACTCTTTCTCAAATCTTTCTTTTTTTTTTTTTTTTAAAGATTTTATTTATTTATTTCACAGAGGGAGAGAGATCACAAGGAGGCAGAGAGGCAGGCAGGGGGGGGGGGAAGTAGGCTCCCCGCTGAGCAGGGAGCCCGATGTGGGCCTCGATCCCAGGACCCTGAGATCATGACCTGAGCTGAAAGCAGAGGCTTTAACCCACTGAGCCACCCAGGCACCCTCAAATCTTTCTTATCAAACACTTATCTCTTCCATGAAGCTTTGAATTTCACAACCTGAACTTACAGTCATATATTTTCTGAAGTAATATCTATGTCCAAATCTAGCTTTTAATTACAGGATTTTTCCCCTCTACTTCTGTACAATTCTATTATCTTTTTTCCCCAACTGAATCACATTATTTCAAGGTAACAACTCCCTTTTAATGCCTCTCCCTAAAGTTTCTGTCAAGATCCTATCCCACAAAATTTCCCTTTCTCAGGTGCCTGGGTGGCTCAGTGGGTTAAAGCCTCTGCCTTCGGCTCAGGTCATGATCTCAGGGTCCTGGGATCGAGGCCCGCATCGGGCTCCCTGTTCAGTGGGGAGCCTGCTTCCTCCTCTCTCTCTGCCTGCCTCTCTGCCTACTTGTGATCTCGCTCTCTGTCAAGTAAAAAAATAAAAAAAAAATCTTTAAAAAAAATTTCTCTTTCTCTAACTACTCCTTCTGGATACTACATTTCTCTGAAAACATGCTCAAGTGTGCCCTATCCTAAAGAAAACTTCTTTAACCCTGCTTCTTTCTCAAGTTTTTCACTATGCCTACTTCTTTTTCTTTGCCAGACTTTTTTAAAAAGCACTCTTTTCCCCATTTCCTCTCTTCTGACTCTGTCTCAGTCCCTCACAATCTGAGTCTATCACACTTCCCATCCCTCAGCCATGCCTCGCAGGAGCACAGACACGGCACGGCACGCACACCATCTTTGCTCCGGCTCACCGAGACGGCACCCCTCGCCATGTTCACTGGCTTTTAACAGCTCCTCCCCTAGAATCTTCAGTCGTCATCCTGCAGCTCTGCTCCAACTCCTTTCTCGATTGCATCTCTGCCCTGGTCCTTAACTTCCAGGTCTCCATCTGACAAGCAAGAGCCTGACAAGCAACAGAGTGTTGGATTCTCTGTGGGGTCCCAGACCTTATGCTGCCACCTGCTGGGCAGTTTCATGGGGCCATCTCAAAACCAAGTTCAAGTCTGTCCCTTCCAAATCTACCATTCATTCTGTTTTCTCAACCAACTAATGACTTCACCCTTTTCCTAGGCCCAGCTGGTAGAGATTTCACATTCAGAACTCCATCACTTACCCCCACACCAGTGTTCGTCACCACGTACTGTCAATGCGACTTCCCAGGACTTCTCTGTGTTCTGCCCAGTCCTGTGCATCCTTGTTTAGGCTGTAACTGTCTATCACCAGGACTACCGGACGGGCCCTGACTGACATTTTTCCTTTCTCTCTCCTGATCTCCAGGCTTCCTCACACTTCTGCCAGAGGAATCTTCTTGAAACAGGTACCTGAGCTATAACCTAGATGAAAAGCCTTGAGTAATCCTATCCTACAGGTAGGATAAAGCCTAAACGCCCAGCATTCAAGTTCCTGGAAACAACTTGAAGACCTTGCACGATGTGACCCCCAGCCTATCTCTTTAGCCTCACTGGCCATCACTCTCCCTCTTACTACCCTCCCCCTCTCACTCCAGTCACCTTGTCTCCCTGCCCCCCCACCACCAGTGACCTCAACAAAGGAGGCTCGCTCTAGATCCTGGGATAGCTTGCCATCATATCTTCACGTGGCTGACAAAATCTTGCCATTCAGGTCTCCTCTCAAATGTCACCTGCTTGGAGAAGCATTCTGTGACCACCCAGCCTACTGGCCACCCTCCCGGCCAATACCACCTGCTCAGCCTTTCACATTCACTCCCTTGTATTTCCCAGAAGCACACCTCAGCATCTGGAAGTCTCTGTTGTATATTTCCTTATTTAGTGTCTGTCTTCTCACACTGACTGTAAGCCCTGTGAGCACAGACTTCATCTCTGTTCCAGATCCTGGAAGGGTGCCTGGCACAGAGGAACCCTAAAGTCAGACCCCTCCACAGCATGTTCCCCTTTTTTGCACCCCCCTCCTTACTCTGTATATATATCTGCTCTAGCATTGATCATATTATACCTTCTACTGAACAGCTATTTCCAAAGGAAGTGATTAGAGGGAAGGGGGAATTTATCAAAATATAGGCATGAAGGGTAGATGAGAGAGGGGTATATGATTAAAAAATGCTCATTCAAGTTTTGTAGTATTCAGTGTAGAAGATTTATGCATCTTTGTTAAAATCATCCCTGATGTTTTATGTTTTTTGATCTTGCTATTAACAGGATTCTTTAAATTTCAGTTTCCACATGTTAGTTTCTATAAAAGAAACTATAGATACACAGAGATATAGAGATAAAAGGTTTTTTATATTGACCTTGTATCTATGGTTTTGATAAATTGAGTACTTAACTCTAAGTAATTTTTTAAAATTCCACACATGGTTCTATATACATAATTGTTATCAGAAAATAAAAAATGTTTCATTCTTATATTCAAAATATATACATTTAATATCACTATTATTTTTAAGCCCATGATATAGAAGGTAAAGTATCAAAAAATTGTAGCTGCAAGAGCTATGCAGGATATGGGGGACAACTGTATTATAGGGGACATGGGTTGAAATAGTGAAAAAAAGTGACTGTCTTATATCAGTGTATTATGATCCATCACCTTCACTACATGTTAAGTTCCTGGACACCAGCATCATTTCTTGCTTATTTGTCTATATCTCACCAAGCCTATTAGAATGTTCTGCCCATAGTAGAAATTTAATAAGTGTTTTAAAATAGAATTCAAATACCCCAATGTTGGGTACATTGCATGTGGTCAAGAAATACATGTTGACTCTAAGAACAAATGAGTACACAAAGGTTTGCTGAATGACCAGTGTATGCTCAGCTCTGATGAGAAACTAGTAAGAGACATGAAGAAATAGATCATTATCCATACCAAAAAACTTCATTTCTCAGGTAATGATAAAACAAATGCACCAAGGAAAACATTTCAGTGGTTACCTGTGCATTTCTTTATATGACTGTTCCTCTTTCCATGTGATCCTAACTTGCATCCAAAATTCTCCTCCCAAAATTCTGCAAACCACACATTTCTTCGATTATTGGCAAGAGTTCGGCTTCTAAAATAGCGATCGAACCCTATTTTAGAGAAGAAAGGTATGATTTTGATATTCTTTCAAAAGCAAAACCAAATACTGTCAGAGCTTTCGAATGGATATTATGTTATGTTGTGATCATTGCATGAGGGAAGAAAAAAAAAACAAACCCAAAATGTATTAACAAATGGGGGGAACCAGTAGCCCAGAAATCAGTCTTCCCGTATGGTAAAAGCCAAGTGGACAATATTATTGCCCTCGCTGTTCACCATTTAGGCACCTGGCTCAACGGATAAACGGAAGAGGAGAGCCTGTTGGTGTCACCCTCACAGTCTCTCCCTCTCCTCTACATCATAGCCACCAGCAACCTTCTGCTGTATATTCAGAACCAACTCACATGTCTCTCATTCTTCTCTGTGTCTCCAGCAGGAATCAATTCTCAGGTTTCTATGCTTCCACTGCCTCAAAATGTATCTGTCCTATTTGTTCCATTTTCAGCTAATCCAATAAACTAATCAGGGCTGATGTAATCTTATGGGGTCAGGGGGAATGAGCCAAAGTGTCAGCCTGTTCAGGATCCCTCACTGAAGGGAGACCACCTGGAACTAATGCCTTCTCCAAAAGATAATGGGGAAGGTAGGAATTTCAGTCACTGCTAAGACCATTGGGAAGAGTCTAGGAGACAGTCTTCCTTTCAGGGAGGTTCCATATCTTTGCTGTTGTGTTACTTCATCTGTAGGGTCAGCTGAGTCTCATGTCTCCATTTTTTATAAAGCAGTGCTCTCCCCATGACAGTGCTGTAACCATCACCTGTGCCATAGAAATATGCAACGTTAGAGCGCACATCATGGAAATAGCAAAGGCCAACTCTAACTCCCTTTTTTTAAGAAAAAAATGTAATGGGTACTCTTTCCTAATGAAAAGTATATGCTGGGTTAAAGAGTTAACTGTTTTGGTAATTCTACCATCAGAATTAAAAATTCTATCCAGAGTCATCAACAATGGGTGCATTTCATCCTATGCTGATACTCTGGTTTTGCCTTTGAGTTTTGATTCAATTGGAATGAAACAAAGTTTCTATGGCTTGTCCTTACCATCAATTGATGCTCTTTTGGGCAAAATCGTCACAGCCCCTTCTGCAATCTCCTCCTGTTGATAAACAGGTGCTATTTTGGATCCCCAGCTATCTGAGCCAATCCAGAGAAAATGACCACTTTGGTTTAATTTCTTTGCTGCTTCCAATATCCTCCTATAGGAATAAAAAGAAATACAACATACCATATTTATCAAGAAACACTACACTTAGGAAAATTACAAGACCAGTTATATCAAATTATATGCACTCAGTAAGTCACTGTTAAGCAATTAGTCAATCACTAACTGCTTGAATCTTATCATTTCTAAAGGAAATATACTGGAGACTTTAACTCCAGCACCTGTTAATCAGCCTCATCCTTAACCTCATTCACATCATTCTGGCTATCATCCTTACTTGTCTCATTTCTTTCAGTCCTCAGGTTTTACTCTATAGCCATTTCAGACTTAAAAACCAGAAGGCTGCTGTGTCTCTGCAGCAGAAGGAAGACAGTCTGGAATTGCATGACAATGTTGCAATTCCTGTGAAATCTCACAAGATTTTACACTGAACATGAAATATGTTTTAAAAAAAAAAAGGGTGTGTGTTGCAAATGTGATCCTACATCAGGAAGAAATAATCAGCACCTGATGTCATCTTCATTGGCAAACATAATCACCGCCCGAGCATTAGGTGTCTCTAGCAGGCGTTTGATAATTTTTTCAAATTCTCCAGGTCTTGGTTCACGTGGGATTTTCTGTGATTGAGCAATGCAAACACCACCTATTTTAAAAAGAAAGAGAGAGAGACTCAGAAAAGGAACTTATTTAAGTAATCAATTTAATGAGGTTAGCTGCTTTATAAAAACATATGATTCAAAGCACTATATTGTATTTCAAAACGTGTCATTCTCATCTATTGAAAGTAATCATGTTTGTTTGCATTATAATATATATCAAATAAATGACATCAATTATTTAATCATACATCAGGGTTGTTGTTTTATTTTCCAAGTTTCAACATTAGTTTTGTGGATAGCTATAATAAAACCAAAGGATACAAAATGTATAATGAGAGTCAAGGAGTACAAAGAAGAATGGCAATTTCTATTCATTTGATGTAAGTTGAAAAACAAGTGCCTGGATTAATAAAATGAGTATGTCTTATAGGTGAGACCACTTATTAAGTAAAATGATCCTTTTCCTACTTTTATTAGTAGGCCTCCTTTAAAGTTAATTTCATTTTACAGCTCATAGTATTACAGCAAAATTTTTATGCATCAGCAAAATGTTATGTTATGAGACAAGTGGTACTTGCGACAATTTGAGACACAGGCAAGTCCCAAAGATTCAAACCCTCAGTTGATATTATGTCTCCACTGAGAAAATCAAAATGGCAGAAATCCTATCCCACTATCATTCTGAAAAGAAAAGAAA
>LNAC01000049.1:4695244-4771305 GCA_002007465.1 Ailurus styani | reverse complement strand
AGAAAGAAAGAAAGAAAGAAAGAAAGAAAGAAAGAAAGAAAGAAAGAAAGAAAGAAAGAAAGAAAGAGAAAGAAAGAAAGAAGAAAGAAAGAAGAAAGAAAGAAAGAAGAAAGAAAGAAGAAAGAAAGAAGAAAGAAAGAAAGAAGAAAGAAAGAAAGAAAGAAAGAAAGAAAGAGAAAGAAAGAAAGAAAAAAGAAAAGAAAAGAAAAGAAAAGAAAAGAAAAGAAAAGAAAAGAAAAGGAACCTAACTTCCTTTGGCTTCTCTTTCTAAGGCAATGAGAAACCAAAGAGAAAAGTTTATAAAAGATCTCTGCCACCTGTCAGGGTTCCTCAATCTCAGTGGAAAAAAAAGAGAACATATTCTAATATCAGAAGAAAAAGGAATATTAGCAATATGTTTCAGTTGCATTATGGCTTAAATAGGATTTTTTTGAGTCAGATGAAAGTTACATCACCATTTATAACATTGCTTCTGTGAGTAAAGTCATTTTATTTCCAAACAATTGCCAAATACATTCAGTCACCCAAATATTACTAGGTTCCATTGTATGTTATGTATTGGACTGGACACTGGGAACACACAATCTAATCCAGGAGTTACCATCTAGTCTGGGAGACAGGCATACCAATAAATTATCATAGAATATGTGGTAGACTTTAGAATAAAGTGGATATACCTACACAATGGGAACACAAAAGAGTAACTCAAGTGCTTGAGAGAGCTGGATTTTAAAGAGCAAATATGCATCCATCTAGGGACAAAAGTGGGACATTTCTGGTAGAAGCCAATGTATGAAAGAACCTTGTTTGATTATGGCCTATGGTCAAGACCAGCTGGGGCTGAGTTGGAAAGAATGGCCAGGCCCAGCTTGAGAAGGACTTTGTTAGACGTGCCAAATAATTTGGACCTTATCTTGAAAACAATGGGAATTCACTAAAAGTTCATAAGTAGGAGAATTACGTGATGAGTTTTATGCCTTAAGAAGAAACCTCAGGTAGCCAAATAAAGAAGAAATGTCTGGTAGCCAGACAACAGGTGTCCAGAGTGTTGTGATTAGACTTACTATGTGTGGCAATAATGTACGATAACAGTGCTAGAGTACTGAAGGTCATATCTCTTATAAGTTAGAGCATGGTCACAGTTATCCCTACAATAGCAATGCTCTTACTAACCCTTTTAGGGGGTGGGGAATTGCCCATAATCCACAGACGGAGCCTGTAGATAGCTAGCCTACCAATACGCCATTAGTAGTTGTGATGATTGATTTATTCCTTCGTTAAATATTAATTGCATGCCCACTATCTGCCAGATACTGCACAGGGGCTGTGGATGCAATGGTGAATAAAATACACACAGTTTCTGCCTTCAGAGTTTAGAAACACTGTAGGTGAAATAGGCTTAACATAGAACAAAGCAACAAAAATAAGTATATAATTATAAATTATGGTGAGTCCTGTGAGGAAGAGCAAGGGCATTTAATTTACATTGAGGAGTGTTCAGGAAAAGTCTCCCTAAAGTGGTGTTGAGGTCAGAAAGGAGAGAGAATGGGTGAAGGCAGCATGAGAAAGGGCAGGAAAGAGCAGGGCAGGACCGAGTCAGCAGAGCTAATGAATGAGAGGGAGAAAAGCACGAGACAAAGATGAGAGGTAGATGGGGGCCAGATCAAGCATGGCTTGTGCAGGTCCTGTGGAAGATTATGAATAATTAAAGTGCTTAACTGCCTCACTCAGTGTTTCTACCTCTTCACTCTTCTAAGTAGCCCATAGAAATACATTTCATCTGTGAACACTGCATTTCACAGAAGAAAAATGGAGGCAGGTGGCTGTTGCACAGGACAACCTGGAGTGGAGGTCTGTGAGGAGGTTATTGGAAGAGGCACCGGAAAATGATGACTGAGACAATCCGACTGGGAAGTCTAACTGAGTTGAGGAGGAGACACTGGAGCTGTTCGAATTTGAGTTAGAATCGGTGAAGCTTCGTACTATTTTTTTCCAGCTTTATCAAGGTAGGAGTTACAAATAAAAATTGTATATATTTAGGCTGCACGGATTTTACCCAAGTAGTGAGGTAACAGGAGACCCCTAAGCATGACACTAAGGTTTTGGCCTTTGTGACCAGGTTGTGTGATGCCACCATTAAACAAGTAAGCACCACAGGTGGATGCACGGGCACGTAGAGGAGAAAAGAAGGATTTTTGATTCGGGACAGGTTGGACTTGAAATACCTATGCAAGATCAAACTGAAGAACCTGATCTGGAGCTAAAGAAAGAGACAGAAAATGTAATAACAATTTTGTCAGGTGTTGATGCAGTCGGTAGTTGAAGGGTTGGGAGTGAACAGATCACTCAGAGGGAATAGCTATCTATCTATCTATCTATCTATCTATCTATCTATCTATCTATCTATCTATTTAAAATTTACTTCTTTGCAAGAGGGAGAGGGAGAAGCAGGCTCCCACTGAGCACAGAACTCCCTACATGGGGCTTGGTCCCAGGACCCTGGGATCATGACCTAAGCTGAAGTCAAATCATGACCTAACCTGAAGCCACCCAGGCACCCCCCAAAGATAGGAAAAGGTGAACAATGGAGCTCTGAAAAACCACAAGCTTTGGGGAGGGGGCTAGCAAATAGGAACAGAAAGGAGAGATCACATATTTTGAAGACAAAACTTTTGAGACAAAGTTAGTGGTAAGTTGAGGACTACATAATGTTTTTAAAAATCAAAAAACAAACAAAAACCTGATGAGTGGAAGCATTAGATAACTGTAGAAATGTGAGAACAAAACTGTAACACTCTGGGGAACAAAAGCTGTTTTAAAATATGACTGCCCTTTTAATTAAATTGCTGTGATTACTTAAGCATCCCATTAAAGACATGTCATATCCTAAGTATCGTTCTAAGATTACTACTGACTCCATAGCCAGAAGAAATGAAGGCTGAAAAAATTTTATTATGACTATTTCAGATGAGACAAACAGGTGATCCAGACATAGTTTAGTCTGAATTCATTGATTTATTCATCCACTACAGATCCATCAGACTTTTTTGTTTGTAAAAAGCTGAGTTAGTTAGTTTGGGTTTTTACATGGTCTAAATCCATTTCATATCTTTTATGCCTCTGCTTCATATTTGTCAGCCCAGTCAATTTGTGTTTTCCTGGAAAGAGGGACTATACAATTAATTTATTTCAGCTGACCAAATACAGAGATCCTACTCCTTATGGAATTTTGCTGTTTGATGCCTTATGGATAGTTTATTAAACTGTGGACTGTATTACTTCTCAAATGATTGGAGCTAGAAGATTAGGATTCTTTTCTTAGCCCTGAAACTCATTCACACTTTATATCTTCACATCAGTCAAAAAGTCCAACAGTTAATCCATTCATAAGCACTCATGGTCTACTATGTTTCAGGAGCTACAGACATTCAAAGATTGCCTGTCCTTGGCATCTTGTAATATAACTGAATGACGAGATATACACATAAGAAAAGCCAGATGGGAATGTAAAGTTATCTTACGATAAAAGATGTTTACATAGGATATATCAAAATACAGTAACAAATGTCATCACCCCCTAAAATCGTCCTATGACTTCAAAAGAAGTCATTATACTGTTAGGGTTTGGTTAAAAGACCAGTGAAATTTGGTCAAACATTCATGCTTCATCAAAGATATGTTTTCCTACAATACCTATACCTACAATGCCTACAGTACCTTTCCTACATTATCTAATGTTTTCATTTTTAAAGAGAATCTCTGGCTTGATTTAGACTCCTGGCATGAGCAGGAGGAAGAGGAGTTGCCCTCCATCAAAGACTTTGTCCATTGCATCTATTTTCCACATCTCAACCTGAAAGAGTGCTGATTATATGTAATTCAAGGGACACCAACTTTCCTGTTCTGTAGGCTTCCCAGTTCAGCAAGAAATAATTTCTAAAACTTAGTATTTTCCTAAAGTGTAGGGAAAGAACATTGCATGGAGGAACTTATAATTGGCTATTTTCTGGAATTTGCTGTCTGATTTCCTTGTTTGTGTAAATTTTTTCTTTTGATTATTTAATAATAATTAGAAGAGCATTTAATAGAACTGAACACTTTATGTACATTTCACAACACAGAAGACCATTCTTTCTCAGTCTCATTCACTGATAACCCACTGGTCCTAATGGCAGCACATCACATATATCTGATGAGACACTGAGAAAAACGTTATCGACAGCTAGCAAGAGGCTGGCGCCCAAGTTCAGAGCCATGTCTGTCTGACTCCAAGTCTAGGCTTTTTCTATCATCTTGCTTATCCACATTTGACCATACCTGTTGCTTAATGGTTAAGTAGGTACAAATGATTGATGAATAAAATAAAGCAAATTTACAAATTCATTTAAAAACCCAGCAGGTTGCCCCTTATAAATCAATTGACAGCTGTAAAAATACTTCTATTAAGAACTTAAGATACTTAGAATCTATGCAGATTTCTTAGAACTGAATTAAACATCTTCAGTTTAAACTTTAAGGTCCACCCTTAAAACTTGCCAATTATCCCTGCAAATTCATGTCTTCAGACCCTCCTGAAATCCTTCATATTCCACTTCTCCTTCACATTGCAGCAACCACGATACTTATATTCTTTGTTGTTTTTTTCCTCACCTTAGACTATAAACTGCATGACTACTGGAACCTTGTCTTTCACATTTACCACCATACCCCATATCACTTATCACTGTATCTGGCACAAAAAGACCATCAAACCTGTGTTGAGTGATTGGATGGAAGAGTTATATTGGGCACTGTCGGCATAGAGAAATAGAAATAAGACAGTTCCACCTTCAAACACCTTTCAGTCAAGAAGAGAAACAAAAGGATGCATGTAATTACATGTTAAAAAATAAATGATGTAAAAGAAATTTAAAAAAATGTGGACCTGATATTTAAGAGGAAGTTGTCGCTGAAATGGGTCTGCCTCCCACACAGTTTTTATCAGGGTGCCAAGAATTAGAATACCACCTTAGCCTTAGTTCATTCATCTGTAGGGTGGCACAATAATTTGCTCTCCTTGATTCAAGAGCAAATTTATAAATAATTCCATTTTTTAAGTTTAATCTCTTTATTTCATGGGTGAGTACCCTGATGTCTCAGGCCTGAGAGGTGAAAGGTGTGTTCATATGTGTTGATTTGCCTGTGCAAGATGATATTGGAGTGAGGAAGAAAACAGACTTGGCATCAGAAGACCTGGGAGTGGATTCCGTGTGACCTGAGATAAATCTCTCACCTCTCAGTTTCTTCATTTCTGTAACAAGGTTCATAATAACCACCTCCCAGAGATGTCAAGAGAATCAAATTTAAAAGGGTATTATGATAAAAGTATATACAAGTGTGGTAATTATTATTCTTGTTAATAATCATCATCATGACCAGTTAAGCACTATCACTAAGGCTGACAGGGGAGATAGTTGATATTCAGACCTAAAATATGGGATTGTCAACCGATCGTATTCTTGAATCCTTCACCACTCTTTGTATAATATCAAATATCAGAAATTCTGAGAAGTGATACTTGTCCATTTGTCTATGCCATAAGTAAGATGACTAGATTTCAGTTTAACCTATCATTGGTCAACACAATCTGATTAGGGCAATTTCAATGTAAAAAAATGGGAAAAGTTACTTACATTCTTCTCTTCAACCCTCCAATTCCTACCCCAAAGATCCAAGTCTCTTTTCCAAGGGAGTCCATAAGTATTTTGAAGATCTGGGTTGAAAATTAGAATTTAACTCTTTAAAAGAATAATACAATACTAAAAACTATGAAACTATTAATGGTGCCATCTATTAAGATTAATGGTACCATCTATTAAGATTAAGATTAAAAACAGGCGCCTGGGTGGCTCAGTGGGTTAAGCCTCTGCCTTCAGCTCAGGTCATGATCTCAGGGTCCTGGGATCGAGCCCTGCAATGGGCTCTCTGCTCAGCAGGGAGCCTGCTTCCTCCTCTCTCTCTGCCTCTCTGCCTACTTGTGATCTCTCTCTCTCTCTCTCTCTCTCTCAAATAAATAAATAAAATCTTTAAAAAACAAACAACCATACATTCTGTTTCATTTAACATTTGCCTATAGATTATTAAGAAGCTGGAGTCTAAAGTGTCTGAGACAATGTTATCACAGGTTGGGCTCCCCAGGAAGCAGACCCTTAGGGGGAGTTTGAAACGCATATTTTCCCTTGGCCTCCATCCTCTGGAAGGTCAAAAAAGGAAGCTGGCTGTGGCCCAATGACAAGCTCCTAACACCATAGGGAGTGGTGAAACTAGAAGGGCTCTCAGAGTTGTTTTGAATTCAATCATTACAGATTCTACATCAATCAAATGTGGGCTCCATCGTGAGGTAGCAGCGTAGGGGTGGGGTTAGAGATTGGGCAAGGCAGCTCTCTGCAGCTTAACAATCCTTCAAGGGCCAGCAGAGCAGTCCTAACTGCAAAGTCAATGGGTCCTTTGCTGAATGGGGATCTGAAGGGACACTTACCATTTATACAAATTAAAATTCATAGAGAAATGAAGACAGCGTATCTCTAAAATGACAGAATATGTCAAACAATTAATGAAATTTTATTGTTTAATTCCAAAACTCCTCTTCAGATAGAATTAATTGCACAAAGGAAGGCAACCTCTATAAACAGCACAAAACTGGAATTAGGCCAGCTCAGACAACAGAACTAGGATTATAAAACTCCTCAGTATTTCAATAGATAAGTTTTGTTAAAACAATCTGAAAGGATAAAGTATCACATTTTTAGTTGTTGCTTATTTTTAAGAAGTAATCTCTATTAATAATGTGGAAGAAAAATAAAACAAGAAACAATGTCACAGCACTAAGTTCCAACTGTGCTGAAAATCAAGAAGGATTAAATTATTAGGAGTGGAAATTACTTACAAAACTGTGTATAGAATATTAAATATGATTTTTTTAAGCATCATGATTATTACCAGTGTTGGCTGGTTGACAATTTCCATCAAGTTAAGTTCTAAGTAAATCAGGTCAAGTCTCTGGTTGTATAACCTGTTAGATCTGCATGATAGACTTTGGTCTGGTGCATAAACAAATCAAGAAAATTACCACTTATCAATTGTCAGAGAATGACTAGACTACTGGTAAAAACTGGTCACAATTCTTGACTGACCATAAAAAATGCCTATAATTAACCATTTTTGGCCAAATTAAGATGAGACTTAGTCAACCATTATTTATTTCTTATGAATGTGCCTTCAGAAAATAGCAATGAAGAAAAACCAAATAACCAGTTTTTGTTTTTTTCTTAAAGACAATTAAAACACATAAACTCTCCAAAGTGTCCAGATCCCAGTTCCAATTCCTGGGAGGGGAGGAGTCTCCCCCACCCCCACCAACCCATTCTCCTGACACCAACTGGGTGTCCTACCATTCAATTCAATTCTGACACTATCTGCCCAGAGACAGCATCAGATCCCACAGTTTTGGGGTCCAGTCCTACGAGACTGCCCTACCACCCTACTTTAGGCACCAGTCACAATCCAGATTGTTAACTCTACTTCCAACCAACTGGCTATAAATCAGAGGTTCCCAAGGCCCCTCCTTGGGTTCAATTAATTGGCTTGAGCAACTCACAGAACTCAGAGAAACATTTCACTTACTAGATCACCAGTTCATTATCAGAAATAGCCAGATGGAAGAGATGAATAGGGGAAGATGTAGAAAAAGAGCACGGAGCTTCCATGCCCTCTTTGAGTGCTCCACTCTCCCCCAATCTCTAGGTGTTCACCAATCCAAAAGCTCTCCTAATCCTGTCCTTTGGGTTTTTATGGAGGCTTTATTACATAGGCATGGTGGATTAAATCATCAGCCCTTGGTGACTGAACTCAATCTCCAGCCCCTGCCCCTTCCTAGAGGTCGGGGGTGGGACTGACAGTTCCAGCTGGATGATCAATCATTGGTTGGTTCTCCTGGCAAGGGCAATAGGCCCTAGTCCTCAGGATACCTAAGGGCTTCCCCAGGGTTACCTTATTAATGTAACAAAAGACACCTTTATTATTTTCATCACTTAGAAGATTCCAACAATTTTTAGGAGTTCTGTCTCCAAAATAGGAGAAAAACCAAATATATATTTATTATAAATCACAATATCACAACTCTCCACCCTAAATACCCCCTGACATCATTTCTTTCTATCTTTCTGGAGATATAAGCAAAATAGCAACTTGGTCTAATGTAATTGGTCCTTTTGTGATAGTTGAGTAAAATTTGTTCTAAGGTTCAAATAAGTGTAATCACGCCTTTTGTAACAATATTTTCATCTCCATATGTGGTGTGCAACTGGGACTTAGCAGGAAAGTGCACAACATGATCAAAGTGTGTACGTTTGTCAGCTTGAAGTGCACTTTGTGAAGGAGAAGATTTATCTCGCACATCACAGTAAAGAAAAGTGTTATCTTTAACAACATGGATTAAAACAGCAAAATTGCACTTAAATCTGTGCTCATTCTCTCTCTCGTTCTCTCTCAGTAAAACATTTTATCCTTTTTCCTATATCAAATGCCATGCAGACTCTTAAAGGGACTCTGAAAAGCAAATAAGGGAATGATACTCCTGGTACAGAAAAGACATGAGCCAAATGCTATTCCTTTCTGTGTCCTGTGAAGAGCAGCAATGGAGACAAGCCACTATGAAAAGGACTGGGGTAGAGACGATTCCTGCCCCACTCCTGCGAGTCTCTGGGATCTGAAAGAGATGCTTATGCTCTGGAGAAGACTGGGTTGGAAGAGTCTAATAAGGTCAGTGTCCATACATAGTAGGCTTTCTAATTCGGCCACAACTTACCACAGTTTTAAACATTTGCTCAGAGGAACAGCGTTGTATAACAGTTATGAAGCTCTTCTCTGGGGCTTGACTTCCTGGCTCTAAATCCTGGCCCTTCTCTTACTGACTAGTGATGTTGGGTAAGTTATGTGACTTTTCTGTGCCTCTGTTCCTCGTCCAAACATCACAGGGATGCTACTATCTTCCAATGCATTGCTATGAATAAATAAGGGATTAAATAAGCACTCAACAGATTCATTTTTGTCACAGAAAACATATTAGTTGTACATTTTTAAATCAAAATTGACAAACTCCAAATAGAAATGGCAACTCATTTTCATCAAGCAATATTGTAACACTATTTCAAATCACCTCAAACTTCATTCTCCAAATGTATACAACATAATAACTCTTAAGAGAGATTCCAGTCAATGGGGCGTTAACTATAGAAAGTCCTACAGTCAGAAGGGACACTCATGTCCACCACAAACTAGACCAAAACTTCTGATGTGTTGCCTCTTCCCTCTCCTGAAAATTGTAACTATCTAAGGAAATATGGGTAGGTACAGTATGTGGGAAAGAGTCAGGTAAAGAAAGAGGGGGGGAAAAGAAGAGGAAACCAGGAAGGCAGTGAGAACCATGGGGCAGGGTGGAGGAAGAAAAGGAAGGGAAGGGAAGAAAGAGCAAGAGTAGAACCCAGGGAGCCCAGAGAGCATACCATCTAGATCAGAAGTATCTGGAGCTGGGCAAAAAAAGGATTCTCTGTAGGGTCAATACAGCAAATGTGGGGTTAGGAATAGCTGAAGAAGGAGGACTTGACCAGTTTTAACTAAGCTTTATTAAGGTGCTATACACATTTGTATTTCTTTGGATTATTTTCCAAGTACCATTTTTGGAGTGTTTGGCGATTTTTATTTTGCTTTGTTTGTTTGTTTTTGCCTTTTAAAGTAGGTTACGAGATACTGGGGCCAACAATATGACAAGAAGGTTTCAGAAGATAAAACTAACTCCCTGGAAATGCTCAAAGGCCTAATATGAACAGACTCGCTGAGAGAAGAGAATTTCATATTTTCCAGCCCATTGCCTAGAAAAACATTTATGCCAAAACTATTGGAATCAAAGTGAGCACTGTTTAAATTTCTTACCCATTCTGGACTGGGGGAAAAAAAATTAGTATTGGGCTGTGAATTAAACCCATCACAGTTAGATTAGAAATTTGTCATTCAGTTACAGATGAGGAATTCATTACAGAATTACAGCCATTAAGTTTAATTACTGAGAGGGAGGGAGGCTATCCATGGGATCCCCTCTCCTTCAATTACTCAACAAATATTTATTGAACACTTGTTACTTGTCAGACGCTTTTTAGACAGAGTATACGGCAGTGCACAAGAAGGCCCCTGACTTCATAGAGCTTACTTTTTAGTAGATCTCTAGGGTCTGGTAAAGCCTGCTACCTGTGGGCATTCATTGGATGTGTGATGAATAAGTGAGTGAACAAGAAGCTCCTATTTCGTGATATAGTGGAATGATCTAATAAAGAAATAATAAGCATGTCTACGTATTAAAAATGCCATCATTCAGAAAAAGGCAGAGCGTCTCTGGATTTATACTACATGTGTATGTAACATAAAGTCATTTCCAAATAGCTTCTGCCAACAGTACATTCTCAACAGGCTCTCAACAGCAGCTTTCACAGCTGGCAAACCATGAGCATTCTTCTATCAAGCACCCAAGAAATATCCTATTCTACTCGTCAGCATTTCTTGAATTCTATTATGTATTAGCTTTCAATCAGTGGCCTCTACTCAAAGCAGCATTTTCAACAAATATTCAAAGGGGATGACATTTTCTCTATTTAAGGAAGAAGGAACCAACAGCTAAAATGTCATTGTTATTTTAGCTAATTAACTCCTTAGAGCAAGAATTTCCCCACAACCAATGTACAGTAGTGACTAAAGTAAGAAACAGACTTCTGAGACCAAAAATAAGCAGCAAAAGCTTTTAAAAACTCCCTCTTTAAGGAAATGCAAGAACTTGTGTTTCTCTGGTAATGCAAGATCATTTTCCACAGCAGGATTTGATCTATGTGTTTGAGATATAAAAAGGTTAAAAATACAGCTATATACTTAACTTCCTGGATTCAAATAGGACTAAAAAAAGAGGAAACTGAATACACGTTTTTGGTAGCAAGCTATTTTACATTTTAATTATTTAAAGAACTCTTTCTTTTTAAAAAAAATTTAACAGCATCACTGAAGTGTAGTTGATATACAAAAGAACTGTATATGTTAAATGTATACAATTTGAAGAGTCTGGATATGTGCATGTAACTATGAAGCTACCACCAAAATCAGGGTAATAAACTTATCCATCGTCTCCAAAAGTTTCCTTGTGTCCCTGCCACTGCCTTTTTAAAAAATATATATGTAAGTAAGAATAGTTAACATGAGATCTACCCTCTCAACAAGTTTTTAAGTGCATAGTACTATACTGTTAACTATAAGCACTACATGGTGTAGGAGATCTCTAGAATGTATTTATCTTTTATAACTGAAACTTTATACCCATTGAACAACTCCCTATTTCTCCTTCCTCCCAGCTGCTGGTAATCACCATTCTACAAGTTTGACACCTCTTTTAAGCAAAATAATATGGGATTTGTCCTTCTGAGTCTGGCTTATTTCACTTAATATAATGTTCCCCTGGTTAGGACACACTGTCACAAATAGTAGGATTTCCTTCTTTGTTACGATTGCATAATATTCCATTGTATGTATATTCCACACTTTCTCTCTTCACTTACCTGTCAGTAGATATTTGGGTTGTTTCCATAGCTTGGCTATTGTGAATAATGCCGCAATGAACATGGGAGTACAGATATCTCTCCGAGATCCTAATTTCAACTCTTTTGGATAAGTACCCCGAAGTGAGATTGCTTGATTATGTGGCAGTTCTAGCTTTCATTTTTTTGAGGAGACTAAACACTGTTTTCAATAATGGCTGTACCACTTTACTTTCCCACTAACAATATACAAGGGTCCCAATTTCTCTACATTCTCACCAACACTTGCTATGATTTGATGTTTGTTTGTTTTGTTTTGTGATAATTGCCATACTAACAGGTGTGATCTGATATTTCATTGTAGTTGTAATTTTCCATTTTTCTGATGATCAGTGATGTTGAGCATCTTTTCATATACATGGTAGCCTTTGTATGTTTTCTTGGGATGAATATCTATTCAAGTTCTTTGACTTTTTAAATTGGGTGATATATTTTTTCCTTATTGAGTTGTAAAAGTTTAAAGGACTCCTGTTATAATAAATTTTGGACTAGATTTTACTAAAATAGAGGACAATTAATAACTTGAGATGTAAGACTCCCCCATACAGAAATGAAATAAATTATTACCTTTTCCTTTATGAAAAATCTATTTTAGCATAGAAAATAATAATGATGATTCAAAAATACTAGTTACCATATTTTAATATCTCATTTCACCCTCATAATATCCCAGTGCTATTGAATAAGATAAACATTATAAAATTCTTTTTATATTGAAGAAACTGTCTCCAAGATCACAGAGCTAGAAAGCAGTCAAGTAAAGTCCTCATGAACCTTATCATAATAGCTAAATATATTATTGTATTTTGCTGTCTCTCAATAATTGTCTTCTTGGTCATTACATCTCAATATATGCAATTAAACACAGCACCAACAGGTAAGGTCGGATAATCAAAATAAAAACTCCAAAGTTTTATACTAACAGGAATGAATAAGTTAGAAAAATGCTTTCTAGGTTTAGGTTAGGCAGAAATTTCATTCATTAACATCCTCTCAAAAAAAGTGTCCTTCAGGCGTCTGTCCCCCACAAGCCCAGGCATGCCTGCCATCACTCACAGAGCATTAACTGAACCCTTACTATATGCTGGATGCTCTGCTGGAATCTGTAGTTACAAAAATGAATAAGACGTCGTCCTTGGTCTTAACATATTTATACTACATAACACAATATATAAATAAATATTACAATTTGATGTGAGAAATGCTATGTAATTCAGGGTAGCCTAGGGACACGGGGCCAAGAGAATGGAATCAGTAACTGTGAATAAAATTCACTGCCTCCTGTCAGTGACCATGGGAATAAGTGGTCAGAGAAGTGTAAAAAATAGCTCTATAGTACATCAATATGCACCAGGATCAACAAATCAGAAAACATTTCAGAAGTGAGCTTATGATTTATTTCTAGCTAGCCAGGAAACAATAAAATCTACTTTAATGGATACTACCAACCAGCAGAGAAGTTTGGTATTTCCCATGAAAACGTGATTGTCATTAATAATTTAAATATGATGTAATTAACACCCCATCTTTACGTACAAAAGGGGATTTAATTATACTTTTCCACAAAGAAACAGACAACCTATCTTGGGGTGAAAGGAATACAGACTAAAAATAAATAACCATTGAAATGGCCACTTGAAGGGGAGAATAGCGAAGTATCAATCCAAAGAACAAAGGATTTCAGTTGGGTTCAATAAATTTTAATCACAACTAATCAAACTGCTATATGCATGGCATTATTTATTTCAATGTTAAAACATGTCAGAACTTGTGAGAATACTTTTCTAAACAATTTTTTTTCTAAATAATTCCTATTATTGCAAACTGTGAAAATGTACAAGCCAGGGCAAAAAATCGTTTAGGGAATCACCATCAAATGCTCTTTCACCAAAACTAAGAAACTTCTACATCCTCAATGTTACAGAAAATTTGCCAGGTGTGTTATAACATTTTGCATTAAATTATATCGTTTATCTAAGGGAGTTCTTGGAAAAGAACATTAAGCTTTCAATAGCCCCAACATCATCCAAGCACAGAAATGAAAACCGATCAGAACTGCAAATGACAAAAGGATAACAATTTGTTACCTCATAAATTTCTGTGATATAATTCCTACAATTTCCATTCATGCAGTGACTCCCAGCTAAAACTCACGCTCTTTACAAATGCATTCTATCTCAACCATATATAGCAAGTAAAGATCTATAAAATGAAAGGCAGTTTGGCTTGTGAAAAAAAATCCTGAAATGTGAATAGTATGACAGAAGCCATGGTTCTATCATTAAAACAACAAGTTCACTCATGACATGACATAATTTTCTCATCCCTACATTTCCTCATGTCCACATTCCCTCTTTATGACCGTAGGTACTTAGCCCCTCTGGCTATCAGTTTCCTCATTTGTAAAAAGAAAGGTGCTTGACAGGATGATCTCAAGATTCCTTTGAATTTTGACATTTCATATTTCTATAAATATACCATATACACTGCCTCCCCTGAGTACTGTGAATTATGTAAGTTCTAATATGGGAATAGAACATTATGTAAAATACAATAAATCACTTTTAAAAAAAAAAGCCTATAGGAGAAAGACTAGAAGATACACAAGAAAACTTATCCAAATAAAAATTATGAAGCCTAGCTTCATGAGTCAGGGCATGACTGAGTAACTTAAAAACTGATTTTTTACAAGAGAATTAGAGCTTCCGTCAGGTGCCTGGGGTCTGGGGACCATTCATAGAGGCACTATAGTTCCTTGTCAGTGCAATAAAAATGAACTGAGAGTGGGGGATAGGCATAGTTGTGAAGAAGATGAAGACATCTTCGTGCCAATTTGTCCATCAATAGCTTTCATTTGTCTGTTCCATAACAGCCCCCTTCTCACTCATCTCTTAATTTCCCCTCACATATTTCTTTATCATCCTCCATTTTCCTTTTCTTCTTCCCTTTTTTCTTCTCTTACACTCCCCCTACCCCCTTCAAACACCAGAAAATGGTGCCAGGTCACTTGATACATGCCCTTACAACCACTTCCGTCCTGTCACTAACCCAGACTCACTAACAGGGCAGACGCAGCAACACAGAACTGCTGTGTGGCCCAGACTCTGGTTAAGCGTGAAAATAGAGCATGTCCATTGGAGTGCCACTTCTTCCAAATACCCAACTAAGTTGTGGAGTATAAAATGAGGATAACAGAAAGAAATGTCATCACTGTTTTTAAGCTGAAAAGCAGAGATGACTGAGATATAACTGACTTACCAAAGCAGAAAGAAATACCAAAACAAAACCCCACAAGATGTGGGGGTGGGGGTGATGACAACAGAAACAAAACCGTCACTCCACCCAATACCAGAAAGACCCTGGAAATGGAGGCTCCAGGGAGTCCAGCAGGTAGGGTTGAAAACTGAGTTAGGTGAAATATTTGTAAGTCCCTTTCGTCAACTCCCGTCCCTCTGTGCAGTCAGAGCATTGTTTTCTACAGAGGGTGAAGCCAGCGACACAGGGGAGGACCGAGCAAGTTTCTATACGGCGAAAGCCTGCATGCTGAATGGGGAGCCCCTGGTCCCTTTCCCTGCTGGGCACTCAGACTTTAGCAGCCTAACATTCAGCTCTCAGGCTGGAAATTAGAGGAATCTTCTCTGGAGAAACAGGGCAAAGGGTAACAACACACTGATATCAAATGGATGTCTTCCCCCCAAATAACCATGTCTACCAGCTCACTTTACAGGAAAGCCACCAGTCAGTGAACTCTGCCACACTTCCTAAGCTTCCAAACAGCACGGCAGCACCACATTCTTCTATTTTTTTAAGGTCTGATTTATTTATTTATTTGAGAGAGAGAAGAGAGAGAGGAGTGCACAAGCAGGGGGGGCGGGGCAGAGGAAGAGGGAGGAGGAGACTCCCCGCTGAGCAGGAAGCCCAACCAGGAGATTCCAGGACCCTGAGATCATGACCTGATCCAAAGGCAGATGCTTGACTTACTGAGCCACCCAGACACCCAGCACCACATTCTTAATGTCTCACCAAACTAAAGAGATGAACTCAGAAGACACAGCAATAAGACACAAGTAGAAAATAACTTCAAGAATATTAATGTGCTCAGAAAGAACTCCCAGCAATTAAAAAAGGACAAGTGGGATAAAAATATCTCAATAAATAAGTTCTAAGAGAAAGTTGAAGAAATATTTAGAAAGTAAAAAAAAAAAAGAAAAGAAAAAAAATCATCATGACATAAGAAGATTCATTCAGGAGATTCAACATTCAAATTTTGAAGTCTCAGAAAGAGGGAAGCCATTATTAAACAAATAAAAGAATATTTCTGAGAACTAAAGAACATGAGTTTTTGAGTTGAACATAGCAGTTGCCTAGCCAAAAGAAGAAAGAAGGAAGGGAAATGGAGAAGACCACATGAAGGAACATCAGCATAAATTTTAAAACACTTAAGAGTAAAAACAGATTGCAGAAAAAGGATTAGGGCTCAGAATGGCTTCAGGATTCCCAGTGGCAGTACCACTCGTCAGAAGAAAACAGAGCAATCAAAATGCTGAAGAAACTTGAGTTTTAATCTAGACAAACATAAAACAACCTGAACTATAAATCAAGTGTGTGGGTAAAACAATCTATTTTGCACATGCAGAAATCTCAAAAAAAAGAAAAACCAACAAAAACAAAAAAACTTATTTTCCATGCACCCTTCCTAGGAAGCTTCTGGAGGATATACCCTAAACAAGGGCGAAAACAGGAAAAAGAGGAAGGTTCTGAGTCCAGATAACAGGTACTCTAACACAAGAAAGGTCGAGGAATTTCTCCAAGTTATGATGAAGAAGGGTCAGAGTTAACAGCCATACAACTGGTCTATAGATCATCCAGTCCAAATCAGAGAAGAAAGATGGAAGACTCCAGAAGTACCTCCAAGAAAAAAGAAACAGAACTGATGTGTTTGGATGTACAGAAAGAATATGTACAGTTCTGCTAGGATTTGAGGAGTCTGCTTAAGAATTCATAATAGATATATAGAAAACCAAGCATATGACAAAGCAAGGAATTATTAATTCCAGGAAAAATAATATGTGTGTAAATAGAGACCATGTTACTTTAGTACCCTATCTAGATCAATAGTGACATCATATGCACAGTCATTATGACATAAGCACTAAATATTAATTGGACCAAAATTGTGACACAATCCTACTAGAAGAATTAAGAAGTGCATGTGTTTCTACATGCACATGCATGTGCAATTCTTGTATTGGGGGGTAGGGCATTAAGTCAGCAGCTTCTATACTAGGAGGACAATCAAAATGAACACTAAAAAATCAGGATAGCACCATAAATATGTTCTATGGAGGGGCCCCTGGGTGGCTCAGTCAGTTAAGTGGCCAGAGGCCAGCTCTTGATTTCAGCTCAAGTCATGATCATAGCGTTCTGGGATTGAACCCCACATCAGACCCCAAGCTCAGCGGGGAGTCTGCGTAAGGATTCTCTCTCTCTCTCTCACTCTGCCCCTCTGCCCATTCTCTCTCTAAAATAAATAAATTAATTTAAAACATGTTCTATGCAAATATGGAGATGAATACAAGAAAAACAAAACAAAACAAAAGGAGTTGAAAATAAATCTTCTAGAAGGTTAAGATTCAAAAGTGGGAGGGTGGGGTTGCACTTCATATGATATCACTTACATAAAATACATGCTTAGGGCTCTGCTTTTTAAGGTCATAAAATTAGAAGAACAAAGATTGAAGATGGTAAGAGGATTTTAATCCTACCTATTAAGGGAAGCATTTTCTATAACCGGATTTCTCTTAAAATGTTTCTGCCTCTTTATACCTATGCCTATATCATCTTACTTACTTGGGGTTTTCTTCATCTGTTTTGTTTGCTTTTGCTGACATAACAGATGCTTGTTTCAGCTTCTTACGACCCAAACCCAGACAACAATGTATACTGACAAAAATAATCACTATTGAAAACAACATGACAAGCCACTTGCCAGGGTTTAAAGCACCAGCTTCCACCTCAGTCAAAGCTAACTTGTCCCTCAGTTGTTTCGTACCCAAATTCCAAAGATTCTTAGCAGATACAGCAGTAACTGCTTTCAATGACATAAAGGATCTATCATTTAAACAAAACCACAAATAACACTTTGTCTGGATACTATTTGCAATTTATGTTTGTTGTTATGATAAAGAAAATGAGTTCCCTCACATAAGGACATAATTATCAGCCCAGTAAATCTTATTTGACTATTTCGAGGACCACAGAGGAATGAAACTCTGTGGCCAAAGTGGCCAGAATACAGAGGGGAACAGAGGAAGACCCAGAGGTGGCTATTTGTGGCTGTGGGCATTGGTGGAAGTTACACTAGTATTCCAGCTATCATATCAGCTACCTGAGTTTATAGTAATATTGGTAGGTGTTCAATAGTATTTCTTTTTTTTTTTTTAAGATTTTATTTATTCATTTGACACAGAGAGAGAGATTACAAGTCGGCAGAGAGGCAGGCAGAGAGACAGGAGAGAGAAGGAAGCAGGCTCCCTGCTGAGCAGAGAGCCCGACGTGGGCCTCGATCCCAGGACCCTGGGATCATGACCTGAGCCGAAGGCAGCGGCTTTAACCCACTGAGCCACCCAGGCGCCCTCAATAGTATTTCATAAGAGAAAGGGATAGGAATGAAAATTATGCCAGTGGTTATTCTCCAAACTCCCCTTGATAGGGTTTGAAGCCTTGGAAAGGATGCTTTCAGGAAGGCATGAGAAAGTATGAAGGAGGGGTGCCTGGGTGGCTCAGTCAATTAAGTATCTTCCTTTGGCTCTGGTCATGATCTCAGGGTCCTGGGATTGAGCCCTGCACCCTGTGTCCGGCTCCCTGCTCAGCAGAGAGTCTGCTTCTTCCCCTGCTTATTCTCTCTCTCTCGCTCTCTCTCAAATAAATAAATAGAAATCTTTTTAAAAAGAAAAGAAAAAAGATAGAAAGAAGGAAAGTATGAAGGAGCTTCCTGGCAAAATTTTAGCCAAGCTATCCAGAATTGAAACTTGATGAATGCCAAGTTCAGTGGGAAATAAATGACAGAGTTCAATAACCTGTGGCTCAAATACATTTACATGTGTTTTTAAAATATATGCTATACTCTGACGCACTTGGGAATTGATTTCTATCTCACAGATCGTCAGAAAAGATTTGCAGTTCCAAAGACAATGGGCTATCCACCTTTAGACTACACGGTGAATGAAGAGCCCCCTCGCCCTGCACTCACACAGGATAAAGGCAGATCAAAAATTAGCAATGGAGAGAAATGTCTGAGGCTGAGACTGCACCAGCCATGGGGCAAGAGAAACCAGACCTTGATTTTCAGAGAATTTGAGGTCTAAGGGGTGAAATAAATAAAAGGTATTACATTTATAAGTCATTCCTTCATTTTAATACCAAATAATAAATTTTTATTTTATTTTATTTTTAAATAAATATTATTTATTTATTTGACAGTGAGAGAGAGAGAGAGAGAGAATGAGAGAGAAAACAAGCAGGTGGAGTGGCAGACAGAGGGAGAAGGAGAAGTGGAGCAAGGAGCCTGATGTGGGACTTGATCCCAGGGCCCTGGGATCATGACTCGAGCTGAAGGCAGATGTTCAACCAACTGAGCCTCCCAGGCCCCCCTAAATACTCATTTTAAATATCATTATCATGGATTTTGTACCAACACGACTTGGGCATAAAATCAGGAACAATCATGTAACTCAAAAATGTAACACAAAAGTGTTAAATTCTGCATTCAGTCATTGTACAACATGGATTATACTGTGTAATCCTTCTGGGTCTCATGGGTATCCCAGATACAGTGATTTAGTGAAGTCATGTTGTTACACTGTTTTCTAGTAACAGGCTTTTCTCACTCTCTATCAACCAATATCCACAATCCTGCCTGCCTGCCTGCCCGCCTGCCTTCCTTCCTTCCTTCCTTCCTTCCTTCCTTCCTTCCTTCCTCCTATCGAATTGACATCTGTGTATCTTCTTATTTTTAAGAAAAAAAATCACTAATCTTCTTAGACATTGATGGTGTCAGTGTGAGAACCAGGTTATCAGGCTCTAATTGGACACAGCATTGTACAAAGGAAATTAATGAACACGGGAGCCTCTCAGAGTTTACAATTTATGTGAGAAGTTTAATGAGGAAAAAGAGGTCAATGCCTTTCATAAGGACCAATTCCATACAAATAAATAATACTTTGCAGTGTTCTGAAAGTAAGTCTCCAGGAAATGTCTCTGAACTCAGGTTGGCAAGGTCACAATTTATGTGAGGAAAGGAAAAAAGTGGGCAAAGAGGAGAGAAGGAAAGAAAATAGGCATCGAAGCATCTTAATGAAAAGGAGACAGTTCTTAATGACTTCAGTTGGTATGTGACAGAGGAGAACAGCAAGATCTCAATAGAGGAGCTTGGTCTTTCGGTTTTACATTTATTATTACCAAGCATGAAAAATATCCAAAAATAACACTCGGTTTGTCATTTTTAGAGTTCATCGCATACATTTTGCCTATTTTTCTGCAGAATGGTTACCATTCCATTTATTTTTGCATGGATGCTGGCACACAACATGGGCATAGAACTGTGAAAAATCAAATAGCTCAAAAAGTGTAGGTGGGCTTCTGTAAAATTTGTGCTGAATGAATTTTTAGAAAGCAGAGTGCGGTACTAGAACTGCTGCACATGTGTTCTATTATTAAATATCTAACTCTTCTAAATTGGGAAGGATAATAATAAGCAATCTTGTGGAAGAGCTGAAGACCTAAACAGTACAATTCTGAAACCAAAATAAAACCGTTTTGTTATTTTTTTAAGCTTTTATAATATCATTGTGGCATCACAAAATGAAAACAGAGCAACATTCACAGGGGGAAAAAAAGGAGAACACTGCTCATCACCTTTACCATCCTTGCATTACAAAACTGATGACTTATTTCAGTCTTTATCCACATAAATCCATAATTATTAGTCCTTACAAATGTGTGTATAATTCTTGTGTTTGGTTTTCCATGGACCATTGTGCTGTTACTATTCCTCCATGCTATTTCAAGAGAAGCAACAGAAAGAACACTAATTTTTGAGCAAGAAGATGGGTTTCAGCATTAGCACACATTAGTTCCCTGGACAGTCATGATAGTCATCATTTTCTTAGCTACCCATTTCCCCATGGACTGGATATAACCAGTTCTACTTATTCTTCTTGTTCTAGGACATTCAGGTCACCAGTATTTCGTAGGTCTAAACACCACTGTAATACACACTTCCTTGATACAGCTCTTTTCATCTTTTGAGGAATATTTTTGATACGACTTCATGGCAAGGTGAACATATTTATATATGCTTTATGCCTTTTGGTACATATGACCAAACTGTTTTCCAAAAGATTCATACCAACATATACTGCCACTAGCAATATATGATTGCACAGCAACCTTACCAATATTGGATAGTATATTTAATGTTTTGCTAATAAAATACCTGAAGAAGGATACCCCACCATACTATTGATGTTGTATTACCTTTATTATATTTTATAATAATTAAAAGTTGTCAGGAGTCCAGACAGTTAAAAAATTTTTAAATTATGACCCATAGTCCAATACAGGACTATAGATATAATTTCACCTAGTCTTTCACCCATAGAGAAATTTTTGATAATTAAATCATTGGTTATCCTTGACTCCTCATTGTGCTTAATTGCCCTCATTCAGTATACTGCCATGTCCTGCTGACTCAAGCCCCAAATCCTTCTTAAGTCTACCCAATCTTCTCTCTTTCCCCTAGATGGCCTTAGTTCAAGCCCTTCTTAGCCCTCATGTGGATTACAGTAGCCTCTTCTCCAGTATCTCTGTCTCCAGTTCAATGGTTGGCATTGTGTGTGGCCTAAAATATCAATCTAATGATCGGTGTTACTCCTCTTCATACATTTGCCAATAACATCCCCCCCCCTTTTTTTTCAGGACAAAAATCTGAACTTTCTGACAAAGCACACAAGACTCTTCACAGTCCAGCTCAGTCTTTAGTCTTCTGTTTCACTGTTAACTCCACACCCATTGAACACCCAAATGCTATGCTGTTATGGGCCTTTACCTGGACCACTACCATCTTGCAAGACTCACCTCAGGGGTCCACTCCTCTAGAAGACTTCCCTAACTCTACATCCTGCCAATATTATTGGTCATGCATAATTTCATCAACAGATTGGCAACCTCTAGTCGGAGCATGTATTCCTCCGTATTCTGGTTGCCTATTCAGCTACTGATTTTCCCAACTAGGCTATTGACTCCTTAAGGTCAAGATGTGCCTTTAAGTGAAAGCTCAGTGCCCGGGAAAAAGTGAATAAATGTCTGGTGGATGAATAAATAAAGGAATGAATGGTCCAGGCTCTGTTCAATGTTTTCCAGTGACAGTACCTACAAACAGTCCACTCTGTTGGTTGTGACCTTTAAAAACTAGAGAGCTACTATTAAATTTATGCTGAATATGACTGGGCAAATGATCTGTTAAATGTACAAGATGCTGCTAAAGTATTTGTTGGCCTGAAACATACATAAAATTGGTTATTTTGAGTGGTTTACTAAATAGAATACTGGATATTATCTTTTTCATGTGCATTAAAGGTGAGGTCCACCCTAATAATAGACAAATACACAGTAGAGAAAAACCATAAGAAGGGAAGGGAAGGGAAGGGAAGGGAAGGGAAGGGAAGGGAAAAGAGAAGGATGGAAGGAAGGAAGGAAGGAAGAAAGAAAGAAAAAAGAAACAAGTGTGAATGCCTTCAAGGAATAATTGAATTTAAGGGAGATGCAGAGCCTCAGGTGCAATTTGACTGTCTCAGAGGGTCAGCCTACAGATCAGGAAATGCTGTCTGAAGGAAGCAAGTCTACAAGGAGGCTGCCCAGAGGCAAAGGTGTTGACACACTTAATGGGTTCTGGCAGTTGTTTTCACACATATTCACAATGGAAGAAGGAGTTGAAGCAAGAGAAAAGGAAAAAGAGGAATGTGACCAAGTGTATTTGTGTAAAGGAAGAAATAAATAAGAGGAGTGAAGAGATACCATATCCTATTTATTCTATAAGCATGAAGGCAACTAAAAAATTAGGCAATTAAAAAAATAAGATGGTCCAATATTAAGGTGATGTAATTACTATGTTGCCTAACTAGAAAGGAGATATTACCTTTTGTAATCTGTCTAATGCTGCCCAATAGAACTTTCTGCACCAGCCACTAGCCATTAGCAACATGTGGTAGCTGAGAACCTGAAATGTGGCTAGTGTGACTGAGCAATCCCATTTTTCATTGTATATGATTTTACTTTAAATTTAAATAGCCACACATGGCTAGTGCCCTTTTGGGCTGGGCAGATTCTAGACCCCTACGACTTGAAACAATAAGAAATTTTTTTTTAAGATTTTACTTACTCACTTATTTGAGAGAGAGAGAGAGAGAGAGAGAGAGCAGGGGGAGGAATAGAGGGAGAGGGACAAGTAGATTCTGCACTGAGCGCAAAGCCCAATGGTGGGCTTGATCCCACAACACTAAGATCATGACCTAAACTGAAACCAAGAGTCAGACGTTCAAATGACTGAGTCACCCATGTGCCCCCCCAAAATAAGAAATCTTTTAAATTTAAGGAAGAAGAGGACTTAAGGGGCAAGTTAATTTGTTTGGGAGATAACTAAATAATACTTTCATTGGTCTTCACAATTTATAATGTACTTTCATATATTTTGTTTAACAAGAGTATAGAAGCTGAAGATGAATGTGGACTCTCTCTCCACAGAAGCACTAAGAAAGGCATTAGAGCCCTGTGTCCTCACCTACTTAGATTGTGGCTCCTGTGGACCAAAGACCCTTCTGAGCCATGGGGACAGGCAGGAGACAATAGTGATTAGGAATACAGACTCTGCAGCCAGACTGCCTGTGCTCAAAACCCAGTTCTTTTACTGGCTGGATGACCTTAGTCAAATTACTTAACTTCTCTGTGCCTATTTTCCTCCCCAACTTAATGGGAACCCTAATAGTATTGACCAAGGATTGATAGGATTGATACAAGTTAACATCTGCAAAATGTTTAGAAAGGTCCCCGGAATACATAGTAAATAAATTGCTCGTAATGGATTAACAATTCACCCAAGGATCAGCAGTCCCCCAAGGGCATGGAGAAACCTCTTTTAGAAGGACACACTGCTTTGGTCTTGACTGGTCCTTCTTATCACTGTGAATATGTCTTTGCCTCATGAGTATCTGATGTGGTCTCAGAGAAGGGAAAGCACAATATTAACCAAATGATAACAGATGGTCTTCAACCAAGTTTTCACCTCCTCCCGATAATCCAGTCCCAACACCCTATTAGCCTAATTCTTATTCTATCTAGTTTGCATGGCCACTTTTCCTTCCAAATTCTAAGATGTTACAAACTATAGTTAAAATTATGCGCTGATCATTCCCATCAATTGTCAAATGTTTTCATGTGACTAGAGCATTCTAAATGACATTCATAGTCAGAATTCTTAAAGGACCCCTACTTTTCAACTTGCCTGGTACTCCTAATCTTGCTCTTGGTTATATCCTAGCCTGTTTCTGAACTTTCTACTTTTCCAAGCCTCCACTGTCCTTTCTATCTGCCAATCTTATATCCCACACCTCTCCTTCCTCCTCTCTCGGCCAACTCATCACTTGGTGCAGGTGGTTAGAAGCTTTAAAGTTTTCTGAAAAGCTCCCAGAGGAGTGGAATAATGTGTCTGCAAGTAGAGCTGATGTTGAACACATTAGAATGGAGGTGGAATTTAGAATACCTAAGAAAGAAAAGCATTAAACTAGAGAATAATAAAAACAAACAAATAAATAAATAAATAACAATTTTCAGGAGTGATGGAAAATAAATTAAAGATTTTTCAATGTATTACAGAGCTAACAAGCCACAGCATATGACAAGGGTTCCTATATAATTGCTAAGAAGGAAAATGCAAGAATATTTTCTATTCTCCTCCAAATAGCGAATTCAATGATGTGCTTTGAATCAGCAGAAGAAACTACTCAGGTTGTGAAGATGCTATGAAAAATGGTCATCTCCGGGGGCTTTATGAATTAATCCTCACCTGAGGCATGCTTTTGCAAGCTCAGTGTGAATTATTCTTTGTAAAATTATACTGAGCAGAATAGAAAATGCAGCTTGTAACAAGCTTAACAAACAATAGATTAATAGCATTTCATGTCAGCCATAGATAACTAAAAAGTCAAAAGCCCAAATATATATTTATCAAGAATTCATAAAATATTTGTTTTAAATAGAAGGAACCACGTTCTGCCCTTCACTTTTTGCACTTGGAAAACACTGGTGATTATCCCAATAATTTCAGAGGACACAAGTCTCTCCAGGACACTAGAATAAAATGTCTTTACAATTCTTCATTTTCCAGTTTAGAATTGAAAAACTCATAAGAAAGAAAACACAGTCTCCATTAACAATCTGAGTTACTAATGAGTCCATTGCTTTTCAATCTTGTGCGATATGTAGACAAATGCTTCAGCCAGCACTGTTTAGTGACATCAGCTCACATTGCAATACATTATTCTCTGATGTGTGTAATAAATTACAGGTTCTTAATAATTTATCATGGTTGCTTTGAAAGCATCACACAGCACTTAGCATCTAACTCAACAGAAAATAACTATTGACCTCCTTACAACAAATTCCAAAGACCTCATTCTATACTTACTTGGCTAACATTCCTTTTAACCCTCTTCTTTAATTTCTCCTCTAAATTTTAAAACAGCATCTTAGTTGGAAAGAACCTGCAGGGTTATCTAGGGTCAATCCTCCCAATGTAGGGATCTCTCTGGGATCTCCAACAGAGAGATAGAAACAATTTTTCTAATTTCCTCAGCATCTCTGTAGCACTATTCTGTTTGTCCATTGGTAGGTCAGCTACTTTGTCAGGTTTGGCTTTATTGTGACTCTTTCCTTAAGAATCTGTTATGTTCACTGCAGCATTTGAACTTCTAAAAGCAGTGGATATCCGAAGTATGTAAAGGTTAACACTCCTCAGTGCTAACGCCAGAGACTGGAAGGTGAGAAAGTCAATCAATGAACAGGCTGTTTATCCTCAATTAATACCAAATCCAGGGTGCATTTTTAGCTGACAAACTAATGTCAAGGTTGGCCTCGCACAGAACGAAAAGGCATAGCTCTCACCCTTGAAGAGTACATGATCTAGCTGGGGAATATAACAAGCATGTATATAAAGGCAGATTATTGAGTTCAAAGTATATTATATAAATAGCATACAAGAGTGCCTAGAGACTTGTAATGAAGTGTAATGAATTGAGTTAATCAAAGAAGCTTTTCTTTTTATTATTATTATTATTATTATTATTATTATTATTATTATTATTATTTGCCCCAGGGGTACAGGTCTGTGAATCATCAGGCTTACACCTTTCACAGCATTCACCAAAGCACAAACCCTCCCCAATGTCCATAACCCAGCCACCCTATCCCTACCCTCCCACCCCTCAGTAACCCTCAGTTTGTTTTGTGAGATTAGGAGTCTCTTATGGTTTGCCTCCTTCCCCACCCCACAAAGAAGCTTTTCTTGAAGAGGTATAGGTCTTAAAAATTAGAACATATTTTTAAAAAGAATGAGAATGCCCTGTGTCCAGAAAGGAATGGATATTATCAGGTCACATAATCAAAAATTCAAAAGGACTATCAAAAATGAATCTGTACAATTCAGGTTAGGAAGGCAAGAAGGAGAGGGAGAGATGAATCCTGCAAATGTTTGACTGAAATAGATTTGCTGTGAAATGAAATAAAGAACGAGTTCAGTTTCTGGAGTCATATAATATCAAAAAACAATAAATGAAGAGGTCTATCACAATTCCAGGGACCCCTTTTACTATCCAGAAAAGGGTTAGAGCCAGGATGAGAATAATTCCTTTCATGAAAATCCCAAGATTCTTTTTCTAAGGAACTATGTCCTGTGATCTCAAAGAAAGACCCATTCTCTCATGCTTGCAAGGATGAGGCCCTCAGAATCATACCTAGATATCAAGTTGGACACCAAGTACGGCTGCAGCATGGATTAGCTCCCAGCACAACACAATCTCTACCTCTTCTCAAGAAAACATTGTAAAAGGGAGACTTCAAAAGCTTTTAAACAAAAGAAAGTAGAGGGTTCAATTAAGTTGTATACAATCACAGGTGCTGAGGGCAATACAGGAAAATATAGATCCTCCTCACTTATAATGAAGTTACAACTCAATAAACACATCATATACTGAAAATATCCTTAGTCAAAAATGGCATTTAATAGACCTAACTTACTGAATAACATAGCTTAGCCTAGCCTACCTTAAATGGGCTCAGAACTCTTTACATTAGTCTACAGTTGGGAAAAATCACCTAACACAAAGCCTGTTCTTTAATGAAGTGTTGAATATCTCATGTAATTTATTGAATACTGCACCAAAAATGAAAAACAGAACAGTGCAGAATGGTTGTAAGGGCACTGGTTGTTTATCCTCGCCACCGCATGGCTAACTGGGAGCTGTGTCTCAGGGCTGTTGCCTAGCATCATGAGAGAGTAGAGTATGGCATATCACTAGCCCAGCCAGGAAAATCTCACAATTCAGGATTCAAAGCATGGTTCCTTCTGAATGACTATTGCTTTTACACCATTGTAAAGTCAAAAAATCATAAGTCAAACTGCTGTAAGTCAGGGATGGTCTGTAGTGCATCCTGAAATATAGTTAACAGCATAGAGATTAATGATTGGATTGAGGTGACTTGGAAATCACTCTAGTAGTAAAAGCAGAACTGAACACATCTAGTTCTTTCACCTGGACAGTTTCTCTTCTGTTCACACCTAAGTGGTGACTTTTAACTGTTCTTGTGTTCTCTAAATCCACATCCCTTACTACTCTCAATTAGCGTTCTGTACTCTTCTTTCTTAATACTTATCCTGGGTTACAGGTTGATAAACCTGTACATGGTGGCTGATTATGTAAAAGGACAGTATGGAAGCCAAGACACTGCTCCATGGAGACAGTTGCTATGGTTCAAACTTTGGTTCCAACACTTGGTAGTTGTAAATAAATATATCCCATTCCTCATAATGGTTATTTGAAAGATTAGCAGCTAGTATATGTGAAGGTGGCAGAGTGATGTTTGGCATGTAATAACTCTTTGATAAAAATGGAGTCACCCCCACTGGATTCATTAGAGCAGGGACCTTGTCAATTTTATCCATTACTACTTCTCTGGGATGCTGCACAGCATTTGGGATGTAGGAGCTGCTTAGTGAATATACATGGAATGAATGAATTAAAAAGTCATTCCAGCCTTTGTCACTCATTAAGTCACTGATATCAATACATGTTCATTCTGTCCCCTTGTTCTCAAGTACTAGGGGCAAGACATTATTCCCTTCGTTTCGTGTGATGATCATACTTACACTTAACCGAGCACTTTCCCAATACTTGAGAAGCCAAATTTAGAGAAATGTGGGTGGAAGCAAAATCCCCCAGAGTTCTCAACTATGCTATCAAAAATTCATAACTCCAGTATATGTTTAAGAAAGATAAAGAAATGTTCAATCCCTCTAATAAACTGAGGGTCTTTCACCACAAAATGTAATTATTTTGCCCTGCTCTAAATCATTCATAAAAAAATGTTTAGTGATGGGTCTCCACAGCATGCTTGTGACTTTTTAAAATTGATTTGATAATGGTATACCCAGAGGTTAAACCGCTGAGTTAAAAATGAACATGTCAGTAATTTCTAGGCCAGAGAAAGTGCAATACCAAAAAATTTGAAAGGTAAATAAATAAAATATATCTTCAATTGAGTGGAGATATTAAAGTCAACAGACCACTAAGTAATATGAGGTTATTCTTGAGGGTCAGGTATAGAAATCTCAGGTCCCTCATGCCTATAGTTAGAGTCAGGAAGGAAGCAACTACACTTACATCAGCCAAACAAGACATGGGGAGAGAGAAGAACTGGTTCGACTGGATCTATGAGTCAACTTTTCTGTATGATTCATAGGCTTCTGAGAGAGCCCTGGCCTTCACAATAGCCAAGATATGGAAGCAACCTAAATATCCGTCAGACGATGAATATAGATACACACACACACACACACACACACACACACACACACACTGGAATATTATTCAACCTTATAAAAGGAATAAATCCTGCCATCTGTGAATACATGGATGAACCTGGAGGACATCATGTTAAGTGATATAAGCCAGTCATAGAAAGACAAATACTGCATGATCTCACTAATGTATGGAACGTACAGTAGTCAAACTCATAGAAACAGAGGGTAGAATGGTGGTTGCCAGGGGCTGGGGATAGGAGGAAATGGGGAGATGTTGGTCAAAGCTTCAGTTATACAAAATCAGTTTTAAAGATCTAAAGTATAGCAATGTGGCTATAGCTAATACTGTACTGTATACTTGAAATTTGCTAGGAGGGTAGACCTCAAGTGTTCTCACTACAGAAGAAGAAGACGGAGGAGGAGGAGGAGAAAAAGGGGGAGGAGGAGGAGAAAAAGAAGGAGAAGAAAAAGAAGAAGAAGGGGAAGAAGAAGAAGAAGATGGAGGAGGAGGGGAAGGAGGAGGGGAGGGGGAAGAAGAAGAAGAAGAAAAGAAAAGAAAAAAGGAAAAGAAAATGGTAACTGTGTGAGGTAATATGTTAATCGGCTTGATTGTGGTAACTATTTCACAAAGTATATGTATGCATATCAAAACATCAAGTTGTACACCTTAAATATACAGTTTTCATTTTTTAATTTTACACATAATTTTTATTTGTCAATTATACCTCAGTAAAGCTGAAAAAATAAAATAAGGTATAATGAAAAAATATATCCCTCAACTCAAATGACCCACAATTAGAGCTCAATTCCTCTGATGAAGAAATTCTGTGTTCTTTAAACTGGAATACTTTGGGCGCCTGGGTGGCTCAGTGGGTTAATGCCTCTGCTTTCGGCTCAGGTCATGATCTCAGGGTCCTGGGATCGAGGCCCGCATCGGGCTCCCTGCTCGGCGGGGAGCCTGCTTCCCCCTCTCTCTCTCTGCCTGCCTCTCTGCCTCCTTGTGATCTGTCTCCCTCTGTGAAATAAATAAATAAAATCTTAAAAAAAAAAAAACTGGAATACTTTTTGACTCCATGGAGGTTTGGAGCCATGTGCCAAAAGACTGTGCAAAGCCATGGGATAAAAATGGCTTATCTACCTGCAAATTAAGTCTTTTTTGAAGATTTGAGGCAGAGGAAGACAAATGTTTTAACTGGTAGTAATTCAAATTAATTGTTAACTTAAATGGATAAATTGTGCTATAGAATCCAAGATTTGCATGCCTCTTAAAAACAAAACATGAAACTACAAAGAAGCATTATGCTTGTGGCAGATCATCTTAAGCTACACAGGAGTTTGTGCTGAAGAGGAACACATCACTGGGAAAGGTTGAGAAAGAAGAGGGAAAAGAAGAGAGGGATTAAAGGCAAAGTTCACAACCTAGCTGAGACCCAACCCTGCTCAGGAGCAAGGGAATCTGGGAAACCCAGGCGCACTGGAAATAGGAATCCTCACCACTCAAGCAAGAAGGCAGCAACTAAAACTGACAAGATACTGGCAACATGTATCATCAGAGCCAAGAAGACGTGTGGGAATGGAGAAGAGAACACTGCAAGGCTTCGATGGGAAAAGGGTCAGGGCATCAGAACTACAGCTACTTGCTGACTCAGTGCATGGAGGGCAAAGCCAAGGCACACACATGCACACGCATACAGATTCAGAAATGAATTTTGACAACTGTGTTGTAGGGAAGGAAAACGGAATTCAATCAGGATAAAGAGGAAATTGCTTACAGGTGTCCAGATGGACTTACCGTATCAGCAAACAATACATGTGTGTCACTTCCAAACCACGTTTTCCAATGTACTCACTTTCTAGGTTCTGCGACTCTTCTGTGTTCTCCTTTTCCTCTCAGCTGAAGTAAATCCTGTTGCCCAATATAAACTTAGAAAGCAGTTTTGTCTACAAGTTCAGTGTTTTCAGGGGCAAGAGAGATTCAGACTGAGTAAGCTGGCCACCCAGCTTGTTATTTTTACATCTTCATGAAACAATATAAGCATGTTTGCTTTAGAGCATACTTGACTACTACCAAGTCTGAATTACTTTTGCAACAAAGTCAGCATTAAGATGAAAAATCAAGGTGCCTGGGTAGCTCAGTCAGTTCAACATCTGCCTTCAGCTCAGGTCGTGGTCTCGGGGTCCTGGGAACGAGCCCCACATCGAGCCCCATGTCTGCTACGGTTACGATCACACCTTTCCAGACACATGAAAAAGTTTCAGTGATAGAATTACAATGTGGTTGGCTGAAAGGAACTCAACAAATGATGGATATCTGAACTTAAAACAGTTGATGTAATGAGCACTGGGAGTTATATGCAACTGATGAGTCACTAAACTCTACCCCGAAATGAATAATACATTATATGTTAACTAACTTGAATTTAAGTTTAAAAAAAAAACAGTTTATCACTTATCCTATTGTATTTTTTCTTAACACTCAATTCATATTATATTTGTAAAAACACAAATCAGAGAGAAGGTTGAATGAGTAACGAGACCAGGAGGACACTAATCTTTCCTATCATTTCTCATGATGGATAGATTCCTCATGAAGGAGAAAGTATTCAAGAGCATGCAAGCCTGGCCACATTTTAATCTCATTTCATAATTATTCAGCAGGATTGTGGTAGAGACTCTCTGACTCTCCAGGATACACTCTTTCCTTGTCCTGCTCATTGTAAAATCCCCTGAATTTTATTTAGGGAAATCTCGTTCCATCCTCCTTAACCCCAGGTTTCCTAATTCTCTCCTATTTTTACATATCCTGGAGGCAGGCATTTAAAACATAAAGGAAATCTCAATTCATCTCATATTTTAAAGGAGGAGAACTTTAATTCTGGCCAGCAACACCAAAACTGAGTCTTAAAGTGTATTTCGTTTTATACAGTTGATAACACTGTACTGTATAATTGAAATTTGCTAAGAGAGTACAACTTAAATGCTCTCACTAAAAAATTTTTAAAAAGATAAATACCTGAGGTGATGGGTGTACTAATTAACCAGATGGGAGTAATCCCTTTATAATGTGTGTGTGTGTGTATGTGTGTGTGTGTGATATAATATATACATATATATACAAAACATATATATATAAAATTACCATGATGTACACTTTAAATACCTTATAATTTTATATGTTGATTATACCTCAATAGAGTTGAAAAAAATTTAAAGATTTTATTTATTTATNGTGTACTAATTAACCAGATGGGAGTAATCCCTTTATAATGTGTGTGTGTGTGTGTGTGTGTGTGTGTGTGTGATATAATATATACATATATATACAAAACATATATATAAAATTACCATGATGTACACTTTAAATACCTTATAATTTTATATGTTGATTATACCTCAATAGAGTTGAAAAAAATTTAAAGATTTTATTTATTTATTTTATTTTGAGAGAGAGAGAGAGTGGGGGGAGGGGCAGAGGGAGAATCAGAGAATCTCAAGCAAACTCCGCACTGAGCATGGAGCTGGACTCGGAATTCAGTCTCATGACCCTGAAACCATGACCTCGGTCAAACCAAGAGTCAGACGCTTTATGGACTGAGCCACCCAGGCATCTCTAAAGTCAAAGTTTTTAAAAAGTATATTTCGGGCGCCTGGGTGGCTCAGTGGGTTAAAGCCTCTGCTTTCGGCTCAGGTCATGATCTCAGGGTCCTGGGATCGAGGCCCGCNACACTGAGCATGGAGCTGGACTCGGAATTCAGTCTCATGACCCTGAAACCATGACCTCAGTCAAACCAAGAGTCAGATGCTTTATGGACTGAGCCACCCAGGCATCTCTAAAGTCAAAGTTTTTAAAAAGTATATTTCATTTTATGTATATTACATACTTGTATTCAAAAAGAAGAATACTTTAAAAAAATCCAGAAAAAATATAGCAGCTGCCCTGTCAGAAACTATCACCAAACCTTTCNTAAAAAAAAGTATATTTCATTTTATGTATATTACATACTTGTATTCAAAAAGAAGAATCCTTTAAAAAAATCCAGAAAAAATATAGCAGCTGCCCTGTCAGAAACTATCACCAAACCTTTCCCTCCCCCAGCCTCCTTTGCATCTATGTGTGGCCATAGGACTAAGTTTTTGGCCAATGAGTTGTAACTGGGAAGGATCCTGTAACTTCTGTTCATGCCTCCATAAGGACATTTTTTAACTCCACTTTGTGTTCCACTCTCCCACCTCTTGCTGTCGGGAATATGGACTAATGGTGTGTACTGGCTTCAGTGCTGTAGCTAAAGGCAACCCCTTGGGACAGGGCAGAGTAACAAAGAGAACTACCCAGCTCTCTAATGGATATTGTAGAGCAGATGTGCTGACCAATCCTGGACTACCTGCTTATTTTGAGACCATTAAGTGATAACAAAATAAATTTCTATATTTAGGGTCCCTATGTTGTAGTAGTTCAGCCTGTATCCTAATATAAACTTGCTATCTAGACACAGAGTATTGACAAACAAAGCAAACAAAATATCTGGCAGTAGCTTAGTGACCAAGTAGCAAGTAGTAAGGACACAGATATTGCAGGCTGCAAAGCTGGTGACCTCTGGCAGTAAAGCCACATGCTTCTCTTCTCTAGTAGAAGATAAGATTGTCACTCAAAGTCTACTTCGAGAAACTCCTATGGAACATTCTCCCAGGACACACAATGGGAGCCAGCCCAGCCACAAAGATTCAAATAGTGTAGGTATAGCCTTCCCATTCAAGCCCATTGCTTCAGATGACCTCACAGTAGAAACCCTTAAACTGGGGTGGGGAGAGTTAAAATGGGCTGTACGCTAAAGCCGATAAATAAAAAAGGTAGAATCTGCAAGTTTAAGAGTTATAGCCAAAGGTTGCTTTCATACAGAACAGACTGGAAGCAAATGACTAGAATTTATGAGGAAATTGCATTGCCAAAGAAAACAAAAGCCTACCTGACAAAGCCAGTGATTGTTCATGATACCAAATCTCAGGTCTCCATATGTACACCCATAGAAAGCAGGCTGTAAAAGGAGAACAGCTCCCAACGAGGAGGCACTCTCCAGTACTCACCACAGATGTGGCCACAAAAGATGGGGGCCGCCAAGAACAAAGGACAGAGGAATTGCTCCCAAAGAACAAGGTAGGGTGGCCATGAATACCCAAAAAGGTCTATCAAGCAGTTCCTGCCCAGAAAAATGTGATGACTGTGACTCACTAGATTCAGCTAGTGCTTCCTATTCTGCCCTTTCCAACTGAGGACTGTGCAGCACAAAACTCATCTTTTAGTGCAGGCGTCACCAGATCCACATCTGAACTGACAGAGAGTCTGAACCTCACCCCAGAGATCCTGGCTTCTCTGCTGCATACAGTAATTGGATGAACTTTGATTTGTCTCCTTTGCGAAGGAAGTTAAGAGTGTCCTCCAATGGGATGAAGAGTGAGAAGGAAAACTTGGATGCTAGAGGGTCAAACTATGGCAGCGTCTTTACGTCCAGTGTCCCTTCTCCTTTTGTCCTTTTAGGTTGGGACTCCCAGAGAGCTGTGAACTCCCTCAGCCTGAGCCTACACTGCCCAGCCTTTCTTGTAGCTGACTGGGTATGGCCATGTGACTAGATTTTGGCTAATGGGATGTGAATTTTGACAACTGAAGTATACGTTTCAAAGAAATTGCTTGTCCTCCACTTCCTCTCTCTCTCTCTCTTTCCCTTTCCCATGAGCTAGAATGCAGATGGATGGCCTGTGCCACTGCTGAGCACACAGATGGGAACAGGGCCCTGGACGTGCAGAGCAACAAGACAGAAAGAACCTGGGTCTCTGGGTGACTTTCTGGAGCCAAGTCTCCTTCTCTTTCTGAACTGCCCTCCTAAACAATGTCTATAGTGTGGAGGCACTATAAAAATAAGAGTCTTCTTTTTATAGCAGTGAAGACTGTATCCTAATTAATCTAGGGGAAAATTGGGAATCAGAGTGATTTGAGTACAAAGTATAGACTGTGTAACCATATGCATGAGCGAAAAGTGAGGAAAAAGAAATTCTGTCATTTTAAAAAGAAAAGGAGGTCATAGGATGAAGTAGGAGTGTACTGAAATCCAGTAGCCTTTATCAGAGTACAACTAACAAAATCCATGTAAGTGAAACCATATTCAGTTTGACAATGCTCTCCCTACAGAAATAAAAGGAATTGTTTGATTATAAATATAAATTATATATGAGGATAAAATATTATTTTATTTATATATATAAATTAAGTCATTTTATTTTTTATTTCACTGGGTTAGAGGTAATAATACAAAGCCACTTGATCTATTCAGGAAGAAATCCTTTTTTTTTTTTTTAAAGATTTATTTATTTATTTATTTGACACAGAGAGAGAGATCACAAGTAGGCAGAGAGGCAGGCAGAGAGAAAGGGAGAGGAGGAAGCAGGCTCCTCGCTGAGCAGAGAGCCCAATGCGGGCCTCGATCCCAGGACGCTGAGATCATGACCTGAGCTGAAAGCAGAGGCTTTAACCCACTGAGCCACCCAGGCGCCCAGGAAGAAATCCTTTTTAAAAAAGGTTAACTTATTTGGAAAGCAAATGGTCACATGCCCCAACATTTGGCACCAAATATCAGAAAGGAAAATCACATAGTAAAAAGGCAGTAAACCTTTGCAGTTAAGAGGTCTGCTCCTGTAGACAGACCTACCAGTTAATGCATCCTAACTCGCCAAATGCTAGCTCTCTGACCTTGAACTGTAACCTAGACTCACCAAGCCTCAGCTGCCTGTGCCTGTGGATTAAATGAAACAATGCACAAAACTCTTGTGGCATTGCCCCATTCATAGTAAGATTGAAATAAATACTATCTAAATTAATTACCAGATTGTGAAAAGGTCACAATTAGAAGCCAGAAAAAGACTGTCTTCTTTTCAAGTTGGCAAGCCACAAAATGTTTAATGCCTTAGGCTTCAAAGAAAAGCAGGAATTCAATCAGGAAATGTATTTAAAACAAATACAGTGACAAAAAGTCAGGTTCATGAGTTTTAAACACAGCTTCTAGGCTTGAGGAGCAAACTCTCATTTCTCTATGCTGGTACCCACCTAAAGAAGGAACATCAGGTCTTTGAAATTTTGCTTCCTATTTGTGTGATATTGGGCAAGTCCTCAGACATCTTTGAGACTAGGTTTCTTCATCTATAACATGGAGACAATAATTTCTACCTCATGGATTGCTGTGAGTATTAAATGAGATAATACACATAAGATGCTCACTACAATGCTTAGTGCACAGGAAGCATTCAGATAATGGACAATGAAAATTTATTACTGGTATACTTATTGGTACACAAAATAGTAAAATACTTTCCATATGATAAAACAATGACATCCTCATATGAGTTTGAGACCCACTGATTACAGGGCGCATACTTTGTGCTATTGTCATGTTGGTGGGTCACACTGACCACCCAAGCATATTCTCTCCCAATCTCCATCAATGCCAAAACATGATTCTTATAAGCCTCTTGTGCAAAGATGGGATGTATCTGTGAAACACAGAGCCTCTCCCCTGCAAAACTAAATGTTTCACATAAAATAGTATCCACATTATTTCTTATTAGTGCTACAATCTATCCAACTAAGATGACCACTCCTAGTTTGGCTAAGTAATAATTACAGCAAGTTTGTGTCACCCAGCAACCTCCAAGACATAATGATTTCACAAAACTAAAATTAAGTTTGTAAAGAAAATGCCCTCTTAGCTTTCAGAATGCCGACTGGGACAATTAGTGTCATGGGCTAACCCAGCATCCAGAGTGGAGTGGGGCCCTTTCTCCTTCATCCATTCATGGCAATGAACCTGAAATTAAAAAAAAACATGTTTGAAGAGAAAATGAGACTTTTCTTTTCTGGATTAAAATAGAACCTGTCCTCACCCACCTATAATTCCAATTCCTCATCCCATTTCCATCAGGATAGAAGGTATTTGGCATTGCTTCTTTTCATCCATTGTTTCATCTTTATTTTTAAAACAATCAATCTTGCCCAGAGAAACATGTTTATAGTGTTTCCTCTTGCAGGTTTCTGATTATAGTCACCACCCAGCCTGACCCAATTTTCTAAGCTGATTTTTCTCAGCTGCGGAGTTGCTTGCTGAGTGGTTTCACAGTTCATCTGCTTCAATTCCCTATCACCATCGTCCCTAGAACCATCTTGGCTGCATGTGGTGGGCACTTCATGAAATGGTCCACACTGCTGCCCTTCTTCACTCAAGTCCCAGGGGCATATGTGAACCCAGGTCACAATGTTCAGTGGTGGGAGAACTAAGACCAGAACCCATCATTTTTGTTATCACCATGTAGACAAGATCCCTTGATCCTCTGTAAATCAAAAAGGAAATTGAAGAAGAACTTCAGTTAAAGTGTTCTACTGGGTGACCTCATGTAGGCACAGCCTCACTCTAGGACTTCTGGCTATGCTGTAATATCCCCTTATTAAGTCTTGGCTGTCTTTTAGGATTGCCATTTGGGGTCTTCTTCTCCTTCTCCTCCTTCTCCTCCTCCTTCTCCTTCTTCTTTTTTTTTTCTTCTTCTTCTTTTCTCCTTCTTTTTCTTCCCTCTCTCTTCCTTTGAGGATGCTTTTGATTCTGTCCAGTTGGACTACTTGCTACTTGGCTGGTTGTCCCGGCTAAGAGCCCAGGCTAGAGCCAGTGCCCACTGTGTAATCATTGCAGATTATGTGATTGAAAGGGGGCTTTGTATATCATTATTTGCTTGCTTGGACAGTTTTCAGGCTATTTGTTTGCATCTACCTTGAAACAAAGGCAATGATAATGAGGCACAGAGTGTTACACATTTTAGTTCACCATCTCCACAGCGGGTCTTTATACAGGAATGTGACCCATGTTCAAATCCTACCTATCCATCCAAATCAAGTCCACTTGTCCCCGCTCCACTGAGCCTTCCTTCACTCCCTCATTCCTGTTTCCTTCCCTGAAAAGCCACAGCACCTTTCTTTATTTCTCTCATGAGTTGTTTCCAACCATGTGTTGAAATGGTTCACATCATGTTTGTCTCCCCTACTCATTCACAAGCCCTTTAAGAACAGTATCGTTGCCTGATTCACCCATGGAGCCTTCTCAGGGACCTCCACTGCCTTCACCACATGCTCAGGAAACACTGGACCAAAGGACACACAATAGAGATCCAGTGGATCTCTTCAACCTGAGCAGGAGCAATTCTAATTCTTCAGTTTCTGAAACAGTCTTGCTATAACCAAAACAAGCAAATTAGAGCCCTTCCTAGAAAGGGCTTTAATTTATGCTTATTTGAATCTGTACTATTAGCAGAACAAGTTCACATTCTTTTTAAATAGTTAATTTTCACTTTCAGAAAAGTATAGCAAACAAGGTCACATTCAAATGTGACTGTGGTGACAGAAGTCATAAACTCCAAAGTTTGCTGGAGTTATAAATAACCAATATTAAAAATGAAAATTACATCTACCTAGAAATATTTATTTAAAAAAAATCTATTAAGTCCCTGTCTGCTTACATCAGATAGGAAACAGATAATTTCTTCTAAAATATATAGGATAAGAAAAGTCTTCCCTTTCTTTAAAAACTGAAATTTGATTTACAATTATAATACACTTTGTCATATCTTTCTGCAATACTATTGCTCATCTGGGTTGGAGTAAAACTTTGAGAGAATTGGTAAAGCCTGTTAATCTCATGAATTGTTTCCTACATAATGAAATTAAGAAGTTTAAAATTTAAAATTTAAATTTACAATTTTTAGGTTAGAAAACAACTTTCTGGATGGCTTGATTACATGAGCAAACAAATCTCTAAACACCACATTCCCAGCTAAAGACAACAGCATGGAGGTCCATCGCTAACTATTTTGAGAATGTGCCGAGTTTTAAAAATCGAAAATTTCTTGATAATGAAGTAGTTACCATGTGGTCAAGATAACCATGCAGACCTATATGTCTTTATTTATTTATTTTTCACTCTGTTTGTCTTTTGTCCTTCTTTCCTTATATCATTTTCCCCATTTCAGACTGTAAAATTCGCTTGAGGGATGAGACCATATTGCCAATAGTTCACTTTAATTGGAAGCAGTAGGTGCTTAAGCACTCATTACCTGACGAGGAACACCGCAATAACAAGCTTAGTTTGTAGGTCAGTGCTAATAAGGCCAAGGTCCTGGACCTGACACAGGTGGACGTTTGCTCTGCTCCATGACAATAAGCCAAATGCCTTGGTCTGTGCCGTTGCTCACCCATTGTGGTGGGAGGAAGGGTAGTGGGGACCATGAAGAGTATGTGAATATTCTACTTCAAGTTCCTATTATAATCAGGGTTGGAAAGGTACAATCAAACATGATTAAACTCAGAAGAATCAGGTTATGGTCAAGGTCAGAAGCACCCTCAGCGAAGACTCATTAGTTCTCACTTCTGTTTCTCTAACACATCCAGTGGGAACCATGTCTCCATCAGGAACACAGACTCATGAGCACTGACCATCAAACAGAGAGTACACTAAATGGGCAGGTGAAGGGGGCTATCTCCATACATATGTTGAAAAAAAAAAGGGGGGGGACCTTGTAGATAATGATAACCCGGTCCTAAACTGAAATGCAATCAACTGAAACAGTGCATATGACACATTAAAATACAGTTTGCTTCTGATTCAGTAGGTCTGGGGAGGGACCTGAGATTCTGCATTGGTAGTAAACTCGCAAGTGATATCAAGGCTGCTGGGTCCTTGGACCTCACTTTAAGCATCAGGATTTGAGAGATTCTCAAAGTAGCATGTGCATAGGAATCCTGGAGCTCAAGCATCTAAATGGTCAGAAAACTTTTGAAGAAACTGACAAATACTAGTGATCAAGGTCATCAAGTTTTCAGGAATCCAGAGAACAGATGACTCACAATCACTCAGAAAGAATGTTCAAAAGTAAGTCGTAACAAGTGCTGAGAACCCTGAGTCAGGTCCTCCTCTGTCTCTGCTTCTAGAGCAGGCAGCCATGGACTGTGGAACACAGGGCAGGGGCCTGGTCTTATGGGCACTGGCACAGAAAAGTCACTTCAGCTGATCTTAAACAGACAGGTGTGGTAGTACTGATGGGAGGCAAGGAAGTAAAAGGTACTCAAATCTTAGATCCCTGCTGCAAGGCTAAGATCAGAATTGTACAGCTATTGGTCCAAGTCTGGCACAAGCTTTACAGATCATTTTACCCAAAAGTTGCTGAATGTCTGGGGCTTTGCAGTCTTCCCCATCTCAAATACATTAAGTCATTGCCACAGGCTCTACTTGACTTTAACAGGGTGGAATAGCTCTTGGGGTAACTCCAGGTGAAATCTCACTCTTCCCCTCTCTAGTTGAGGTCTCTATATAGCAGGTGATGGGGCAGCTCAAACAAGGCTTACAGAGTCGCATTCACAAATGAGCTACAAGTGAGGGTGAGTCAGCTACAAGCTCAATATAGAATAAATAAATCAACAAATTTACATCCATATATGGATTGATTTAGACATTTGTCAAATATTTGCCAAAAGAGCTTTTCCCTTATCTAAGGAAGACACTTTTCCCTCTAAGGGCCTCATTTCACTGGTGAGTTTGACAAAAGTTTAAATATTCAAGGTCTAAGCTGAAAAGATACATTACTGCTTTCTGTATCTTTCCAGATACTTCTGCTTCCTCAACCTTCCTGGGCTAAATACTACTAGCATGCAAATAAAACTGTGGTCCTTAAGTTAGTATTCTATGCACAAGACACTACTAGTCCCCATCAGAATCATGAAGCTCCTCCAGAGAACACCCAGCAACATGATAGAGTAAGTTGACATGGACATTCTTCTGACAACAAACTCATGCAAAGTTGTATCAAACATAACCAAAATTAATATGATAGCATCATCTGAACTTGAAGGAAAGAGAGAAGATTCTCAGGAGTCATAAACAAATAGGGAAGTCAAAGTCAGCTAGAGCTGAAGCTGGAACATCCAAAGGTATATTATTTGTGTATCTGGGTACTAAAGGTCAGGCATAAAGTCCTGGCCTCGGATGTTGACCCAGTGGGGAATTAGAACTGAGCACCCAGCCCACCAGGTCTTCCCAAGCTTTGAGGCAAAGACAGGAAAAATTCCACCCCTGCTCAGGGGCACTGAAGTAAAGTTTAGTTACTCTAAATAGATTTAAATTATTAAAAATGTTAAAACAATAGAAAAAGAGATTCAGAAGTGATAGTTGCCATTACTACCTTCAATTCAAATTGTTCCAGAAAATAGGGAAAAAAAATTAGCCAAGCTTTTTATGACCCTTGATACCCAAAGGATAACATAAACAAAAACAAAACAAAACAAAACAAACCCACAGACTGAAAGAGGATAAGTGAATGTACATAAAATATAGAGAGTATCAAGAATATATAAAGGACTTACAAAAATCAAAAGAAAAGGCAAAAAAAATCCTATGGAAAAATAATAAGAGATATATTCTGGTATTTCACCAAAATAAGACCCTAAATTCCAATAAGTATTTTGGAATTGGCTCAACTTCAATAATAATTTAAAAAGGTAAAATGACTAATAAAATGATATTTCACATCTATCATGATGACAAATATTAAAAAGCCTTATACCAATTGTGGGTTAAGATAGGGGAAAACTTTAATACACTGTTGGTGGAAAAGGAGTTTGGCACCAACCCTTTGGGGAACAAACTGACAATATCTCGTATGGAGGAAGATGCACATGCCCAGAAAGCCAGCAAGTGCACACCCAGCTCTTCACCCTAAAGTGACTCTGGTACATATACAGGGATATGTGACCAGGAGGCTCCCTATAGAAATGTTTTCAACAGTGAAAAATAGAAAACCAAATGTTCATAAATAAGAAGAAATCAATAAGTAAATGTTGATATATTCTATTTGTAGTATTTTGTTTCTTTTCCTTTATGAGAAAAGATCTGATGCAATTATCCAGCAAACATACTGCTCAGTCAGGGAGATGGGTTTATAGGTTTTTCTTTTTCTCTTTCTGTGTTTTATGTATTTTTCAAGTATCTTACAATTAACTTTTAAATAAAAATGTATTATAAATTCTATTCAGAGCTATATGGGAGGACATATATCCATAATCAAGCTTATGACAATCAAGTAAATTACATAAAAATGTTTATACTATTATTTTGTGTAGGATATATATGTGTATAATGTACTATGTGTTTATACACATATATGCATACAATATACATACAAGTCTAGAAGAATATAGAGAATTTTTAATAGTGTTAACCCTGAGAAGAAAGTAAAATGGAAAAAGAGGGTCAAGAGAGAATTTTTCCATTTTACTCCACCTGATTTTGTGCTGTTCACGTATGTATGAACATGTATTCGCATGTTCTGGTATACTGATTGTATTGATGCCCCCAATTAATGACATTTCTCCATCCACAGCCTTTTTCCTATAACTTTGAGGTCTCCACCTGAGTCTGACTGGCCTTGTAATTCACTTTGGCCAATAGAATGCGAAGGAAATGATGATGTGCCAAGGTGGAGGACAGTCTAGTTATCTCAGCTGAAGCTATTCTATACCTGTCCAAAGGCAGTTAATCCCCCAAACATGTAAGAGCACCAAGCCAAAATCAGAAATCTGCCCACCAGGTTCATAGTGACTACAGAAGCTTGGGACCAGAAGAAATAGCTAGCTGACCCATGAACTCATGAACAATAATAAATGTTTATTGTTTTAAGCCACTGAGTTTTGGAGTGATTTTGGCATACTTTAATAGCTAATACATGCATTCACCATATGTGAGATTTTTTTTAAGATCTTATTTATTTATTTGACACACAGAGAGAGATCACAAGTAGGCAGAGAGGCAGCAGAGAGAGAGGAGAAAGCAGGCTCCCCGCCGAGCAGGGAGCCTGATGTGGGGCTCGATCCCAGGACCCTGAGATCATGACCTGAGCTGAAGGCAGAGGCCTTAATCCACTGAGCCACCCAGGTGCCCCTATATATGAGATTTTTAAGAGTGGTAAAAAGGTGCATCCATTCTAGTAAAAGGGACCTGCTGATTCATACCTAGACACAATATGTAACAACACCAACCCTCTATTATCAATGTCATCATTAGGGTCTGACATCAGAACTTGTTCTCTTTTGCCCACAGATTATCCAATTTTTTATTTAGAAGACGTCTGCTTCATCTTCCATGAAGCTGGAGCCCCACCAACCTAGTCTCAAGTGGAATCTTGTAGCATATCATCCCAGCATGGTGTGTCATGTGCCTTCATTTACCCTTCCTCATGTTTCTCTAACCAATGCTGAAGAAAAGACAGAAAACAACAGATTGTTCATAAACATGTGCTGCATTTGGTGGTAGAGTCTAGCCAAAATGAATATAAAGGGAAATCATGTCATTAAGTCTGCTCCAAACTGAGTCATCTGCAACACAGAGCACATCTTAGCAGACAATATTACTCTGCATCTTGATTTAGTTACATAGATCAAGTGACTAGTGTGGCAAAAGGGTATAAACCTGAGAATCTGGAGGATACATTCTGCTACAAACTCTTGCTGTGACTTTGGGCAAGTTATTTGAACTCCAGGTTTTCTTTCCTTTCTGTTTTCCTTTTCCTATCCCTTCCCCCTTCCCTTTCCCCTTCCCTTCCTCTTCCCCTTCTCCTCTTTTCTTTCTCTTTTCTCTTCTTTTCTTTCTTTTTACATAAAGAGGTTGGATGACTTATCTCTTATCTTTCTCCCAATTTGAATATTCCATGATCCTGAGAGAGTGAAACAAGCCCTGAGGCCTTCTGATCATAAACGTAACCTTTTCATTCCATTTTAGTCTCCACAGATTTTGGTGTCCTTTCTCTCAGTTCAAATCGCTCATTTGAAAAACTTGGACTGAGATGAAGACTTTAGCTAAAAGCAGGCTGAAAAGCAGTTGCCATCAGAAGCTCCTTTATTCTTCATTTTTAAATTGGCTACATTGCAAATGTTCTCCAAGGAAGAGATGTTGGTAATTATGGTCAACATCTTTACCTCATAGATAAGGAAACTAAGGCCCTGAAAGGTCTTATAATTTACCAAATGTCAAACACAATCTTTGCAGGCAGTATGATCTCTAATTTTATATTTTCTAATTCCTGGTCCATCCATTAATCCATTCAAGCAAGACCTATTGAACACTTATTAGATGCTCTGCTAGCCACTAGGGACCCTAGGAGTTCTAAGACAAACTCATCCCCCTCATGGAGTTCACAGCCTGGTGGAAGTGAGGATGAAGGAATCAGTAACACATTGTAAGGCAAAGGTGTTTGTGGGATGCTTTGAGAACCCAGAGGAAAGAATATCTCGCTCTGTTTGAAGAGACATGTAAAGCTTCATGGAGGAGACAACTGAGTTGCATTTTGAAAAATAAAGGAGTTTAGTCATACAGAGCAGAGGAAGATGGAACAGAGAAAAGAGCATATGCACAGGCATTTAAAACATACACACATGCACACACCCCATACACATACACACACACACACACACCACATACGTGCATACACCCCCCCACACCCACATGCCCCCCACATACATACACACACACACACACACACGTTTGGGAACTGTAAGCCGCTAATAAGCTTGAGCTTAGGATGAAGGTTGGGAATGTCAGGAGACATGAAAGAAGTAATAGGCAAGAACAGGGGCGCCTGGGTGGCTCAGTGGGTTAAAGCCTCTGCTTTCGGCTCAGGTCATGATCTCAGCGTCCTGGGATCGAGGCCCGCATCGGGCTCTCTGCTCAGCGGGGAGCCTGCTTCCTCCTCTCCCTGTCTCTCTGCCTGCCTCTCTGCCTACTTGTAATCTCTCTCTGTGTGTCAAATAAATAAATAAAATCTTTAAAAAAAAATAAAAATAAAAATAAAATGTACAAAGAGTACTAGAATAAAAATATATATTATAGGCTTATATTTCATATGGAAAAAAATAGTATACCTGCCACCATGCCTCCTACTTCATGGTGGTTTTGAGAGCCAAGAGTTGGGGTTAAGAATATCCCTTTAGATGGGAATTTTGCTGAATTTTTAGCCATTCACTTCTTTCCTTCATGAAAAAAACTGAAAGTAAAGCTAAATTTTGTACATTGCTAGAAATTTTCATGTCTTAGCACCATCTACAAAGTTGGAAACATTAAGAGACTGGCAATATTTCTTGTATAATGGAGCCAAAAGAATGAGGATGGGTGGGAAGGAGGAACAGAGCAGAGGAGACTTCGGGGCAGGGGGGATTTTTACCTCAATAATTCTTCCTCAAAACTCTAAAACTTTACTTACAACTTTTAAAAACTATAGTCATGATGGAAGTGCTTCTTTCAGACCTACGGTCTTACTGAAAGCTTCAAGCTTTTTAGATCAAAGAGGGTGATGGGTATGAAGGAGGGCATGTGTTGTGATGTCCACTGGGTGTTATATCTAACTAATGAATCACTGAACACTACATCAAAAACAAATGATGTACCATACAGTGGCTAACTGAACATAATAAAAAAAATTTTTAAAGACATGGGCTTGAAATTGAGGTTAATTTCACTTTGTAATACCACTAAAATGCACATCACAAACAAAAGTTTTAAAAGCAAGGGATTGATTCTTTGGTTTTAACTGTGTCTTTTATAGGTAAGTATTTGGCAAAGTCGCATTTACAAAAAAAAAAAAATACTTGGTTGAGTTGAGGACCCAGGTAATTCAGACATCTAAATTTACTAAGCTCTTTTCAGTTAGTTTTCCCCTCTGCTTATTCAATTTTGTTTCACAATTGATTAATCAGACCTTAGACTAAAATGACCAAATGATCTGGTTAAACCTTCCGGTAGGAAGAATAATACGGCGGAAAAAATATTCACAATAAAATTTTACATGATGAACAATACAGGCATATAAAATAGGATACAGTTTGGTTGAACTATCTTTTTCTAAAGCGACTGTGTACATAAGCATAGAAAATTATCTGGAAGCATTTATACTAAGATAGTAACAGTGATTTTCTCTGGTTAGTAGCCTTAGGGATAATTTCTCTTTTTTTACGTCTTCCCTCTCTCTCTTTCGCTCTCTCCCTCTGCACTCCTTCTTGCCCTCCCTTGCCATAAAAACAGCTGTTAATTACTAAAAAATACCTAGTGTTATCAGTTGTGTATATAAACCAAACCATCAAAAACTTCTGCCTAGAGTATAAATCAGTATAACATACAAGGACAATTAGCAACACAGTAATGATTATCATTCCATTTTTGGCTTACCATGTTCTATACACTGTACTGTTTCCCATGGTTTAACTTTAACTCTGGGAGGTGGCTGTTCTTTACTATTCCTTTTCTACAGGTAAGAGAAACTGAGGCATGAGGATATTAAATAACTTGCCCAAATTCACACCACTAATAAATTATAAAAGTCCAAAACTTCTGATGGTCCAAACCCAAAATGGCAGAGACTGCTGTTAATCATCATGCTAAGGTGTGAACAAAAAGTCACAGATATCTGCAAAGACATCTCTAACAATGTTAAGCTAGTAAATTATTATTACCTCTGCTTTGTTCCACTTGGATTGGTATAAATACAGTAGCTAAATCTACCAACTTTGCCTAGTCTGATCCATTTTGAAGTTTTTTTTAAGCTTCTCCTCTCACATCTTGTTGTTAATATTGAACCTCCTTAGCCTGTTAACTGGCCTGCCTCTCTCCTACAGAAAGTAGAACACGAAGAAGATATTGTCATATAGCTATATAATAGAGTACAAAACAGCTATTAAAACTATTAAGGAAAATCTCTATGAATTGATATGGAGTGATTTCTAGGATACACAAGTGAAAAAAAATCCAAGTGCAAAAAGAGTATCTTTAGTATGGTACCTTTTGTAAAAGAAATAAGTGACTATAAGGAAAATATATGTGTAACTACCCATTTGTACAAAGGAAATACGAGGAGGATTAACCTGAAAGTAAAGAGATTAGTTATGTATAGAGGGTATGAAAGGGCTGGAAAGAGGGGAGAATGGGTGTGGGGTGGCAGGGACAAGGATACATCACTTCGTAAAGCTCCGGCTCTTAGAATCAGAGCTATGGTTCAGACTTTCCACATATCCCCAAGCAATAAACAATTAAAGCTTAGACAAGGAACAAAATGCAATGCAAATATGCAATACAGAAGTTAAAAATGAACCTAACTCTATTACAAATGAAACACAAGACGACAGTAAAGGGGTGGGGAATAATAAAATTACCCTAAGTGGAAAATAGTATCCTGATTGTATGCTATAAGGCTGAAAACAAAAGTAACTATATAAATGTTATCATTTTGTCAGTAAGTGTGTTTCTTACATGGATATAGTTTAACAATTTTGAAACAAACTTTATGTACACACTAGAATTAAATAAGTAAATGCATTGTAGAAAACAGGAACCAGATTTTTCACTATTGGAGAGAGAAGTTATAAATAAAGGGGGAAGACAAAACTGAAGCCTGAGGTAACAGTATAAATGCATGTTAATATTGGATTATGACCCATAGAGTCAAATAAATATCCATAAGTCTACACTCATGGATATAAATAATAAATTATCTAGATGGGGGAGAAAGATAGCTGTCTTGCTATAGAATTCCAATAAATAAATGTTGAAGGAAAGAGAGAAATAGAAAATCACCATGAAGAAAATAGCATAGTAACAATTGCTACAGAACCGAGATCCACCAATGCTAAAATCATGGTTGAAAATTTGTTTTGTTTTCTTTTTAAAGATTTTATTTATTTATTTGACAGAGAGAGATTACAAGTAGGCAGAGAGAGAGGAGGAAGCCGGCTCCCTGCTGAGCAGAGAGCCTGATGTGGGCCTCGATCCCAGGACCCTGAGATCATGACCTGAGCCGAAGGCAGAAGCTTTAACCCACTGAGCCACCCAGGCGCCCAGTGGTTGAAAATTTGAAGAGAAACAGGATTTTCCTAGTCTCAAAGCATCTGGCCTAAGATATTGGTTAACAACAAGGGAAAAGATCATAACTGTCAAGGGAAGAAACCCAGCAGAAATCATCTTAACCAAGGAATCAGCATTAACAATACCAGTAATAAGACGTACTGCCATCACAAACCCCACGATACGATGCACTAAGAAGGACACAACACCAACTCTAGTATTCTTGCCAAAAATACATACCTTCAATCCAATCATGGGCAAACAGCAGACAAACCCAAATCAAGAGATATTTGGCAAAATAACTGATCTATACTCATCAGAAATAGTCATACAGGTTAAGGAAAGGTGAAGTACTGTTCAGATTATAGGAGACCACAGAGAAAAAAGCAACAAAATGCAATGTGGGATAGTGAATGGAATCTCAGAAAAATAACCACAACAAGATATTAGTGAAAAAAACTGGTAAAATTTGAATAAGGTCTTTATTTTAGTTATTGGTGCTTGCCACTGTTAATTTCTTGATTCTGACAACTGTGCTATGGTTAAGTAAGGTTTCAACCTTGTGGTTGAACCTTGTGGTTTCCCTTATTCCAATCTAGGGCAGGGATATAGAGAAACTCCACTAGTTTTGCAACTTATCTGTAAGTTTAAGGACAGTTCAATATCGAAAGGTAAAAGAAAAGATACTGTCTTTACTTTGACAGAATTGAAAATACTTTTGAAGAAGTAAATCTATTTTTGAGGAGAAAGACCAAATTTGGGGGGGGAAACACTCTAATGTGAAAATAATAGCAAGAAAACTACCTTTGGTCCAAAATTCTTACTTTTTGGCAGTTATAGCTTAAGAATTTGTATCTACAATTCTTTTTTTTTTTTTAAGATTTTATTTATTTATTTGACACAGAGAGAGAGAGAGATCACAAGTAGGCAGAGAGGCAGGCAGAGAGAGAGAGAGAAGGAAGCAGGCTCCTTGCCGAGCAGAGAGCCCGATGCGGGCCTCGATCCCAGGACGCTGAGATCATGACCTGAGCCAAAAGCAGGGGCTTTAACCCACTGAGCCACCCAGGCACCCTGTATCTACAATTCTGACCCTTGTATTCAACACACTTAAGAGTTTTTATTCCTCAGCTATAATCAATCTTAATATTCCGGTTTCAGCAGAGGCATCTTTCCCCTTCCCAAAGATGGGATCTTAAGAAGCTCTTTGTCATCTCTTAGCTGTTTACAACTCCAACTGTGAAAAAAACCTCTAATACATTTGATTTGGGGCCCAAAGGAAACCTATGCCTGAGATGGACAACTCGGGTAGTTCGATTTACATTCATCTGCTGAGATGTTGCATTTATATGCTTTCTCACATCAAGAAAAAGCCAGGTTGGGTTTTTTTTTTCTTTTTTCTACTCCTCTGTCCCATTCTCTCCCCTATTTAACGGTGTCTGTCAGAAGAAGAGCTATCAAGAGGCAGCTATGCAAGTTAATCAGTCAGGGCCTGAGCGCCCAGGAACTGTTTGTTACAACAGCAAAGGGAATGAAGCATATATAATGAAGCCTCCAAGCAACAGACTAATTAATACCTCTCTCTTCTTTGAAGAAAATGACCCAATATTGAACTCCAGTGGATTATACAACATTTTAATTTACTATCTGCTAAAAGGAAGACTACTTTATAAAATGCATTCCTATTTATTCATTCTCTGATAACACTAGTAGTCATTCAAATTGGACCCCCTGGCCAAGGCCTTAAAAGAAACTTGACTAGGACAAGTAGATATTTAATATATGCCAGTATACTCATACCTCTTGTTTCTATCAAAGCAGATGTCATATGGACAGAATCTAGTGTGTTGCTGGCACACGGGGGCAGCCAGTAACTCCTACTTTTTCCTTCCACCTTCCCTCCCTCCACTTTTGCTCATGTTATTATTGGTGAAGTGTTTGCAAAGATTTGTCTTCAAGACAACAATTCAGAATAAAAGGCAGGAGACAGGGCGCCTGGGTGGCTCAGTGGGTTAAAGCTGCTGCCTTCGGCTCAGGTCATGATCCCAGGGTCCTGGGATCGAGGCCCATATCGGGCTCTCTGCTCGGCAGGGAGCCTGCTTCCTCCTCTCTCTCTGCCTGCCTCTCTGCCTACTTGTAATCTCTCTCTCTGTGTCAAATGAATAAAAAAAAAAAAACTTAAAAAAAAAAAGGCAGGAGACAAACACTCTTAGAAATAACAGAGGAAATTGCCTAGTCAAATGAAAAACTGCTTTATTAGAAATTAAGAGAGGCAGCATGGCAAAGTCTTAAACTCCTCTTTGTTGCTGGGCATGGGAACACGAACTTATCTTAAGACTCCTGGATCTTTTCCTCACCTGTAACTAAGACACTGGAGCCAGATGGCCTTGAATGACCGTCCCAGGTCAAAAATGATTCTGCAGTCAAATGTTCCTCGTGTTGCCAGATCTAGCAGATGAAAATATAGATGTCCATGTCCCGTGAAATATTTGGGATATACTTACCCTAAAAATTACTTGTTACTTATCTGGAATTCAAATTTAACTGAGTGTCCTATATTTTATCTACCAACTCCCCTTCCCCCTTCTGAGAAATGAATAACACTATAATTTAACTCTAGGCCTGGATTCTTCGATAAATCCATCACTTCCTCACTGCGGTATTCAAGCAATTTATTTAATTTTTCTAATTCTGCTTTCTAATCTATAAAATGGGGTAATAATTATTATAACTTGCTCATAGGATTGTTGTGGGAAGAAATCAATCTACATGGTGCTTAGCAGAATACCATGCATCCAATAAATGCTTGCTCTTATTACTGTAATTACTTTATGTCTGCATTAAATAAAGTATTTGTTAAAAGAGCAAACAAGTCAATAAGCAAAGATTGGTTTTATCAGAAAGACAGAAAATGTCTTTGCTGAGCAAGATAGAGGGAGAAGAAGAGTCTGTGAATAAATTGAGACTCCCTAAATTATACTGTAAGATTTTCCTGTAATCCCTTAATAATAATTACTGTCAGGGTTCAGAATGAGGAATGAGAATTTTCTTCCAATGTTTTATACATTTCATTTTTCATTTCAACTCAGAATAAAAGGCAAAAGAATTGGAGTGAAACAAGTGAGATAAGCCCACACAAAAATGAGGAAAAGGAAAATATGTAAATCAAGAACACACTTATCACTGCCCCTTTAAAAAAAAGGAATTGACAGGGACCTTTAGTGAAATACTTCTGTCTAGAGGCTGGTTTACAATCCCTTCCAAGATTACCTATGCCTGGATGGCAGCCAATATTTAAGCTCTTCTCTTCAAAGTGTCCTATCTGCCCCTTCCACCTTCATGTTCTCAAGAAGTCTCCTAAGAACCCATCAACATCAATACAAAGGCTGTAAAATAACATTTTCCTCTTGGCTGGATGCAAAAACCAGAACAGCAGAAAGGTTCTCGATGAAAATTGTTTGACTCGCTATCAGAAAGGTTCTCGATGAAAATTGTTTGACTCGCTATCAGTTCATTCTTTCTGCTGACTAGATGGGTAAAAAATTAATAAATAAAGGGAGTTTTAAGTCTCCAGTTACACCAGCAGTTTCCAAAGACCATTCCTTTTTTCCCTGGAGCCAGGATCTACATAAATGATTCACTGTCTTTATAGCTAGTATTCATAGGTATTTGAGGGTATCCCACGGACTCAAATGAGTTTTTTTTTCTTTATCTGGCCTCAAGAGATTAATTATTTCTGTCAATGCAAGTCTGTCTTCTTGTTAACAAATCCCAGTGGGTCCTTTTCCCTAGTCTATCAGATAAATTCCAGATTCCAACATTTTAAGGTAACTTTTTTCCTACGTTACATTGCTGTTCAATTGTGCTGCCTCTAAAGAATATGTGACTCTCTATAAGGTTTTCAATTTCCCTCCCTAATTTCCTTCATAAGAGATCAGCCTGACAACTTCATCAATTTCACAAGTATACACTGATGTTTACAGTGATTATAGTAACTCTGTTCTTGTCATCACATTCCCATTTTAACAGTAATCTTCAAAAGGAACCTCAGGCAGTCAAGTTGAGAGTAAAGTAGACTAAATGGCAGCCTTTGCACATGTATGTGTGACCTGCTCAGCAGAGAGAAGCAAATTCAGAAAATTTTGTTATGTTATCAACTATCTAAGAATAAAAGGCACTTTATAGGAACAAAAACGTGCATGTGAAAATACTTTATAAAATTTAAGCTTATTACTATAAAATCAGGGTATTATTGGTTTTATTTAGAGAAGAAAGGAGAGAAAGATGCGTAGAGAACTACCTTTGAGGTTTGAAAATCTCCAGAGAAGAAATATGATGAGAGAAAAGACAACGCATTGTGGACTCCACTCTGTTCCTATTATTTTCTCTCTCTGAGCCTCAATTTCATTTATAAAAGGCAAATGACAATACCTCCCTCAGAGTTTCTTATTTGATTAAACATAATAGTATATATAACACCACCAGAAATAGTGTCTGACAGTTAGTAGACGTTCAGTAAAGGCTAATTTCTATTGTGCCCCTCTTCTTCACCATTCCCTTTTCAAATGAAAATATAACTGAAGAATCCACAACTTTATTCCTTTATTACTTCCGAACATTTTCTTTATTAACTCTGCAGGAACAGGAACAGGGAAAACAACAAGCATGTGGTAGGAAGGGATCAATATTGATGAGAAAAGATGAATCATGTCAGAATTCTCCATAGAATATTGTAGGAGCGGGTGCCTGGGTGGCTCAGTGGGTTAAAGCCTCTGCTTTCAGCTCAGGTCATGATCTCAGGGTCCTGGGATCGAGGCCCACATCGGGCTCTCTGCTCAGCAGGGAGCCTGCTTCCTCCTCTCCCTGTCTCTCTGCCTGCCTCTCTGCCTACTTGTGATCTTTCTCTCTGTGTCAAATAAATAAATAAAATCTTTAAAAAAAAAAAAGAATATTGTAGGAGCAAAGGTTATTCTTAGGTTTAGTTAAACTTGCAAAGTTTATCATTCCCTCTCTCTCACTGTGGAATTCTTCACCCAAGGCAGAGCTTACTTTTAGTATGAAAATGAATCATGAAGATAGATCTGGAGAAAGAAAAATAATCTGTACAATGGAAGACCTTCCAATGAAGACATACATCTTTCTCAACCTGAGTAACCAATCACAGAATCAGAGGCACAGGGGAGGGACTATTGTGTGACAACTTTTGAAAGGTTCCACAGATGATTCTGGTGCCTGGCAAGGATTAGGCCACTGCACTGATGTAGAATGAGCTTGTGCCTAGAAGGTAACAAAGCTCAAAATCAGAGAGCTGAACAAAATTAGGAAGCATTGAAACATATCAACTGGAAGAAAAAAAAAAAAGCAGAAAACCTGTAATACAAGAGTTCCCTCTACACCCCCATGGGAAGTGGGATCTCTCCCTTAAAGAAGAATCTACATGGGAAAGAGCCATTGTCTACTGTATTAAAGGGTTTCTCTACCCGCCCCCAACCTTAACCTCATGTACTGAAATACCAAATAGTCAGCACATGACCCAATGTATTTCACAAAGTGCATTCAGTAAAGTTGTCCAATGTCATCAGAACTATTAAGGAATGATTTGCATGGAGAATATACTTAGATTCAAAATTTATTTTATTGACTTCTCAACAAGCTTCCAAAACACAGTGAAATCCAATGTGGGCAGATGGAAGGAGAAAGCTGGAAGGAGAAAGCTGGAAGAAGGAAGGGGCAGTGTGGGCAGGGGGTGGGGGCTGTAGTAGCTTGTCGGAGTAACTCTAGGAAAGAGACTTGGAAGAAGAGTGGAAGATGTGAATCCACTAAGCTATAAGGACTGGTTTGGTGGGATCTTTAGTTGAGAGAAAAATGCCATAATGATAAGAAGTAGTAAGGACAGAGTACAGAGAGTGGTGCCAGCTGCTGGAAGGAAAACTACAATTGATCGGACCAGAGATGGAAAGTCCCCAAGCTAAAGCTATGTCAGAGGCCAGGAAGAGAGGGAAAGATGGAGTGTTGACAGGCAAAATTTGACAAAAGTGAAGTTGGGGAACAAAGTCATTTAAAGATTGTTTTTAATTATTTGAAAGATGACAACATTATCCTGAGCTTGGGAGAAAGTCACAGAAACTTTTATTTTATTATATTCCATTTGAACTAAAGGGCATGGAACCCAAATTTTGGAGAGAAAAGGTTGAAAGATCCAGAGATTTCTGGCAAAAGGGAAGAATCTAAAGTTTGCCTGTAAAACCTGCTTGCAATTATTATTTGTGTATATGTCTTCTTCTTCTAAGGGACTCTAAATCTGTGATCTTTGCATTCTCCATGGTGCCTAGGAAAATACCTGACTCAAATATCTTGAGCTTAATTTGATCATAAATCATAATTTGATCAGAAGCCATCTGGTCTGAGTTCTAAAGTCAGATAAACCTAGGTTGAAATCAGCTTCATCATTCATTAGCTGTGTGACATTGAATAAATTAATTATTCTCTCTAAACTCAGCTTCCTCATCTGTAAGATGGAATTGTTGAGAAGATCGGAAGAGACAATGTATGTAAAGTACTTGCCACAGTGCCTAGAAAATTGCCAGCATTTAACAAAGGGTAGTTCTTATTATTTTTATTATTGAGCTCTTTATTTTTTCTTCTCACACACATAATCCATGGTAGCTGATGCTACACATACATCAGTCAGCCAGAAACCCAAGTAAATCAATGAATAAGAAAAGGACACCAATCAATCTTCCAATTTTTCTACCCTGACAAGATCCTGGCAACTGGTAGTGAGGAAAAACAAAAATCTGCTGCAGAAATGCATCATCTTTTTTTATCAGAACAGAGTGAGATAATGTCACAGTTAACAGAGGTCTTTACAAATGAAGACAATTCTACTAATACAGTGCTATTTCATTCAGCCTTCCTCAAAGACTCAAGCAAAAAATAAATCAATGAAATACTCCTCCTGAAAAACAACTGAGATGCCTTAACTTTTGAAGAAATGCATAAAACTGAAAACATAGCTTTAGTTTCCAAAAAGTAGACAATATTTCATAAGAACAGGATTGAAAAAATTAAAGAACTAATAAAAATATTCCCATCCACGGGCGCCTGGGTGGCTCAGTGGGTTAAAGCCTCTGCTTTTGGCTCAGGTCATGATCTCAGGGTCCTGGGATCGAGGCCCACATCGGGCTCCCTGCTCAGCGGGGAGCCTGCTTCCCCCCCCCTCTCTCTGCCTGCCTCTCTGCCTCTTTGTGATCTCTCTCCCTCTCTGAAATAANCTAAAAAAAAAATATTCCCATCCAAAGACAACACTGTTTTTAGAATGCTGGTTCAGAATTAAAAANCTGAAATAAATAAATAAATAAATCTCTAAAAAAAAATATTCCCATCCAAAGACAACACTGTTTTTAGAATGCTGGTTCAGAATTAAAAATTAAATTATTTTATAGTGTATGAAGTAACTTTTTCTGAGAAGATATCTATCAAGACAAAAACTAAAGGCAATCATCTTAATATATTCTGGGCAGACACAAGGAAATATTAATGCTTTAAACTGGGACCTAGGGGCACCTGGGTGGCTCAGTCGGTTAAGTATCCTACTCTTGATTTCAGCTAGGTCATGATCTCAGGGTCATGGGATTGCACCCCACATTAGGCTCCCCACAGAGTGGGAAGTCTGCTTGAGATTCTTTCCCTCTCCCTCTGCCCTTCCCCCCCCAAAATAAATAAATAAATCTTAGAAAAAAATAAAAATAGACTGGGACCTAAATCCGGCTTTGTTCTAGACCCAGAAAAATTACTTGTGTATGCTATTTCCCAGATACATATAAAGAAGAAATTGAATTGAAATATGTGAATAGCACTGGACTATGTCACTTCTAAGTAGATAAATTTTAAAACCCAAACTATTCCTATTTTGAAAACAGTGCCATTTAACTTTGTTCTTTTCCTGCTACTACTCCCACTTTTTATATGAATTGAGTGGTACTGTAAATCCGCCTCCTAAATGGTTTAGCAATACTTAAAATTCAGCAAAGAACATTCCCACCTCCAGGAGATACCTCTCCTTCATTATTATGGATGACTGACACATAAACAAATATGATGCCTAGAACTGGAGCCAGTTCCTCTCTTGCAAATATTCACACATCAAACAATTCTTTCCTCATTTTCATAAAGACAGTTCTGACCATATTATCATAGCTAAAGGACAAAGTATATATCTCTCAAAACTCAATTGATCTTAGTTATCTAAGTCTTACTTTAAATGAAGATAACATAAATCCTTTCTCTATGTAGAAAGGTTAAGCTTAGAAGAAAAAAAAGTGAAAGATTTTCTGGTTCATCCTAAATAGGCTTTGGAGAAAGAATTGCTAAGTGCGAAATTCCTCACCTACTGAATTTCATTGATCAAAGCATTTTGTAAAACAAGCAAATGCAGAATTTTCAGAGGCATTTAAAGGGCTTGTCTTTTGGAAGTTAATACCCTCTGCTTAATTTATCATTGATTTCCATTCTCCTTTCCTCTCTTACACTATCACCATGTGTAAGGGAATATAACAAGATTCTCATTTGTCTAGAATTTAGCTTGAATTGTTCAAGCTCCAGATACTCGTGGGGGCTGTAAAGTATAGGATGTGTGTATTTATTTGAATCCTATCAACACTTACGGCATCCCTACTGTGTGCCAGGCTCTGGGTAAGCAGGCTGGTGCTGGCTTTACCCCTGCCTCTCAACACCACACAGCAGGTACTCCCTGATATATCTTTGTCATGTTTGCTCACAGAGAACATATTAATAGAGTCCCAGGAACCTGAAGAAAAGCACTTGTCCCAGGCTGGCAGGAGGGGAAGGAGAAGTGCTTCCCTCCACAAGCCTTTTTTGCTAGGACATCTGTTAGTCAAGCACCGCTGGGCTCTGCTGCCCCATCACAAGGGGATCACCCAACTCTGTTCTACCTCCTCACTCAACTGTTCTGGTCTTGACTATCCCTCTGTATCCACTGTAGACAAGATTAAATTCAACTCCCCATCAGCTCTAAGTATAAATAGGGAAGCTTTCTTATTGATGCCAGGTGCCCCCTCTCTCTCTTCCCAAAACTTCTCTACACCCCTCCTCTCCTCTGGGGACTAGAAGTACAAACAATGTTATTCACATATAAGATACTAATTTTAATTATAATTTTTGATTATACAAAAACTGTCCAGTTCAGAATGCTTTTCAACCTTGTAATAATAATAATAACAACAACAACAACAATAGTATTTATAAAGACTTACCATGTGCTAGGCAATGCATTTTATATTTCCTCCCCTAAATGGCCCTGCAAAGTGAGTATTAGGGCCAAGGAAATTAAGGGTGGGGTAGGTCAATCCTTGACTTGATCAAGGTCAAACGGTGACTGATAGAGACAAAATTCAAACCAGGTCCGTTCAGATGCCAAAGGTCAGTTTTTCAAAATGCCCCAAGCTGCTTCATAAGGTCAGGATGTGAGAAGCAAAGCAAAAATAAGATTATAGCCCTAGGGATTTGCTGAATACAAATTTGTTACCCTTCAAAAGCTTATCAAAAACCAAACCAAAAGAAGTATTTAATTTCTTTCAACAAAAGACAAACACTGTAGAATAAGTTCAAGAAGCCTAAACTTTTGATTTGTACTACTGTGAGTAGAACATACAGCAGCTTATGTTTAAATGAATGCTGGCAATGGAATAGAATACAATGCACCATAATTGATTTATGGATACTGTGTCTCTTAATAACTCACAGTTAGCAATTTCCAATTTTAACCAATCCCCTTCGATAAGAGCCTGCTCAAAACACTTAACATCGTTTACTTTGAGTACCTGGGGTTACAGCAAATGTTGCCCACCATGATAACCAGATCAGCCAGGCCTGCTATAAATGTGTTACTCCTACCACCCACATGTTTGCTCTGTCCAGTGGTTTGCCCTATAGTTCAAATTATTCTTGTGTACTCTCCCCTAAAACTGAGTTTCATGCTCAGTATTCAAGATTGTTATGTTATCTAAGGTCTCAATTCTACAGCCATCTTTCTAGAGCCCCATCTCTTCATTTGTGAAAGCTTTGGACACTTTGACCCTCACTTCTCTTTCTGTATATCACTTTCCCACCTTTGTAAACATACGTAAATGTTTACATATGTTTATGTAAACAATTTATTCATCTCTTTTGTATGTAAACCAAATAACTCACTCAGGGTTCTGTTGTTGTTGTTTGAAACACCAGATAAGACTCTAGTTTAGGAAAAATGGTTTTACTTTCCCTATAACACAGTTATAATAACAAAATAGCACTCTATATTCTCAATTTCCCTTATTTTGGTCAGTTTCAAATGACTCTCTCATTTTCAACAGCTCTATTCGTTTTTGCACAGTGATACCATAGAGTCTCTGGTTTATTTCTATTTCAATCACAAGCATTATTCCTCTCCTCAGCACAATAATTTCTACAACTAGTACAATCAATAGTATCAACTGACTGAATTATTTTAAAGATAATAGCTAGACATTGGAAGTTTTTGGACCAAATACTGTACACGCCATAAACAATATCAATTAACTTTCCAGAAGCCATTTAAGCATGTATTTTGTTCAACAACACTGTTCCTTCCACTTAGAAACTTATCACCCAGTTCAGTGCTGTTCAATAGAAATATGATGCAAGTCACATATATAATTTTAAGTTTTCTAGTAAAGGCAAAGAGAAACAGGTGAAATTAAATTAGTGTTATCATTATTATTAAAGTATTAATATAAATTAAATTTTATTTAATATAACATATCTGAAATATTATTATCAATTCCAATGTCATCATGTAAAAATTATTGAGATACTGTAAACTTTTTTGTAGTAAATCTTCAAAATCTGGTATTTGTATTTACACTCCATGCAGACGAGCCACATTTGTTTCAATGCCACCTGTGAATGGCCGCTACTATATTGGGAAGTACGGGTCTAGATTCATGGTTCTTAACGTCACTGCACCCTGGAGTCACCTGGGTAGCTTTTAAATATCTGGGTGCTTCTGAGAGACTGTGGACTCTGAGAAACAAACTGCGTGTTTTAGAGGGGAGGGCATGGGTGAGTCCGGTGGTGGGTATTAAGGATTACATGGATTGCATGGAGCACTGGGTGTTGTACATACACAATGAATCTTGGAACACTGCATCAAGAACTAACGATGTATTTTATGGTGACTAACGTAACAATAAAAACAATTTTTAATAGAAAATAAGTAAATAAATAAAATCGATCTGGGTGCTCAGACCCATGACTCAGACCCATGACTAAGAATCTTGGGGAATAAGACCCAAACATCAGTATTTTTTAAATATTTTTGATATCCCAGTTGATATCAATGAGCAGCCAAAGTTGACAACCACTTACCAAAAACAGAATGGAGAATGTTAACACAGGGATGTCACCATTTGTTTATTTAAATGTCAGGGGATGCAACAATGAAGAACATCACGGAGCTCACAACTTATATGAGAGCAAGAAAGTCATTGCAACAAGAATTTGTAATGCTGTGATAACTGCTCAAATAAAAATACTCAAACAAAACACAACAGGTAACAGAGAGGGGAAGAACACTGATCAGTAGCCTGATAAAGGGCAAGTATTCATGTGTCGGCTGGTAGAGATTGTTAAATGTTGTCAGATCAGGACTGGAGAGTATTTTTTGAATGGGGGCAATTAAGTGGCTTTAAGAGATCTGAGCAAAAGGCATTTTAGTCAATACCATAAAAACCTCCTAATCAGGACCAAATTCAGATTTTATAATTTCTGATAGATATTGAGCCACAATTTGCTTTTGCCATATATATATATATGTGTATATATATATATATATATACATATATATATATATATATATATGGGGGAGGGTCTACTAAGGAAAAGAAGATTTTAACAAAAAATTTAAAATTCTTAATACATTATCTAAATAAATAAAATTAACTGATAATCCATAAGTGAAGCTCTTAATCTGTTAGCTTAATGTACTGTATATATTAAAATGTTATCAGGGTTATTCAATTATATGTGTAGAGAAAAGCATAGTAATTCAGACTTTTCAAGTTTATGAGTCTTTTTGTGATATGAGCACAAATGTTCTTAAATCTGGTTTTCCACTCTCAAATATGCTTCTTAATATGATAAGCTTTTGAGGAAGTTTTCTCCCATTTATCTACTATAGTTCCAAAATAAGAATATGCCTCCAGCACCCTCCCTACCTTAAGTTCTTTTTCTAACAAAAATCGCCATCCCCTTGTTTGCTCAAAATGAGCTCAGAATGTTCCTCCTTCATGAAGCCCTCCCTGACTATCCCCCATAGCCCCTCTGTCTGTGTCACCTAGTACATTTTGGACAAGATTCTCATTACACTTACTCATATAAACAATTAAGCACAAAACTGTAATCTTTTTCTTGCAATACTCTGAGCTACTTACAGGCAGGTTCATGTCTTTTTTGGTTTCCTATCTCCAGCCCCAGCACAATGAGTGGCGCAGAATAAGTACTCCAAAATATTCTTCAAGTTAGATTGAAACAGGAAATGGCACTTCATAGAAACAAATTAAGAGCCAAAATATATTTTCACAAGAATAAAATATTTACACACTAAAAAAAAGAAAGAAAGAAGAAAAGATTTATGTATTAAGCAAGTGTGCACAGAGATTTCTCAAAACTGTGATTATTTCACCTTAAAAGGAAAGGAAGACAGCAGATATCTGCTTATACACTGGAAATATTCCATCAAAGTAATATTATGATTTCTTCCCCTTGAAAGAGAGAAACATATATATCATGATTTCTACACTGAGTATTTAGGGAGTGAACGTGGTTTGTTCAAATAGCAAAATAATTCGAGATACTAATATACTGGTCAGCATGACCCAGCCAGGAAATTTGATTTGCTTCCTAAAGTAAAACAAAACTAACTGGCCAATAGAAAATACAATGTGCTGCCCAAGGCTCTGCGTAAATCTTCCACAAAAAATAAGTTGATGTGAAATAGAATTGCCTTTGAGAGGAAAGGACCACTCTGGCTCTGGCCTGCTCTGAGGGACAAGAGGGATAGGGCAGGGACAGAGGTTGGGAGAAGCGGTGAAGGACTCATTGTTCACAGACTGGGGCTGTTGGGTGTCTGCTGTAGTGTTTCAATGTCACTCATGGGGCCATCCCAATCTCCCCCAGGACATGAAAAATTAGGGACTTATAGAGTGGAGCCATGCTCCATGAGACTCATTCATACTACACCTGCTGTGTGACTTATTCATCCTAAAACACAGAATGCTTGGACCATAAGCATATCCTACATTAGGTCCATAGGTGAAGTGGATATTTGGTAGTTCTTGGCATTGCCTCATTTATTCACAATCCTCAGGATACGTCAGATTTTACACAAACACACACACAGCGTGTGTGTGTATATATATATATATATATATATGTATATATATATTTCAGATATATGTAATATATATATCTGTAGAATATATATATTATATATATATATATATATTNCGTCAGATTTTACACAAACACACACACAGCGTGTGTGTATATATATATATATATATATATTTCAGATATATGTAATATATATATCTGTAGAATATATATATATATATTATATATATATATATATTCTACAGATAATTCTACAATTTCAACAAATAACAGTAACATATGCCAGATTAAGAACTCTACAAGCTAAGGTCACCTGCAAACCCCTTAAATCTATCCTCCTTGGGAAAAATCTCAGACATATTACATGGGCCTTGCTTCTTCATTTTCTCTTTACTTAGAAAATCTTCCTTTTGTTTCCAAATACAATCCATCCCTAAAAATGCCTGAAAGCATCTTAACATGTTCAATCACAAAACAGAAAGCAGCCTTCATGTTCAGAAACTTACAGTACTTCACATACTATTTCTTTAATCTAATTCAGAGTCTTAAATAGGTCCAAATTCATATATAGTCCTAATAAGTTTTGAAATAATAGTCCTCTCTTCAAAGAGAACAGTACTATTAATATATAACTGGTTAAGGTTAAACTAATAAATCATAATCAAGCAAAAGTAGGTCTTAAAGAAACCGCCTTAAGCTTCCATGACTTTACAATTCCATATTCAGCACTCATAATAAATCCCAATTCATGTGTGTGAATATACAAATATTCATGCATTGTTAAATATGTACCTATAAATGCACAGGATACATATGCAGATGTAAATGTGTTTTATGACTTCGCTTATGAAAATGTCTCGTAGACATATATTGGTCTTGGAGAAACTACCACTTTGATATCCATTAGATGTAATATATGAGTTTACCATTGTGTCATCATCATGGTATAAAGCCATTGTCTAAGATTTATCTATTAGATAACTCAGAGGTATGTAAATGCTCTAGAAATAAAAAGAAAATTGTGAAGCCATTAAATCCTGGTCAATAAAACATTTCTATATCCATCATAATCTAATCCTCCAACTCCATCAAGTTTTAGCTGCAATGACTTCCAAACCCATTTACCACTTTTGGGTCTTCCTTTGCATCCTTGTTATAATGATGACAAATTGCTTAGATTGGCTGACTGCTATTGCAAGATCAAGCCAAAGCCAAGATTTGAAAAACCAAACCAATGATTAAATCAATAGAGTTGCCTGAATTAAGAAACAGGCAAGGCTCCACTTTAAATGGTTAAGCTTTAATACTCCCTGAGTTCTACTATTTACCCAGGAAGCCAGAACAATGAAATTAAACATTTGGACTGTGTTTCAGTTCCTCCCACAAAAGTTCTCAAAGAATTTTAAGAGAAAAAAATCCTAAAATGGTTTTCATATTTCACATACTGAGGAAATAATTTGATTCAATGGCTCGATGCTGATAAGCTTTAGTTGACAACCATAAACTTTTTTAAACAAATTATTTGATCCATGCTAAATTTGTGTTGACCTGTCAATGGCAGGTTGTGGATGGTTGTGGGATGGGGATAGCGAGGTCAACAGGATAAAGATTATGGCCAGCAATCAGTTTATATGGACAGAGATCGGGTGGTAAACAATGCTAAAAACAACCAAGGGATAGGGAAAAATGCCATAATAAGAATGAGAAATACATGTTGGACACTTAATCTATGTGTTAGACTTTGCTAAGTGTATTAAACATACTATTCTCTTTTATTTTCATCTACATTTCATTCATTCACTCAAATGCATTCATAGGTACATATATATATGAATATATATCTACACATACATACACATACCATTGGATATGAAATAGATGAGGAAACTGAGGTCCAAGAGTGGAGTTACTTCAGATCTCACAATTAGCAAACTGCCAACAGGGGACTCAATTTCAGACCAGCCTTAGCAAATGCACTTAACCAGTACACTACACTGCTCCCTCTCCGCCATAAGTCTATGAAGACAGCTAATTTCAAAGAGACTGGTCAAACTGGAGGTTGTAGTCAAAGTCCAAGGCTGGGCTTCCAGTGCTGAGATCCAAGCCAGGCAGGGACACAGGCAAACACAGAATCAGCCTACGGGGCAGGCGTTTAGAGATTCATTTAAGGAAGTGAGACACAGGAGGAAATAGCTCTTAGATATAAATCAGGGCCCATGTTGAGATTCAAGTCTCACACCAGAGCAAAGTTAGAAACATATCAAAAAGGGAGCATTTCAGAATTTGAAAAAAGGCCCTGGACCCTTTGGCTTGATTTAGAAGGCTATGCTAATTAACTGCGTACAAGTCCATGGAGGCAGGGGCACAGTCTGCAGGTCACCATAACTGAATACCAGATCTTCTAGGCTGAGGACCACTCATGTTTCTAAATGTGAGTTCCAAATCCGGTGCTTTCCTCTTTTCCAATTATCACTGTCTTCATCCCCATGTTAGAAACAACAATAAGACATCTACTTAGTTCAGTCATCTAGGAAATGCCATGGATAATACAGTACTATGGGTCAAATAATGCATTCAAGAACCAGTCAATTCAGTAGAAAAAGAAAAATCAAATAGCTTATTTTGCATCATGCAGAGCAAAAAATAATAATAAAATTACTATTTGAATGTTGTGCTTTTCAATGTTGTACTGATGTTGGATAGAAATATTCACTAGGCATCTCAACACTTTGTCGCTTCAGTATATTATTTTTTAAACTGCCTTTTCTTCTTGAATCAAAAGTAATCTTTTGGGATGCTTAATTCCTTAATGTCAATCTTTTTTCCCCCCACTAAGCAAGCAAGTTCTTTGTTTTTTCAACTAAATTCTTTAATCAGCTTTTGTTCAGAAATTGTTTATTTCTATCTGCATTACAAATGCTAGATTTATCCAGTCTATCAACCCAAGATAATACAAGGAGGAATCCTGTCAGTTCGCCCTTTCCTCTCAGGAAAAAGATCCTGTATTCTGTACTTTTGAAGAAAAGAAATAATAGGATTAGGCTAAGATTGAGGACAAGAGGATGTCAGGCCAAAGAAAGGCACGTGGTCCTTCTAGAGTCTTCCCATCTATATGGGGAATTGTAATCCATTTGTGCTAAATGCTTTGAGTATTCTCATTATGCAAAAAAAAACATTAAAGCCTAGTATATTTTGTTACCATAGTTCTGCCTACTGGGAACTATAATTAAAGCACATTTGAGCAAATGCAATTTTATTTGTTATTAAGCAACTAAAAGCTTAGTCAACCTTGCAAATATGGCATTATCTTAGGATTACAATATGAGCCAGCCAGCTATCCAGTAAACTTTATTAGGTCCTATCTTTATTAGCAATGCCTCCTATTCCTTTTGTAGGAGACTTCTATACTATATAAGAGTGTTCTCAAATGTTAGGATACATCAGAAGGCTTGTTAAAACAGTACTGAGATAGGCTCCCAGAGTTTCTCATTCCTTAAATTTGGGATAGAGCTCTAAAATCTGCATTTCTAGTTTCTATGCCCTAGTGCCTAGGGCATGCTGATGATGGTGGTCTTCAGACCACACTTTAAGAACCACTGCTATACAATGCAGTGGTTAGAACTTTGGAGTGAAACCAACCTGGGTTCATATGCTAGCTCGTCTAATATCTTTATGTCCTTGGGCAGCCTACTTCATCTCTCTAAGTCTCAGTTTCTTAATCCACTTAGTGGACATAATTATACCTATCCAATAGGTTTATCGTGAGAATTAAATCAGATAAAGACACAGAAAGTGCTTAGCCCAGTGCCTGGCAGGGAGAAAAAGCAATGCAAGGAAGTGATCCATTTATTATTGTTGTTCTTAATTAGATAAATATATCAACAACTAGTTCAAAGTATTCATAGCCAGCAGAGTGCATCACACTCACCTGATGCACAGGTAAAATTTTTATAAAACTCACACAATGAGCTATCCACCCCCTCAGAGATTCTGATTTGATGCCACTGTTTATAAGATAGACCATTATTTTATGTACTGCTAAGAAATAAATTCTGCAATTATACCACAATTAAACTAATAGAAAGTACATCTATATTTTGGAAATGAGAAAATGTGAAAAAATGTATATCCTGGAATGAATAAGATACAGTAGGAAGAGATGTGAATCTGGGCTTCCTTCCCAGACTACTATGTTGTGCAACTCTGATTAAAAAACACTGACCTGGTCAATGTGATAGCTGCAGAGGGAACTCAAAGTTCAGATGCCTCAAAGCTAAGAGAGCGCACAGGTTGGAAGGCCTGGAACTATAACATAGGCCAATTTTGTGATCCATTATATAATTCCATTGGCTATTAATGAAACAAAAATATTTCTGCTTGGTTTGATAGCATCTTCACTCCAAACTTGGAAGAGGCCTTCTCCCACTGAATAGCAATTACTCACATGATGAGAACAAATCAGTCCACTGGTAGAGCCAGTCAGATCAGAGGAGAATGTAGTACAGTCTGCAGGAAGGTGTCAGGCCAAGACAGACTTTTCTTCATAAACATGAATTACAATTCTGGGATTTGAGGAGTATTGGGGGAGACTTTTAAGGAAGACAAAACACAATTTCCATTCAGAAGAGAAGGGAGCATGGTCAAAGTTCCACACATTACTAAGACTTGCTGTAGTAAATTTTTGTCTTCCCTCTTGATTTTTAAATTGTACTTTGTAAAGTGTTGGGGAGAAGAGGCTGATTTTGTATAATCTGATTGTTTTATCAAATTTATGGTAGTTGCAATTTCCCTTCAATCTAAGAACCTTGGATGAAGACATTAGTAACATATGACCTCCTTCAACTTTATACTAATGCTCTCACCCATAGGAAATGCATTTGTTCTGTAAAATAACATAGAACAGGACAATATCTTCTGACATTTTTATCTAGGAGCTTACAATTTCTTTTTTTTTAAGATTTTATTTATTCATTTGACACAGAGAGAGAGATCACAAGTAGGCAAAGAGGCAGGCAGAGAGGAAAGGGGAAGCAGGCTCCCTGCTGAGCAGATAGCCCGATGTGGGACTCGATCCCAGGACCCTGAGATCAGGACCTGAGCCAAAGGCAGAGGCTTAACCCACTGAGCCACCCAGGCACCCCTGTAGGAGCTTACAATTTCTAATAACTTCTGTAAATGGCCTCTGGTAGTCTCCATGCATGAGTGAATTAGAACAAGAAAATAAAATAATATTAATTGTAGCTCCTGAAAATTCTAAGAATATAAATCACTAATGAAATTCTGAAATAAAACCATAGCTATATTTACAGATTTCCAACTATGAAAATTTCATTTTAATTCTTTCCTATCTTGTGACTACCCAGTCCTTCCTTAAATGAATGGGATCACTAATAACTATGAGCGTGCTAATGAGGACTTGATCTAGATAGACAAACAAACATAAGATGTGTAAGTCAGGGAGTAGAAAGGACATTTGTTAAAGGTCCAAATAGTGACAAACTATAGCAGTCATAATTACAATTGAAAAATACACGAGTTTGGATGATTTTCTCATTTTCTCACTGTATTTGAACCACACACACACATACACACACACAATCAATGAAATCTCTATTTCCAAAAATATTTTTTTGTACCTTGGAAACCTCTGTTGGTCCTGGCTCATATTAAATTTCTTTCTATAGTTATATATTAAAGATTTAGCACAAGAATGTTTTTAAAACTGTCATGTTCTTAAAGTTTCATGTTTCTAGTTGCAGAGTAGGAAATACAAGATATCAAGAAACAACAAAAATGTCTACATAATTTAAGTGATTGCACATGTAAAATATAATTTAATATGAAATTCAGTCACCTGAATAATGACATACTAGACACAAGTCACACTGGTCACTGAGAATATCTGTCAAACTTAAAAGAGGAGGAAGCAGCAATATCTTTATAGGAAATTAGTTTCTGTTTTACTATAAATATAGAAGATGGTATTTTTTAACTGATCTCTTTTAAAGGTTTAGTTATGCAATGAATGCAATGCCTATTTCTACATCAGGAAACAAAGACTGAGCTTGTAATTCTTCAATTTCATCCATCAACTGTAATATCCAACTGACTCATGTGACCTTTCCACAAAGATTTATCATTATTTTTTAAAAGATTTTATTTATTTATTTGACACAGAGAGAGAGAGAGATCACAAGTAGGCAGAGAGGCAGGCAGAGAGGCAGGCAGAGAGAGAGGGGGAAGCAGGCTCTCCGCCGAGCAGAGAGCCCGATATGGGCCTCGATCCCAGGACCCTGAGATCATGACCTGAGCCGAAGGCAGAGGCTTTAACCCACTGAGCCACCCAGGCGCCCAAGATTTATCATTATTGAGAGAATCTTTGTACACCTTATCTATTTTTCCCAAAATGTGGACAAACTTCCTGAAGTTTCATTCCATCCATTTGCTGATTTTTAAATATTTTCAGTTCCTTAGAAGGTGTAAGAAAAAACTTTAGAAATAAGCATTAGCAATGGCTTGGATATTCTGATTTGTTTTAACAAAAACAGCAATTATTTCAAATCCTCTGCTGATTAGAAAGTAGTGGATCTCACTTGATATGTCAAAGCATTTTGATATTATGTTTTGTACTCCCATAAAATGTCACTACCATCTCTAATAATTATCTGAATGTTCAACTTTTCCCACTATCCCTTTCTTAGTCTTATGTGTCTGTTAGGTTATTGCTTGTCTAAGAAAAATATGCTACAAAGAGGCCAACACAACAATTTCAGGAGGAAAGAATAACAGCCAAATGCCTTTTCCTTCTTTAGTATAATTTCTAGGATTCCAGAAAATGTAGACACTTAGCCCATATCACCTTCAGAGAGAATTTTAGAAGACCTTTCAACTTATCCTTGTGGACAGAATGGAGTAAATAGATTGAGTACATGAATAGTAAGGCAGATTAGTCAATTTCAACAGCTACACCCAGAGGGTGCTAATTAATAGAACAACATCAACCTGGTTCCAGGTTTGGAGCATCATAGAAGGATACTTTCCTTGGTTCCACTTGTTTCAACATTTTACTCAATGTCCTGGCTAAGAATATAGGGAGGACATCATAAGATTTGTAGAAGGGAAAGTGACCATATTAGATGACTCAATTAGGATTGAAAAAAAAAGTTGACAGGTTAGAAGCAAGGGCTAAATATAATAAAATGAAAAGTAATTGAAATAAATTTTAAAAGAGGTGACTAAGTCCAAGAGGACAATTGTTTTGTACAGAACAAACAGTAGCAATGGTTTAGTAGCAATCCATGTTTAGAGATTTTAGTCTATATAAAGGTTAATATGAATCAACAGTAGATAGAATGTTTATTGAATGAACGAATAAAATAGGGTAGAATTAGTGGGAGAGGAGAAGAAAGTAGGGAAGGGCAGGGGAGGGAAAAAGAAAGGTAGGGAGGAGAGAGAGTGGAGAGGAGAAAAAAGGTGAGGAGGAAGAAAGGGGGGGGGAGGAGAATCTATATGAAAAGTAGCAAAAGCTCCATTTGTTTCTGTGCAGCCCAGATGAGCCCTGAAGTACTGCAGTATAAAATCGGACAAACTGGGTTCACTCAGGGGTGACCTGAGATGTAGGAACAGTCACATCAACAAATCAACAACAGCCAAGAAATTCTTGAAGGAATCAGGCACATTTAGCCTTGGAGATCTGATAATCATGTTCAAATATCCTAAGAACTTTAATGGGAGAAAATTAGAAGGTAAGTAAATAAGCTGAGTGCATCGATAAGAAGGCAAATCAGTCACAAAGTTTCAACAGCTATACCCAGAACGTACTAATTAATGGAACCATAGCATCTGGTTCTAGGTGTCGAGCATCATAGGAGGATTCTGTCCTAGGTTCCATTTGTTTTAACACTTCACTCAATATGCTGGGTGAAAATATAGAGAGGTCATCATAAAGTTTGTTACAGGGTGCCTGGGTGGCTCAGTGGGTTAAAACCTCTGCCTTCGGCTCAGGTCATGATCCCAGGGTCCTGGGATCGAGGCCCATATCGGGCTCTCTGCTCAGCAGGGAGCCTGCTTCCTCCTCTCTCCTCTCTCTGCCTGCCTCTCTGCCTGCTTGTAATCTCTCTCTCTGTGTCAAATAAATAAAATCTTAAAAAAAAAAAAAAGTTTGTTACAAGTAGGATAAATGAATGGAAGGCACAAAGCAGCAGAACTGGATTCTGTAAAAGTAATTCAGTGTCAAAGTTCTCCAAAGATGGAAGGGCTCAGTTCTCAAAAGGATGGAGCTACTAAAGAACCACTTTCTCCAGATGTTAAAGCCCTGACCAGAAGATCCTTGGCACAGCTTTTGCCACATTAATTCAAGCATAAGATAGGTGAGGACTAGATAATCTTTGAAAGTCCCCCCCTCAACCTCAAGATTCTAATATTCAAACATTTTTCTGTGGTGTAAAGTAGGTTCTTGCAAAAGATTTTCTCTTATAAAAACAATGAAGACAAACGGTTAGCCTCAGGGAAGTGATCCAAATTTTCAGGAAATCCTAAGAGAATCTCCTCTTTTGTTGCATGTTTGCTCTTTAGAGAACTAATCTCCTTCCCCTAGAATGTATTAGTATCTGTTTGTCCTCTGCTATACTGGCTGACTTTGTGAATTTGCACACAGCACACTTTATCTTGCTAAATATAATAGTCTGCCCAGAATTCTTCCTTTATGAGAAATCCCTATTCACTTTCATAAATTATGTGAATGGATCTGAAATGTACTTTCCTTTCTTCAAAAGAGACTATTCCCAAAAGTAGCTTGAAAACATGCCAAACATCTGCTCCAACACACAGTTCAATACATGATATTGATATGTATTATTATTGGGTGAAGTCTGAATATAAGGCAGATTTAACCCACTCCTGAACAAATTCCTCCTCTTCCCACAGCTCAGTCTCAGGAAACTCAAGTTAATCAGTATAATTCTAATATTTGCCTATGCAAGCTATAACTAACCAGGTAAGTCTGGTAAAACAAAACCACAGTAATAAAATAAAAATCACAGTAGAACATTCCAAAACCTAATACAAATTACAAAAATTATGATAAATATTTCTCTAATTTAACAAATATTTTAAAATGTATAAGTATTTTTTTTACCATCTGTTGTAGTTTCATGTTAAAAAATGTTGATTTTCCATCCTGTGAGTTCTTTGTTGCCTGAGTGTTTGAGTCTATTATATACGCCTACCCCATCTTTTAATAATTGAATGCAATTAATGTTTATCATGGCACAAAGAAAAGTAACCAAAATCTCTAAACCCTGAATTCTTTCTAGTCATCTACAGAGGTGTCTCTCATGCACAGCAAGTTCCCTAACAGATACATTCAGAGTAAACACAATCTTATTATTAAGTAGGGCTTTGGCCTCAAATACCCTCTGGTCTCCTTCCCTGGTGAACTGGCCTGGATCTCATATGAGCTTGGAAGATTCCTCTTGTCCCTTAGGCTAAAGATTAATAAAAACAGCCCCAACAGCTAATCCTTGATTCCTTTCCCAAGTCTCAGTCTGATTCTAGCCCCTGACAAAGCCTCTGTTCTGACACAGATTACCTCTGCAGGTTTTCCTAACTGGTAAAGTCTTTCCATATATATGCCTGTGCTGTCCAAAACAGAAGCCACTGTTCACTTAACGCATTAAGTTAATTAAAATTAAATAAAGTTTAAAATTCAGTTCCTTAGTTGTACTAGTTAAATTTCAAGTACTCAACAGTTACATGTGGCCAGTGGCTAGTATATAGAACATTTTTTTTAAGATTATTTATTTATTTATTTGACAGAGAGAGAGAGAGATCACAAGTAGGCAGAGAAGCAGGCAGAGAGAGAGGAGGAAGCAGGGCCTTGATCCCAGGACGCTGAGATCATGACCTGAGCCAAAGGCAGAGGCTTTAACCCACTGAGCCACCCAGGCACCCTAGTATATAGAACATTTTATCACACTCTATTGGACAGCACTGTTCTAGGATCCCATTTTGTTCTTGACTTGGGCAAACCATGGCTTCGGAGTTAGGCAGACCTTATCTTCCACTAAAGATCTGAGTATGCAACTGTTTACTTATTTGTTCATTCAACAAATATTTATCAGTTCTTTTCCTAGCTGTTGGATATATAATCATGAAAAAACAGCCATGGTCCCTGCTTTCATGGAGTTTAGGTTCTAGTGGAAGACCAACAATAAACAAGTGAATGACTAATAGAAAAGATTATTTATTATGAATTTCAATGTTGGTATATCTCCCTTTTAACCTCAGAGTAACAAGGTGTTTTTGTTTCATTCAAGTGAGCCCATCCCTACAGTGGTCACCCTTTCTCTTGACTTTCTTCAGATGGCAAATACTGATGGTTTTATGATTTACTTGAGTCTAGCGTGTTTTTCAGTCTTTTTTTCTTTAGAATTTCTGCCCACAGCTTAATTCTTGCCTATGCTCTTGATTCCCTCACGAAGGGTTCTCCAGGCTTTATAGTTTCAATTATCACATTTTTAGGTGTGACTATTCTTAATTACTTACATTCCCAAATAGTACAACAAACTACTAGACATCCCCTCTTGGAAGACTCCACCCCAGTTTTTTAAACCTTATCATAGATCTTCAGAATGCCTCTTGAACTCATATCTCTCTTCTATTCACAGTGGGCCATACAATCTAAACTATCATTACTCATGCCTGAATTACTAAAATGTATGCCCACACCATGTTTGTCTCCATCCCCTCTCTGGTTGGGATCACCTCCCAGCAGCTGCGGAGACTAATACTCTCTGCAGTGGTGCGGAAAGGACCAACGCTGACCAATGAGTGCCTCAGTAGCCTGGCAGCCCCACCTCCCCAGACCTCATTTATCCCCAGCAGCTTCCAAAATGGCACCACTTCAAGGGACACTGTCCCAGCAGCCAAGTTCACTGGGGTTGGCGCTGTCATGGTCAGAGTGGCTGGCTCTGGGGCTGGAATTCGGACTATGGGAGCTTCATCATTGGTTATGCCTGGAACCCTTCTCTGAAGCAATAGTTTATCTCCTATGGCATTTTGGAGGCCATGAGAGTCTTTTGCCTGATGGTGACCTTTCTCATGCTCTTTGCCATGTGAAAGAGCCATCTTCACCTCCCATATTTCTTTCTTCCACATCTCTCATGCCATGTATGTTCCTTTCCCTATACTTCCCCAAGAAGCCTGAGAAAAGTGGTTCGTTCAGGATTCAGTAGAGAAAGGTAAATATATACTATGTGAATAACAAAAATAAATGACCTGTTATTACCCTGGCCAAAAATCTACCTGGCTCCCTATTAATTATAGAATCAAGTTTCTTTGTCATGAACTTATGCTTTGAAAAGATAGGGCTAAAGCTGAATGATTCTGTTATTAAAATGAATGTTTCATTTAGGAGTAGGAATTATAAGCTGTTTAATCTCTAAAAATGATTTTAGATTTTTCAGGATGTATACCACTCAGCTCCTAATACATGTAATGTCCCTGCCTATGTGTCCTCCTTTTATCTAGTTAAAACTTTCCTAATCATCTTCTTCCCAGTTTCCACAAACTTTCTTCTGCAACATAAATACACACACACACACACACACACACACACACACACAAAGGAGGGAAAGGTTTTAAAGATAATTTACTGAGTTTACTGATACAAATAGGAGTTTTAAGAAGCACAAGCAAACTATTTCAACATTATTTTTTGCCAACTTTATATACCTTTCTCATTTCCTTGTCACCCACATGAAGTCTACACTATCTTTTGCCACAGGGTCCCAAGCTCAATAGCTTGAGCAAGTCACTAAATGGTTTTCTGCAGGCAAATTTTAAATCAATATCCACAAACTAAAATCACTTCAATCTAAGGACCTACTGGTGATTAATAATTTTACCACTGGCCAGGATGATAAAAAAAAAATCTAACTCTTTAAGAAAAAGAGATACAATTGACATTCAGCATTGTTGTAGTTCAAAATAATGTACAAAATAATGGTGTACAAAATAATGATTCGGTATTTGTGTACACTGGGAAAAAATTACCACAATAAGTCTAGTTACCACCTATCACCACACGAAGTTATAAAAAAAATTTTCTTGTAATAAGAACTTTCAAGGTTTATTCTTTTGGCAACTTTCAAATATGCATTATAATATTATTGACCATAGTCACTGGGTTGAATATCATATTCCCACAACTTGCTTATTTTATAATTTGAAGTTTGCACCTATAGACTACCTTCACCCATTTTGACCATTCTCCAACCTCCTTTCCCTCTAGCAACCACTGTTCTGTTCTCTGTATCTGTGAGGTTAGTTCTGTTTTGTTTGTCCATTTGTGTTCTTTTTTAGATTCCACATATAAGTGAAATCATATAACATTTGTCTTACTGATTTATTTCACTTAGCATAATTCCCACAAGGTCCATCCATGTTGTTGCAAATGGCAAGATTTCCTTCTTTTTTATGCCTAAGTAGTATTCCATAGGATAAAACTATGACATCTTCTTTATCCATTCATCTATCAATGGACACTTAGGTTATTTCCATATCTTAGCTATTGTAAATAATGCTGCAATAAACATAGGGGTGCATATATCTTTTCAAATTACTATTTTCATCTTCTTCAGGTAAATACCTAGTAGTAGAACTGCCAGATCATATGGTAGCTCTTTTTTTTTTAAAGAAATTTCCATACTGTTTTCCATAATAGCTGCCCCAATTTACATTTCTACCAGTGGTGCAGGAGAATTACCTTTTCATCACATCCTTGCCAACACATATTATGTCTTGTCTTTCTGGTAATAGACAAGCATGAGATGGCATCTCATTGTAATTCTGATTTGTATTTCCCTGATGATTAGTGATTTTGTGCATCTTTTCATGTGCCTGTTGGACATCTGTATGTCTACTTCGGAAAAAAGTCTATTCAGGTCCTTTGCCATTTTTTAATTGGATGGTTTTCTTTTTTGTTATAGAGTGTATGAGTTCTTTATATATTTTGGAATGTTAACCTCTTATTAGATATTTGATTTGCAAATATTTTCTCCAGTTCAATAGGTTAACTTTTCATTTTGTTGATGATTCTCTTTGCTGTGTAGAGGTTTCTTAGTTTCATGTAGTGCCATTTGTTTATTTTTGCTCTTTCTGCTTTTGGAGTTAGGTCCAAAAAATCACTGCCAAGATCAATATCAAAGGGTTTATCACCTATGTTTTCTTCCAAGAATTTTATGGTTTCAGGTCTTACATTCAAAGTCTTTAATCTACTACTTTATTGTGATCTCAAACTAAATATTTATATCCTACATATTTTAGATGTCTAAAGAGCAAAACTGTGATTTGAGTTTATTAGTAATTAAAATTACTGAAAGACTCTTTCTTAGAATGTTCTAGTTACCTTCCAAAAATATCTATTTCCTTTCATGAGGATTAAATGTACAAAAGTCAAGTCTCACTTATTATGATCATAACCTGCTCTAGCAATCAAAGAAAAGGAAGTTTTCTTATATTTCTGTCATATATTATTGCAGTTGAATTAATTCTTGTATAGTATGCCCTTAAAACAATTATGCAAGTTAACTGATATTTAAAGTTACTAAAACTAATTTTTTTACTTTTTTCTGCATAATAATTACTGTTTAGACTAATAGACTCTTGAGAAGCTATGTAGACTTTTATATTTGTTACTCAGATACCTTGAAAAATGTTCAAAATTATTAATATATATACATGTATACACAATATAATATAAATTTTTATACAAAACAATTTCCCTGAACAAGACTAGATTATAGATTATAGCAAATGTTTAACCCATTTCCCAATACCATTATACAGGGGCTTCAGGTCACTAGACTTAATTACACTGACTTGGAAGAGCACAAAAGACATGTTATATCACAGGTCACAGGCAAATCCTTAATTGTGCTTAAATGCTTTTGTATCTCTATGACAATATTTATTTAACAAACTCATACAGCACTTGTTATGCCAGGCACTGTTCTAAGCCCTTTATAAATGCTAAATAACATTTAACATTGTGAGTTAGTATCATTATCCCCATTTTACAAATGGGGAAACAACAGCATAAGAGAAGTAAGTGTCTTGCTCAAGTTCCTAGAGCTAGTAAACAGCAAAATCAGAATTTAAGCCTAGAAACTGGGCTCCAGAGTCTGAGCTCTGAAGGGCTCTGCCCTTCAGTATTCAAAATTATTTCTCCATTTGAAATCTAGTTTCAGTAGAAGGGTGTTATAGATTTTAATTATGTGGAGAAAGCAGCTTTCCCATTGACATATGAAATCATTTTTTGTAGCTGCTCCCATGCAGACACTAAAGGTCTCCTTGATCCCCTACCCCCTGGCTTGGGTGCTTTTCTGTTGTGCACCCACTCAGCTCTGTGCCTTGTCCTATGACAGCACCTACTATGATTTCTGCATATTAAATATTAAGTTCTTTAAGGGCAAGGAGTAGGTCTTATTCACAGTTGCAGCTCCAATGTGTACCTTGAGCTGATAAAGCGTTGTTATAAATCGTCCAGCAGCCAAAGAGTTAAATTGATTTTCTATCAAGTTATGATATATATAATAAATAAATTTCTTCTCTTTACCCATGGGAGTAGGCACACTTTCCAATTTTAAAACTATGTAGTGTGTGGACATAGGCTTATGATTTAAAGGAAGTGATACTGCAGAAAAATAAGTTAATGGATGGTTCACCCCTGTCTCGTCACAGAGGTTTCAAAATTTGGGGTGTTTCAAACTTAAAGACACTAAAGTCCCTCATTTGAAGAACTGAGCATTTTTTTTTAAAGATTTTATTTATTTATTTCACAGAGGGAGAGAGATCACAAGGAGGCAGAGAGGCAGG
>LNAC01000049.1:4624315-4695156 GCA_002007465.1 Ailurus styani | reverse complement strand
CAGGGAGCCCGATGCGGGCCTCGATCCCAGGACCCTGAGATCATGACCTGAGCCGAAAGCAGAGGCTTTAACCCACTGAGCCACCCAGGCGCCCAGAACTGAGCATTTTAAGCTAAAAGTCAAAGAATATAAACCAAGCTACTACAACAAAACACTTCCATCAAAACCTTGCAGCAAGGAAACAATTGCCAACTAGCACATTGTTCTCCAAAAGAAATGACGTTATGTCATTTTGTGCAAAGGACATCAAAACAGCTTGTCAGTTAACAGAGGATTTTGATACACCACAAGAAGACTTTCACATACCACTTCAAGCATTTCCAGGAAAATTGCTACAGAAGCTCTTAAGGCACAATAATTTGAACCTAACTAGACTTATTAACCAACATAAACTATAAATTTTCTACAATGTCTACATCTTTATAAGTGGATGAATTTGTTAACAAAGTCCTACTAACTCTTGGAAAATAGTTCTACAGAGAAACAACATTTGCGTTCATCCAGCAACATTCACTCAACGAATTGTTAATCATGTACCTATTATGTGCTAGGTACTCTATTAGGTATACTTATAGGAGCCCTTCTTCTGACAATAAAGCTGTATTTTTTAATTAAGTTAGTAATATCCAGATTTTTTGGCCTAGTTTAATAGCATTAGGCAGTAAGTTCTTAGTATACATGGGGAGAACAGAATTATAGTTGACATAAATAATTCTTTATCTTGGATGGCAGGAACATATAGTTATATGTCCGTTTAAACATACAGTTTGAGTGTTTTGATTAACTGCTCATTTTGCATTTTGCCTAATTTGAGCAGGCAATTCACTGAAATAGTCAAATTGAGTTTGGCATAGAGTTGGCTATAGGTTGATAAAATGAGGGAGATAAATGGGCATTGGAAGACCAACTTCCTCCTAAATCAGAAGGTCCTGAAGAAAAGAATGAGTTCTGTAGCTCTGGGGCTAGAAATATTTCCTAGCACTGACTATGCATCAATATATGATTGTTAGAATGAATGAATGACCCCATGTAACCTCTCTGTAACATACAAAATGATATCCCATTTATAAAAATTTCCAGAGGTACCAGACATGAAGATGGGTATTTGGCCACTAACCTAATAATATTAACCCTTCCTAAATGAAGAGATCGTATTAAGGCTCTTAAGGAAAATAATTTGAACCTAACTAGATTAATTAACCAAGACAGACTATAACTTTACTAACAGCTACTAATTTCAGTAAGATTTCCTTAACTGTCTTAACTTTTCCGCACTGATTTTTTTTTACAATTTTTTATTTATTAAAATTTTTATTTTAATTCCAGTATAGTTAACATACAGTGTTATATTAGTTTCAGGTGCATAAGATAGTGATTCAACTATTTCATACATCAGTCAGTGCTCATGATAACAAGTACACTCACTAATCCCCATCACCTGTTTCACCCATCCCCCTCCACCCACCTCTCCTCTGGTAACCATTAATTTGTTCTCTATAGTTAAGAGTCTGCTACTTGGCCTCTCTTTCTCTCTCTCTTCCTTTGCTCATTGGTTCTGTTTCTTAAATTCCACATCTGAGATCTGAAATCATACGGTACTTGTCTTCCCTGGCCCTGTCTTGTTTTGGTTTTTACTTTTTTGTTATCTTTTAGGCTATTCTGATTATTAAGACAGAGGTTAACAAAATGCCAAATTATGACTCTGCTTCTTTGTTACCATCTTAAATTATATTAACAATGCATGCCTATCTAAGCTTATCTCCCTTTTATGCCTTTGATAATATAATATGAAATCTGCACCTCCAATCATGCTATACAGTACCCTTTCTACTATAATACATGTTTTCCTTATCTCCCCAATAAATTGTAAACCAGTATTAAAGACCAAAATGTGAGACCTGAAACCATAAAAACCCCAGAAGAGAGCACAGGCAGTAATTTTCTGACATCAGCTGTAGCAACTTTTTTTCTAGATAGGTCCCCTGAGGCAAGAGAAACAAAAGCAAAAATAAACTATTGGAACGACATCAAAATAAAAAGGTTCTGCACAGCAAAATAAACAACCAGCAAAACTAAAAGGCAAGCTACAGAATGGGAGAAGATATTTATAAATAACATATCTGACAAAGGGTTAGTATCCAAAATATATAAAGAACTGATACAACTCAATACCCAAAAAGCAAATAATTCAATTAAAAAATAGGCAGAAGACATGAACAGACGTTTCTCCAAAGAGGACATACAGATGTTCAACAGACACATGAAAAGATGCTCATCATCACTTATCATTAAGAAAATACAAACCAGGGCGCCTGGGTGGCTCAGTGGGTTAAAGCCGCTGCCTTCGGCTCAGGTCATGATCCCAGGGTCCTGGGATCAAGGCCCGCATCGGGCTCTCTGCTCAGCAGGGAGCCTGCTTCCTCCTCTCTCCTCTCTCTCTGCCTGCTTGTAATCTCTCTCTCTGTGTCAAATGAATAAATAAAATCTTTAAAAAAAAAAAAGAAAAGAAAATACAAACCAAAACTACAACGTAGTATCACTTCACACACATCAGAATGGCTAAAATCAAAAACACAAGAAACAACAGGTGCTGGCAAGGATGTGGAAAGAAAGGAACCCTCTTGCACTGTTGGTGGAAATGCAAACTGTTGCAGTCACTGAGCCTCAAAAAATTAAAAATAAAATTACCCTAGGATCTATCAGTCACACTAGTGGGTATTTACTCAAAGAATACAAAAACACTAATTCAAAGAGATGCATACCCTTATGTTTATAACAGCATTATTTACAATAGCCAAGGTATGGAAGCAGCCCAGGTGTCCATTGACTGATAAATGGACAAAGATGTGAGATATATATATATCCTATGAGATATATGTATCTCATGACCATGATCTTTGGCGATTTATTGAACATCTCTAAGCTCAGCTTCTCATCTATAAAATGGGCATAAGTGCAATTGCTCCCACAGAATTGTTGTGAATTTTGGTAAGATATATGAAATAATGTATGTAAAATAATTGGCTTGAACTTAGCACAAAGTATTACTCTCAGACATTAAAGGTATACTTTAATACTAAAATATAAACACTTTGGAATGTTTTTAATGTAAAAGTTGCTTTTCTCCCAAATAATTACATATTAAAAATTAAGTATTTAGGAGTGGCAGAGAATTCTTCATAAAATAATTCCCACTCTATAGATCTATTAGGTCAAGACATCTACAATTAGCATTAAAATGCCCAAATATACTCACGTATGATTAAAGTAGGTGGTACAAATATCAATAATTGCTATAATTTAAACTCATATATTATTCTAATTATTGTCACAGAAAAGTAAACTGTTTTCTTCAGCACAAGGATAGACTGAAATGGCCTGCAGTCCCCCCACAACTATCTCTCGTCACATCACCCAGAAACCTGAGGCATTGTGAATCTTTAGTGTTTCATTATTTGGTTAATTTCAGGACATTCAACCATGCTTCTTGAATCACTGAAGAAAACAGCAGGTCTCTGGTTTTCGCTTTGTTTTGTTTTAGTCATAACCATTTTAGCTTCACTTCAACATGATCGTCATTCCAACTGTTTCTTTGGAAGCTTATGTTACAAAGCCAATAAAAGACTGTGTTCCCAAGCCTAGAGACTTTCCATTTATAGCTTTCCATTAAGCCTCTTAAAGGTAGGTATTTATTCCAATTAAATATTTAAAAGGTAGGTCCTTTTATGAAATGGCTTTTTTGTTAATTCAAAAAGGGATAATTATTTATACTTTGAAATCCTTTCTAATAGGATTTGAGTTGACCTACAACAAAAGACATAAATAGATTAAGATTGTTAAAAACATATCAAAGCACTGGAAAAGATGATACAAATATAAAAATCATTTGATTATACACAAAATTTAGCTCTGAGCTTCCATGAGACTAAGGCAAAAATGAAAATACAATTGATTAAGCAATTCTCATTACTTTATAGAGCAGATCTGTAATACTTTTATATACTATTTCTAAGTGTGGTCTTGGTACTAAATTCCAGTAGGAATTTATCTTTTGGGCCTTTCTTCAAGGAAAATTGAGTTTCATAATACACAGTATTTTCATCAATGAGGTTCAGTGGCTGCTTTGAACTTCAATAAAAGTCAATAGCATGACATTATGCAAGTAATTTTAAAATTATTTTTAGCCATGGAACCTAGAAAATAAAATATTATGCAGCAGCTCAATATATAAAATACATAAATAAGAACCTCTTTAATTGAAACAGAGTTAAGGGGCCTGAAGCTATCATAATCACCGATTACAGAATCTGGGTAAGGAAAAGGCTTATGAGCCAATAAGCTGATCATATTAACTACAAATATAAAAATGCAAATCAAATGTCCTACAGCTAATATCACACTTAATAGTATAAGATTGCATGCTCTTTCCATAAGACTGGGGCAAAGGCAAGGATATCTACTTACATCAGTTCCACTGAACATTGTACAAAGAGGTCTTGGCCAGTGCAATAGAGCACAGGGGATAAAGGAAAATAGGGCAAACAGATAGGAAAGGTAGAAGCAAATCTATCCTTCTTCACAAACAATCTGATTTGGCATATAGAATATCTTAAGAATCTTTAAAAAAAATCCACTAGAACAATTAAGTTAATTGAATAAGGTTGCAGGATGCAAGATCAACAGACAAAAATCATTTGTATTTTTATATACAAGCAACAAATACTTGAAAATGAAACAAAAAACACATTTACAATAGCATCAAAATCCATGACATACTAAGGCATAAATTTAAAATGTGTGCATGGGTAATACACTTAAAACTACAAAACATTGCTGAGAAAAATTAAACAAGATTTAGATGTGGAGATCGCAAAGGACTGAACTGTATCCCAGTAAAATTCATATGTTAATGCCCTAATTCCCAATGTAATAGTATTTGAAGATAGGATCTTTGGGAGGCAATTAGGTTATATGAAATCATGAGTGTGGGACTCTCATGATGAAATTAGTGCCCTAAAAGAGGGGACATATGAGAACTCATTTCTCTCTATATATACACAAAGAAGAGATCAAGTGAGCTCACAGCAAGATGGTGGCTGCCTCCAAGTCAAGACAGAAGCAGCCTCACCATGAAATCTACTCTGTTCGCACCTTGACCTTGAACTTCCCAGTCTCCAGAATGGTAAGAAAATTAATTTCTTTTTTTAGGACATCTGGTCTATGATATTTTGCAATTATAGCCCAAGCTAAGACAGAGATATACCATGTTCCTGGATCAGAAGACTTAATGTTGTTAAGATTAAGATCTCAATTCACTCCAAATTATTCTACAAATTCAGCACAGTCTCCATTAAAATCCCAGCAGGCCCATATGACCCAGAAATTCCACTCCTAGATATATACTTAAAATAATTGAAAACAGGGACTCAGACAGAAACATGTATACCACTGTTTACTGCAACATTAACAATAGCCAAAAGGCAGGAACAACTCAAGTGTCCCTCGACAGATTAATGGATGAACAAAATATGGTATATACATACAAGGGAATATTAAGCAGTCATAAAAAGGAATGGCATTCTGACACATGCTACAGTATGAATGAATCTTGAAAACATTATTTCTAAATGAAGTAAGCCAGACACTGAAGGACAAATATAGTATCATTACATTTATATGAAATACTTAGACAAGGCAAATTTACATAGAGACAGAAAGTAGGTAAGAGATTACCAGGGGCTGGGGAGTATAGGGTATTACTGCTTAATGGGTACAGGGTTTTTGTTTGGGGTGATGGAAATCTTTGGAAATATTGGTGATGGCTGCACAACATTGTAAATGTAATTAACGCCACTGAATTGTATACTTAAAAATGAGCAAAAATGTCAAAATTTCTTATACATATTTTACGATAATAAAGAAAACTACTTCCAAAAAACAAAATCCTAGGAAGCTTTTCCATAGTAATCTACAAGTTGATTGTAAAATATACATAAAAATATTTTTTTAAAAACCCTAGAATAACTAGAACTATTTTAAAAAGAAGAACTAAGTTGGAGAACTTATATTACATGACCTGAAGACTCACTCTAATGCTCCAATATTTAAGACGGTGTAGTATTGCTGTAAGGGCGGATACACAAACAGTGGAAGAGAACAAAATGTCCAGAAATAGAGTCATATTTGATCAATTAATTTTCAACAAAGTACAAGGTAATTCAACAAGGAGAGGAATGTTTTCAATGAATGGTGTAGAACATCTGAACATGCACTTGAATAAATGAACTTTGATCTCTCCTCACATCATACACAAAATTAACTCAAATCGGATCATAAACCTAAATGTTAAAACTAAAACTTTAAGTTTCCTAAACAGAACAATTTGAAAACTCCAAAATTGATTAGTTGAACTACACTAAAATTAAAATCTGATCTTCACAATCTCCTTCAAGAAAATGAAAAAATAGGGCGCCTGGGTGGCTCAGTGGGTTAAAGCCTCTGCTTTCGGCTCAGGTCATGATCTCAGGGTCCTGGGATCGAGGCCCGCATCCGGCTCTCTGCTCAGCGGGGAGCCTGCTTCCTCCTCTCTCTGTGCCTGCCTCTCTGCCTCCTTGTGATTTCTCTCCCGCTATGAAGTGGATAAATAAAATCTTTAAAAAAAAAAAAAAAGAAAAGAAAATGAAAAAATAAGCCACAAACCAGGAGGAACTGGGATGAAATATTATCTATATCTATAATTTATTTATATTTTTATATTTATATTTCAATTTTTATATTTATTTTATCTATTTATATACCTATATATGCACTTACACACATGTATGAATACATATATATAAACAAAGTGGTGTGGGGTGGGTGTGTGTGGAACTTGTATCCAGAATTTAATAACCTACAACTTAACAAGAAGACAAACACTAATTTTAAAAATTGCCAAGTGATTTGAACACACTTTGTAAAAGAAGATGTACAAATGGCCACGGAAGAATGTACTACTATACTAGTCAACAGGAAAATGCAAATTTAAACCACAGTAAGATATCATTACAAACCCACTAGAATGACTAAAAATAAAAATACTAGAGCAAGTGGAAATCTCACACCATGCTAGTGTCAAAGCAATATGGTGCAACAACCTTGTAAGGCAGTCTGGCAGAATCTTATAAAGTTAAATGTACATCTATCATATAATCTGACAATCCCAAGAGAGAGTAAATCCTACCCTATAAAAATATCTACAGCTGCTTTAATCATAACGGCCAAAACCCTGGAAAACAACCTAACTATCCATCAATAAAGGAATAGATAACAAAATTGTGACTTATCCATTCAATGGACTAGTACTCAGCAATAAAAATAAATAGAAAAAAAAAAGGAAAGAAATCAGCTATTTTTCTATTGATACATGCAATGACATAAAAAATTTCAAAAACATTTTACTGGGGCGCCTCTGCCTTCGGTTCAGGTCATGATCTCAGGGTCCTGGGATCGAGCCCTACATCGGGCTCTCTGCTCAGCAGGGAGCTTGCTTCCTCTTCTCTCTCTGCCTGCCTCCCTGCCTACCTGTGATCTCTCTCTCTCTCTCTCTCTCTGTCAAATAAATAAATAAACAATCTTAAAAAAAAAACCATTTTACTGAGCAAAAGAAGATACACATACTGTATCATTCCATTTACATGGAATTCTAAAACAAGCAAAACAAATCTGTAATGACAGAAAACTGATCAGTGGTTGCTCAGGGCTGTGGCTGGTAGGAGAGAGAGCTGACTGCAAAGTGGCATGAGGCAACATTTTTGGGTGATAGAAACACTGTCTTGACTGTAGTGGTAGTTACACAAATGTATTCACTTGTCAAAACTCATCCAATTCTATACTTAGAATGGGTGCATTTTATTAAATGTAAATCATACCTTAATAAAAGTCTGAAAAGTGGAAATAAATACCTACAACCATTACTAAATCCGTACCATGTACTTGCCGAGGCTATGACAAAATGGATTGTCAAAGCAACATAGCCAAGCACACCCACAGGTAAGCTGAAGTGTGGGTGAAAACTCAGTTTGAGGATAAACAGAGTTCTGAGTCACTGGCAGCACCAGGGGCAATCTCTCCCTCATGCCCAGCTGAGAAATGTCCACATTTTTTTTCACCATCAGTGTACTTATCCCAGGTAAACAACTCAAGAGCCAGGAGAATGTCTAGGTAGTATCTTCCTCCTGAGAGAAGACAGCTATTCTTGGCAGTGGGTACTTGAGACAGGACTCAGGAAACCTTTACCATGGACAGCTCTCCAGAAGCTATATTCTTTAGTAAACTCTTTGATCTGTGGGTGATAATAAGATGTTTGTGCATTTTGTCACTTCCATTGCTTCCCTAACCAGGATAGCACGCTAAAAAATTCTCAGTCCCACCACCAAGAGAGTCCCTTAGGAATTTGTTCGAAAACTCTGGGTTTTAACCAGAAGTGATTTTAAAACATTGAAAGCATAACTACAGTGGTGGTTTATGCATTATTCTTTGTGCAGATAAAAATTCATCCTGAAGCTTTTCTAAATTTCTTAACAAAGTCCATTTTCTCTGATGATTTCACATACAACTTCTAATGCTCTTAATACTAATGCTATGGCTCTCAAACACTTCATGATCTTAAAACCCCAAATCCTCAGAGGTCTATGATGGACCTGGAATTAGGGTTCAAGGATATGCCTTTTAACACCTTCTTGGTGATTCTAACACAGATAACCTTCAAACGTGGTTTGAGAAATACTGCTCTAATGGATTCACTGTTTCATTGCTCTGCCGGAGACACTTAACTTTTTAATCCTCCAGTTGCTTGGAGTGAGTTGACAGACAGGCTAGATAATAATCAAATATATAATCAAATTCAATTTAATCACTATATACTTTCTTCAAACTGTCCCTCATGAGTATGGGGCAATTTATAACTGACTGTTGTTGACCTTACTTCTGTTAAACAAATTTTAAATACAAGTGGCATTGATTCTATAAACAGTAACATCCCAGGAAAAGAACCCATAAAGAATCTTGACACTTAACTCCTAGAGAACGGAGATTCAGATTGCTTAAAAGAACATGAAATAGCTTGCTGTTATAGATTAAATTTCTTCTGAGAAAAGGTGCGAGCTCTTACAGGTGGCATCCAGATGGAAAATTAGTCCCTTCCCACCCACACAAAGAAAGTTTTTAAACCTCTTCCACAACAGTAAAGAAAGAGAAGACATTTTGTGACAAGAAATCTTGCAACTTGTACATTGGAAGAGTACTGCAACTCTTGGCAGTAATCCCTATTGTGTGGAACTGTATCGTGTCAAATAGAACAGATAACTGAACTACAGAAACTGAGTTGATGGAGAAGTAATATATCAAAGTCTGAACTTTAAACACTGGTAGACAGACAATTTTTCACAATTATATCTGGTTTTGGTCTTGAAAGTAACCAATCTAACATAAGCTTGTATGGGTTAGCATGGGACATGGAGAGGATCAGTCAATGCAAGGGAACTGGGAGGATAACAGAAGAGGATCAACTACAACCAGTCAAAAATAACCTCTTTGCCTCCCTTGGTTAAGGGTTCCTTCCACCAATGTCTTAATGAGTGAAACTGACAGTTATTCCCAGAACACCATGTAGTTATATCTGTATGACACTTATTTATAGATTTTTCTCTATATAAGCCTAAATTAATTAACTATTTAGTTCATTTTAAACAATTTGTTTTGAAGGGAGTGCCCCCCCATGCTCAGGAAATACTTATAAGAATTAAAAAGTATTCAAACTAGGCAAATTGAATCAACAATTACAATAAGAGTGCCTTTTTTTATTCGTGGTTCTTAATTTTTAAGAAAGAGTTTTAAGAAAATTCACTGAGTACTTTATACTATAAATATTTTTAATATGAATTCAATTAAACAACCTCAAGAACCATATGATGAAACAACAAAATGAAACAAAAAGAAAGATTGCAGAGGTCAGGAAACAAAGTGAGGGTCAAAAGAACACTTAATAAAATAACAAATTATTAAGATCAAAGAGCTGAACAGACAAAGTTGTAAACTGAATTACTCACTAGAGGAAACATCTGAGAAAATCACAGTGAATTCAGAGAAAAAATACAGACACTAAACCAATTATAAGAAAAGCAATATGTATAGAAGGCAGAAAACGTAGAGAACACAGCAAATACAACAGAACAGTATTTATAGATATAGCACAAACTTCTCTTATAGTAAGAAAATAATGAATCTGTAGATTGAAAGGACACATGAAATCCAAAAAAAAAAAAAGGTAAAACATTTTATCACATTTTACTTTTACAAAAGCAATACCATCATTATTAATATAAAGAAAAAAAGGAAGGGAGGGAGAAAGGGACCATGGATTTGTCAAGAAACTATTTTATCATTTTCCTAGTTACTTAATCATTACAAAAGAAGAAAGAAAAGGAGGAGAGAGAAAAATCATTCATTTGCATTGATCACAAATCAGATACATGAATTCTTGAGAATATCTGCTTATACCTGATACATGAGAATTTTACTATCAGCAATTTTGCCTGATATTTGTCTCCAATTTGAAGCATTTGAAAGAGAACTCCATATTTACAGAGGCCCAACTGTGCTACTGATTAAAAGAGGTCTGTATTCCATAAATATTTGCATCCTGCTCCACAAGAGCAGGGAAACAACTTAGCGTGCCTGTTGCTTTCCCACTTAAACACATCTACTCAACAAAACAATTGTGAATAATTTTCTACGTATAATTATCTCTTCTGCCAGATCACTGTTAGCAGAATGTCAATTCCCCAAAGATATAGGCTGTGCTTTCTCTTTGTTCCAGATAATGTGTGGCTTTGCACGGTGGAAGTACTAAAAAATATAAAATAAAATTATAAGCTCATTTATAGTTATAATGATGTTGTTTTGAACTCCCTAAGGCCAGGCTGTGAACTCTCTTGACCAGACATAATTTCCACTAAGTTGCAGGTCTAAGTGACTTTGCCAAGTACAACTGTATTTGCGGTGAGTCTCTTAAAATTATCTTCTCTCTTCTCAATCACTCCCTTGCATTTCATTTAGGGTTTTAACAACTGGCTCACTCTAAAGCTCTCAACCACTACTTCAGACACTATTTTTAGTAACTCAAATATTCATTGTTCTCCTTTTCTCCACTGTGTTCACCTAGCAAAACCCAAACACTGTTTAAAACCCAACTTTCGGGCGCCTGGGTGGCTCAGTGGGTTAAAGCCTCTGCTTTCGGCTGAGGTCATGATCTCAGCGTCCTGGGATCGAGGCCCACGTCAGGCTCTCTGCTCAGCAGGCAGCCTGCTTCCTCCTCTCCTTGTCTCTCTGCCTGCCTCTCTGCCTACTTGTGATCTCTCTCTCTCTCTGTGTCAAATAAATAAATAAAATCTTTTAAAAAAAATAAAAAAATAAAAAAAATAAATAAAACCCAACTTTCTATCTACTTCACATTTGACCCTGACAGCTGAAAATGGTGGGAAAAAAACATTAACTTGAGCTACTTAATCTCATATAAACTTTTTAAGAAAGAATTTTAAGAAAATTCTTCATTTTCTTAAAATAAATTTATGACCAGAAATCTCAAGAAAGACCTCATTACGACCCAGCATTTTTCTATTTCCACAGTAAATTGTTTTTCCCACTCAGCCAAAAATTTGCTTTACATATTTTCCTTTCACCTCAAACCCTGAAAACTGCCTCCTTCCTCTGCTTCTCATTGTTGACTGATGACCTTGACTTCTGTATCACTAAAAACTACAAGCAATCAGAAAAAAAGTGTTCATTTTCCCATCACTGAATCTTCTAACCTACTTGTATCTGATCCATCCATTCTGTCTTTCCCCAGATATATGATAACTGACCTCTCCTTGGTCCTTTTTAACCCACCTTCCATAGACTATGCTCCAGATTCCATCCCTTCTTACCTTCTCAGAATTATGCTACTGGTATTCTTCCCCTCCTTTTCCACGCCCTCCTCAGTTTTACCCTCTCAAATGTATCATTTCCATTAACATGTAAACATGCTATTAAAAAAATGTCTCTCAATTTGAAAAAGCAAACAAAACAAACTTCCTTGATTATTTGCTCCTACAGCTTCTACTCACTTCTCTGCTTCTCCTTTGGTAAAGAGTGTCTCTACTTATTCCTGTTCACTCTTTTTTTGTTGTTGTTATTTTTTTAAAGATTTTATTTATTTATTTGACAGAGAGAGAGAGAGAGAGAGAGAGATCACAAGTAGGCAGAGAGGCAGGCAGAGGGAGAGGGGGAAGCAGGCTCCCTGCTGAGCAGAGGGCTCAGATGCAGGGCTCAATCCCAGGACCCTGAGATCATGAACTGGGCCGAAGGCAGAGGCTTTAACCAACTGAGCCACCCAGGTGCCCCATTCCTGTTCACTCTTAAGCAACTCCAATCAAGGTCCATCTCCACCACTTCCATGGAACTGCTCAAGTCAAGGTCATCAACAAAATCTATCTTGCCCCATTTGTCTCCAAATTAACTCAACCTCTCAAAAGTGTTAACTTAATGGATAATAGCCTTGTTCTTGAAATACTTCACTTGTAAGTATTCACTTTACTTACTTCACTTCAGACCAAAGAACACTTTCTTGGTTTTCCTCTTAATTCTTTGGCATTTTTCTGTTTCCATTGCTGACTCCTCCTGCTCTAATGTTAGCATTCTCTAGAGTTCAGTCCTTGGCTGCCTTCTCTTTTTTATACTTAATTCTTCCTAGATAACCTTATCTACTTCCATGGTATTATATAATTACCAGTATGCTGATTATTCCCAAACCATATAGATACTATGTAGTCTTTACGGTCCATATTCTAATCTTCATATTCCTCTCCCCTGTGTCCTGAGCTAAAACTCTTGATATCCTACTACTGCCTATTTAACATTTCCAGTAGTTTATCTAATAGACCTCTTAAACTAATGGCCAAAGAACAACTCTTTATTTCTATCTTTAGTGAATTTGAACCTCTCTCCCAATCACCCTCATTTCTGTTACCAGTACTACTGTTTTTCAAGCCAAAAATCTAAGTGTAATTTTTGATTACTCATCACTTTGATCATCAAATAGTTTTAATTACCCTTTTCCTCAACCCTGATCCAAATTATTAGCAAGTTGTGTGGGTTTTACCTTCAAAATATTGCAAATCCAACATTTGTCATCACTTGCAATGAAATGCAATCACCTTAATCCAAACTACATCATCTCTCCCCCAGACAACCACAATGGCCTAATAACTAGACTCCCTGCTTACATTCTTACTTCCCTGTAATCTATTCTCCATTAAACAATCAAATTGAACTCTCAAAAATGTGAATTAGATTGTATCATTCCTCTGCTGAAAACTGTAATAGGAATCCAATGACTCTTGATAGAATTTAACTCCTTACATGGTTCACAGGTTCCACACGATCTGGCCTTTGCCTACCACTTTGATTTCATCTTCTGCTCACTCCATTCCAGCCACAACCACCTTCTTGCCTCCACAAACACACAGAATTTCCATTTCTCCCAGGTCACTTACACATGCTGTTTCCTGGAATTCTCTCCCCTAATACCTTCACATAAATGGATCCCTTACATCATTCAAATATCTTCTCCAACATCATTGTTTCAAAGATGCCTTGTCTGACTAGCCTAGGTAAAATGTCACCCACCCCATCTTCTTATCACTCTGTTTCTTGATTCAGCTTTCTTTTCTCTACAATATACTTTGTTATTCCTCTCTTCATCTGTTAATTAGCAGTCTTCTCCACTAAAATGTAACCCCTTGAAGTAGGGACTCCGCTGTATTTACTGCTATATCCCGATGCCTGCAGAAACTAATACTGGCCCCATAGGAAGTGCTCAAGAGATTATTTTGTGAATAAATGAAAGAATGTTCTTTGCCTGCTGAAACAACATGGCTGATGCAGCTCACTGTTGGCCAGGGGAGGGCAAGTTTTTGAAGGGATTAAATGACAACTACTCTGTCTTCTATGGGGGGACAGTATAAACTGGGTGAAATTTCAATGTAGGCAATGTCCAACCTCATCATTTTTTAACCCTTTCTCATTTTCTAGTGTCCCTTCTTCCTCATCTACTATCATTCAGCATATTCATGTCAGCCAGTAGCTGTCTACATGCATACATGACCTTCCCTGGAGCCTCTGTCACCTCTAAAGCACCTCCTCGAAAAGAACAAGCATATTGCAATCACACAATGGCACGATGCAGCATTACCTAAAATGTAGCTGTTTCTATCAATCCAGCCTTCCCAACCCCTCCTCACTTTTCCCCTTGAACAGAAAGTTCCAGCAACTTATGGGGGCTAAAAATCTTCAAGATGGTTTTAAATAAATGTTAAAGCATAACTATGATGGTAAAATGTACGTGTCAACTTGACTGCATCACAGGGTGTCTAGATACTTAAACACTATTATAGGTATGACTATGAAGGTATTTCTGAATGAAATTGATATTTGAATTGATAGACTGAGCAAAGCAGATTGCGCTTCCCAATGTAGTTAAGCCTCATCCAATGCATTGAAAGCCTGAAAACATCAAAAGGCTGAGCAACAGAGAATCTGCTTTCTCTGCCTGACAATGTAGAACTGGAACTCACACCATAAGGTTCTCATGCTTCTCAGATTGCAACTGTTCTCATGCAGGTTTTCAGACTGCAAATCTTGGGACTTCTTATTTTCCACAGTCATTTTGTTAGCCAATCCCTTATAATCTATCTATCTATCTATCTATCTATCTATCCATCTATCTATTGTTTCATTGTATTTGGCCAGCTTAAGTCAAGTAGAGTAGGGTAGACACTGACATCTCTGATAGCAGGTAGATCCCTAAGAGTCTATCTCAGAGAGAAACAATTCTAACTCCTCTTTCTAGTGAAGATGGAAAGCTACAAATTATTTATCCTCTTTTTTTCCCCTCTATCTTCTTCTTTTAAGGACAATCACTTTCCCCAGATCATTTCAGAACTATTTGTATTTGTTATTAATTCAAATTATGGGTTTGTATGGTAGATTCAGCAGTTGTTTTGAGAATGGACTAAGAGACTTAAGAGAATGAATTGCCATTTTTGTTTATAAACCACTCACACCTTTTCAAAAACACAGAATGCAATGATCACTCATGACCATAAGAGAGATTTTTATCTCAATATGGGTGGTAAAAATATAAAGGTTCCTAGTGCCATTTTATGCTTTATTTCTTTAAAAATGTTAATCCTTCCACAAGAAAACATTTTATCCTTTAGGGAAGAATCCTTGATTCTTCCTATCACTTTGTTTTACTTTATATTAATAACTTTTTTCATTAATTTTACTATTAATTTTTTACTTCTAGCAATGTTTTATCACTAGTGAATTCTTTCAGACAACCACAGGATAATATGGTAAGGATTAACATCTTAATAAAGGAGAACAACTTTTTTAGATTCTTAGAAGGTTCCAGGCCAAGATAATTTTCTTATGATCACAGTTAGGGAAAGCTTTTTCATGACTTTTATAAAGATACCAAATGAAACTGTGTCTTAAAATATGTTATCAAGTATCACCTTAACAGAAACCCATACACATAGCTATTGCTCAAGCAAGTCCAGTAAGATTACAGGACTCAAGTCAAAGATGCCCCAATATAGAATTCATTATAACAGAGCTACTGTAAAGTCACTTAACTTTCAATAGCTCCTGCAGATTTAACAGTGAACTTTTAGAGCATTGCTAGGCTTCTACATTGCCATAAGACATGTTTTTATACCTAAAGGAGCTATCTCGCCAAATACTTTTAAATTTGGAGTAGGCACCCAATTTTTGAAGATCACCCACACTGCTTGTCAAGGTTATTTCTTTGAATTTGATCTGAAATATAAAGAAAATGAAGCAAAGAAAGACAAGCAAGCAAAGAAAGTCAAACTAAGAGGTAAAGTGTCTACCACTGTTTAACATTTTTCTCTTTCAGGCAGAGGCTTTAAGGATGCATTGATTTTATGGGACAAAGAGTAAATGGCTTCTTTCTGGAACTACTCATATGGGCCCAAATATCTAGCTAGGGTTAAACATAACCTTTTAACATTAAGTTGATAGATAAGAAGAATTTTTTTTTTTAGATTTTATTTATTTATTTGACAGAGAGAGAGAGAGAGATCACAAGTAGGCAGAGAGGCAGGCAGAGGGATAGGGGGAAACAGGCCCCCCACTGAACAGAGAGCCCGATGTAGGGCTCGATCTCAGAACCCTGAGATCATGACCTAAGCCGAAGGCAGAGGCCCAACCCACTGAGCCACCCAGGTGCCCCAATAAGAAGAATTTTAACTATAACCCTCATCTTGTTCCACTTTACATCTGACCGATTCGAATAATAAGCTTCCTTCTATAAAATCTTAGAAACACTGGACATGAGGACATGAAGGAAGAAGGTAAACAGCTCAAAATTTCAACCATCCACACATTAAAACAAATTCATGTTAATAGTTATAGCACTGTTAAAATTCTCTCTCATGCCTCAGGACCTGGGTACTAAATTGTCTCTGATGTATTTGTAAAAACTATGTGCTGTTCTCTAAATTATTTAAAACTATTTATTTTTTATGTTGAAATTTAATCTCTCAGTGTTTCTTCAGATTAACTATTAAAACACTTACCTAAGCCTTGTTTTTTATCTTGTAATAGCATTTATGTTTAAGTTAAATTTGTTAGTTTTAAATCAATTAGTAGTACAAAATAATATTTAAAAATTCCAAGGCCACTTTAAAAACAGCTTCTGTTCCCAGTTACCATAAAGAATCAATCATTGGTCATGAGAGTATTTTCCATATATTTGTAGGTTGCCTTTAATGTAGCATAGGTAGAGTATTTTATTGCTCATCAAAAAAAAAAGCAACTGAAGAGTCAACTGCTTTGACTTTTTCAGAACTTCAAATATATTTCTACATGCATCAGTGAGATAAGTCATTTATGAAACTCTCATTAGAAGGCATTACATAACACATGCCACCATCACATCTGAGATTTCTAAATCTTATCGTTCACTTGCCTTCTTCCTTCTTTAAATTTTCTAGGCTGAGTTTTGAGCTACGTAATTTTTCCTGAAGTAAGAGGGGAGATCAATGACACAGAACTTACAAGTTTTCCATCTCTATACAAAATCATTTTGACTTTGATTAAAGTGACTGACCACCAGGGAGTTGACAGAATTGACAGACTATTACTTTACCTGTTAAGAAATCAATTCATTCAATCAAGAGAGCAATCTGATTGTATTTCAGATATGACCTAAAATGATCTTTATCAATGTTGAGATAACCAGTCCAAAGCAATCACTAAAGAATGAAGTATTTCAAAACTTATATACTAACACTCATTACCCATGATTACATCAATTTGGAAGTTTGATCATTTAGACCTATTCTCTGCTGGATGAGTTCCATATGACACTAAAGTATTAATAAAATTTTGCTCTCCCAAACATCATAATTTCATGGGCACTACCTAGAGTGACATTGCCTATGAGGCATTAATGACACAGAAAGCATAAACCTAACTCACAGCACATGGTACTTTCATAGAAAACCTAAACATTACTTACATGACCCATTGGGCAGGGGAAAAAAAATCATGGAAGGAAAATGGAAGCTTCACTATAAAGTTATATTCCTTTTTAAAAAAAAAAAGATTTATTTATTTGAGAGAGAGAGAGCATGGGAGCACATGGAGGCTGGTGGCAGAGGGAGACTTTCAAGCAGATTCCCTGCTGAACTGAGCACAGAGCCCAGAGCAAGGCTCAATCTCATGACTGTGAAATCATGACCTGAGCTGAATTCAAGAGTCAGACATGGAACTGACTGAGCCACTCAGTTGCCCCTAAGTTATATTCTTAATTTTGTTTGAGTTAAGTCAAATGTTCTAAATGAAATTTAAAATGAAGAGAATGTTTTCACTTCATCACAGAAATTACAGAGTACTAAAATTTCAAAAATTATAGCCCTACTAATCTGGAATTATAAAAAACTTGACTTTTTTTTTTCTTTCTTAAAGCTTATATTTGACCCAATGTAAAGAGAGGTTATTCTTCTTTGGATTGATTTCAATTCTTATAAATAACATGGCCAAAGACAAGGACTCAGGTCAGTGCCTATATGTCTAACACTTCTCTAACAGTTGCCAATTCTCTCTTTAAGAAAATTTATCCCAAGCTCAGTCTCTCTCCAGGCAACAGAAGCTGACCATAATTTAATAAAGTCATTTTCATCACATTATACTTATTTTTATAGTTTCCTTCTGTTTTCAACAGAGAATAAGGTTTTCTATTCACAGTACTAATATAAAGTTTTCTCTTTAAATAAATTTAGAATACAAAGTGAATCAATTTAAAGAAAATATTGAGTAATAACTGTACAGGTGGTAAGCAAGAATATCTAAAAATCATGACAATGGTAAAAATGGCTAGATGTTGGGAAGTAAATATATATAAAACCAATACATAAAAAATTATATATAAAACAGTAAGAGGAAAATCATCTACTTGGGTGAACAAATTAATTTCTATCCCTTTCCTAGTATTTATTTGCATACCATTGTATTAATTCTAAATGACGCCTCATTAGTTATTCAGGTGATCCCATCAAAACCCTTACTCATAAATATTCTGATCGCTTCTTGTTAAGTACAGTACAAGCCTCAGAGTTATAAGACTAAACCCCTTAAAGAAAAAAAAAAGGTCTGTAACTCAAAAACTTTACTCAACAAATGCTTATCAATCACTCAGTACATCTGACAGGGTGAGCCAGATTTGAGGAAGGATAAAAAGACCTATGTGTCCACTCATTATTCAAAAGCTGTTTTTTGAGTAGCTACAATATGCAAAGCCACTTGTTGTATAGGATTTAATTAAAGGAAAAGAAGGAGATAAAGGAAGATGCATAGGAGGACGAGGAGAAAGATGGGGAGGGAAATAATTATTAAACAAGTATTCTGAACTCAAAGACATTACCATCTAGTTATTATTACTTATTATTGTCCTTGAGTTTTACTTATAGTCCGAGATACTATTTCATTTTCTCATATATTGCCTTTTTTAAAAAAAAGGCAATGTATTATTCAGTAAGAGGTAATATTTAAGAGACATTTCCTTTGAATGTCAGATTCTATGAAACTCAATAACAAATTCATGGAATACAAAACAGCACAACCTTAAACCCATAGCAATGTTTATAAAATTCCGCAGAGTTGGCCTTTCACATTTTCCTTGTGAAAGAGGTGATGCTGCCCCAGAAAGGAAAGAACTCAAAATCTGTAAAATAAAGTCACAGTACTAATGCAATACTAACTCGAACGTATGCATTTAATATAAAAGCCCACAAAGCATAACTTGAAGTTTAATTATATAAATTAAATTTGTTGGAAGGAAGCCGGTATCCTTCACAGAGATGGTGCTTTCAATCTTTACTCTATGTGGATATCTCACTTAGGATGAGTGGAATTGTGAAACTACAATACAGTTATTAAATTACTTGCATTCATATTCTTCTTTTCTTTCTCTTTACTCTGTGACTGAAGTCTATGAGGACTTCTACAAAAAAAGACGAAATCTATTGTGTTCTAAGAAAGAGTGGTAATTTTTTATATGAAAATGGATTTTGATGTTCAACACTCAAAGGACATTTTCATTTCTAATGTACTGAAGGCAGATTTCAAAAAAGAAAGTTTTGTATCATATGTACTCACACATCGAATATCACTTCATTTTAAAAAACCAAAAATTTTAGAGAAAGATTACAAGACTTTCTTTGTGCCCTAGATCTTGTGTGGTGGTATTTTCTGTACCACCTTGGCATGGAAGGCCTTCCCAATGCCTCTGAAGCTGATGGTACAGCTGGCATAAACACTATGACAGCCCTCTAACCAAGCCTTCTATTTGTATGGACTGACCTTCCTTCTCAAAAGGATTGTGAAACAGCCAGTCAAGCTAATATATACAAATATTAGCCACCTGGGAATCAACTTTAATTGTTTCACTATTTCATTTCAACCAGTAACATGAGAGAAGAAGTAATATTTGTTGTCAAAGAGATTAAGCCAGAAAGCTGACCCTAAAAGGAAAGTGGGGATAATGATCCATCCCTGAAGTCCTCTGGCCTTCATGGTTAGTTCACCAGATTCTGGGGCCAATCCTGTTCCTCCTGCAGCAAATGAGGCAAATTTGGGTCCAAACACTTGCAACACCCCAACTCCATCTGAAGCCTATTTAGCTCAGTTCTGATAGCCAGTGCCTGGGCTCCTTCCACTATGGCCAATCCCCACCTAGTACCATAGTTACTATCTACATCCTTCCCTGATTTTTCTTCTCAGTCAACACTCAAACATTATGTCAGGTACTGTGTTAGCAATGGCAAACCAAGAACAAATCCCTTAGGACAGGGGTGCTCACTAATTCCTACCATTAGAGATATCCCGTTTCATATGGCAGCTTCGTCTAATTTTGCTTGCCATTAAAGTAAAAATATTTTTTAATGTGAAAAAACTTGCAACATTACATAATTGTGGCCATTTGAGTCTTCAATTCCACTTGAATAGCATTTTAGTGCCTTGAACTTATAATGAAAGCTTTTGCTTCTTTCTTGCCGTGTATTTCTTTGAGTTCTTACTGTCGCTTCTTTTTTTTTTTTTAAGATTTTATTTATTTATTTGACACACAGAGAGAGATTACAAGTAGGCAGAGAGGCAGGCAAGAGAGAGAGGAGAGAGGAGGAAGCAGGATCCCTGCCGAGCAGAGAGCCCGATGCGGGCCTCGATCCCAGGACCCTGGGATCATGACCTGAGCTGAAGGCAGAGGCTTTAACCCACTGAGCCACCCAGGTGCCCTCTTATTGTCGCTTCTATGATGGTCTTGGGTTGCTGGCTTCCTTAATTAACTTCTCATCACAAATCATCACTAGAGTTTCTTACTAACTGGTAATGAATACCTCAAAATTTTATTTACCACTAGGCTATCTTTAATATTCCATGAGATTATTACTGCAGGAAATTAGAAAAAAAAGGGGGGTTTTCTATCACAAATCCAGGATATTTTTGAAGGTTTATGTGGTGAATTAGTTTCCTATTCTTTGGATCTATCAAAACCTCCTGCAGACAGAAGGGGAAACATTACTCACACACTCAGGGTGTCAGAGAAGGAAAACAAAACAGGATCATTGAAGCCACTGATAAACAATAAAGATCCGTGTGGTTTAGGCAATTTTTTTTTTTAAGATTTTATTTATTTGACAGAGAGACACAGTGAGAGAGGGAACACAAGCAGGGGGAGTGGGAGAGGGAGAAGCAGGCTTCCCACCAAGCAGGGAACCTGATACAGGACTTGATCCCAGGACTCTGGGATCACGACCCAAGTGGAAGGCAGATGCCTAATGACTGAGCCACCCAGGCACCCTGGTTTAGACAACTTTTAATCAGGAATTCTTTTACCTGCAAGACAAAGTGTTCTATCACAGTCTCTGAGACCCCTATTAGCACAGCTAGATCAGCTTATGGGTTTAATCAAAAATGAATGGAGGGCGCCTGGGTGGCTCAGTGGGTTAAAGCCGCTGCCTTCGGCTCAGGTCATGATCCCAGGGTCCTGGGATCGAGGCCCACATCGGGCTCTCTGCTCAGCGGGGAGCCTGCTTCCTCCTCTCTCCTCTCTCTCTGCCTGCCTCTCTGCCTACTTGTAATCTCTCTCTCTGTGTCAAATGAATAAATAAAATCTTTAAAAAAAAAATTAAAAAAAAAAAAAAAAAAAAAAAATGAATGGAGAGGAGACTCATGCTGGAGTAGAAGGGAAGGAGGCAGCTCTGTGGTGATGCCTATTCTGGCCCAAGTTTTCTCTGACAGTTCTCTGTAGTTTGGTTTTCTACTGTGAACATAAAGTGTCATATTATGCTCAGTCTCAGGACAGTGAAGACTTGGAGACTGATCTCCATGTGATTTCGACTCCACCTTCCCCCCACCCTGGGGCCATGGCCATTCACAAAGAAGAAACCAGATCAGTTACCTATAGACCAAAGGAAAGGTTTTAGACAGAAGTCTAAGGATAAACTAGCTCTCCTGCAGATGGAAGTGGATGGCGGGAAACCCTGATAGGTAGCCTTTGCCAATTTTCATGGTATAAATAATCTTACCATGTATTTCAAACTACCAACAATTTAACAACAGGCTAACAAAATTCCTGAATGTTTAACAATCAACTCTGGAAAGCTAGTGCCAGTTCCACATCACTAAAAGTAACTATACATTTCCTTGTTTCAGATATTAATTTAATAAAGTTCTTTTTTTTTTCTGAGAAATCACTGTGAACCAATAGGAGCCATTGCTACAGGAAAGTCAAACACATAAAATTCATAATCAACTCTTCTATTCATGAAGCTTGTAGTCCAGTGGTAAGTTCAGCAACCTTTGCAAGAGAGAACCAAAAATCACTCCTAAGGCAACACACTTGCAAGTGCAAGTTAACTTAAAGTAAACTGACATCTAAGTACCTAAAACATAAGGAAAAGGAGTACAATAGCCCATCTCATAGGGTAGTTGAAAGGCCCAAATGAGATCAAGGATGAGAAGACTTTTGGTGAGTTTTAGGCCTCTACAGAAATGTAAAGGATCATTCCTCATAGAGTGGAGTGAGGCTTATCAGACAAGGCAACATCTGGGTTCCCAGAACATGGTAATTGATAATGACAAGGTCAAAGATGGAAAGGCAGGATGCCTCAGGATACTGGGAAGACAGAGCAGCACACAGAGCCCACTGACCTCAAAGACAGTGGGGTGAATTGTGTTCACACAGCCAAATTATATTCTAACCACACCACCATGCCTTTTTCATACCATTTATTATACAAGCATTACTAAAACTTTTAGTTCCTCTAATGTCTCAAAAGCTGCATCTGCAAAACTGTCCTCTAAGGGCTGTTTTTAGGATATTCAGGATAAAGACCTAAATGATCATGAGAATAGGTTTCCCCAAATTTAAGGTCTGAGTATGGCTTAGTAAATTGAAATCCTGGTCTTTGGGATTGAATTCTAATTCTGCCACCTGCTGGCTGTATGCCTTATACAAGCAATTTAAACTTCATGCCTCAGTTTCCTCATCTACAAATGGAGATGGTCATATTTAACTTATAATATGGTTTTTCAGGTTAAATGAACTAAAACATATAAATTATTTAGAGCAATGCCTGGCACATAGTTATAGCTCAATAGCCAATAGATGCTATAATTATTGATTTGAAAAGTATTCCATTTATAATTTGGATTAAAAGTCTTCTTAAATATATAATAAAGAAATTATAGGCAATTAAATTAGTTTTAGCACTTGTTTTTCAATGAGATGATTTTTAAATCAGCTAGGATGGTTTTTTTTTTTTTGACCACTTAAGTGTCAACTTTGTTTTACAACTATCACTCTTATGATTGAAAGTCCGTTGACTGGTTTAAGAAAGCTGTTTAATACCTCATACACATCCAACATGGAAGGGAAGGATGGGGAGAGGGAGACAGAGACACCAGAGGAAGAGTCTTTCTGATCCTCCAACATGCGTCTCCTATCAAATCACGCGAACATCCTCAGACCAATTCCTGTGGCAAGAGGGTTAGGATATGCTGATTGGATAGAGCTGGGATGGTTGGGGAATTAGAGGTCTGGGTGGGAAGAGAGGAGGTGGATATTAGGTGGGTAACCTATAAATGGACCCTATAGTTTCAAGACCATTTCTTCTACTCATCCGTTGACCTCAAACTGTAAGAAATAGGCTGTTCAGCAATGGACATGATTTAAATTTTGACTGCCTAAGTACTACATTGCATTAAAAAGATGATGTGGGCTGCTATTTACTCGCCCTTGGATTTTCCACCTCCATAAAAATGGTAGAGAAATTTTCTTATAAATAGAATATCCTACTAGCTCCAGTATTGGTGGCTACTGTATTTTTTTTGATAGAACCAATTTTCTGATTTCACTATAGTGACATATATCAAGGTACAGAAGGTTAGTTGTGTATATAAAAAAACACCAGCCCAACAGCTAAAAAGAGAACATACTCAAACAATTTTATTGCTGAATAATGACAACCAATTTGCATGACTGTAGTTGAACTGACTGACTGAATTATAACCACTTGTTCTGAGACATTCATGAAGATGAGATCCAAAAAAAAGGTTAGGTACCTCTTGCGTGGCTTTTATTCACTGTTCTTGTCATACAAACAAGCTTAGATTTTTGACTTAACACTGCCCCAGTTCTCAAACCGCAAGCTTCTCCTTATGACAGTAGCTTTCTATTATTATGATGGATGAAACCCCAAATAATATTTACTCTATCCTATTGGGGAAAAAAACATGAAAATGTCCAGAGGAGAAAAATCTCTAAAAGTAATAAATGAAATACATCCACCAATAAAGAGGAATGGAATCTTGGTCCCTGGTCTCCTTTTCAAGTATTACTCCTCTGATGGGAATGTAAAACTATGCCAGAAATCTAAACATGGCTTTAATTCCTAAATTCCAATGCTAGGTACTTTAAAAGGATCAGAATTAGCTGAACTAAACTTTAAAGGAAACTAAATGCTTCATGGATCCCATGTATAATATATTTCTCTATATGAAATTCCTATAATCAAATGGATCCTCGAATAGCAAAGCAAGGGAAAAAGCATAAAATCAGGGAAATTAAGCGTGATGTGAGCCTGTTATTGATACCAGCTGTGTTTCTTTGCCTCCATGCCCTATATATCTAAACCTCTATCTATCAAAAGAACATATCCTAAAGAACAACACAGTGACAGAGATGAATTTCAATCTGACAAATGCAGTGAACTAAAAAATGAACTGTATCATAAATGATTGCTCTTTCTCAATCCAAACAGAAAAAAAAAATCCTAAAGAAACTTACATTCTCTAGGAAATAACTAGGGTAATATGGAAGGTGTTCACCTAATCTCTGGAATACTGCATAATCAGTCAATCTAAAGCCATGCAGAAATTATCCTTTAGTAAAATGCTTTCCCACATTTCATGTTAAACTGTGGTTTTGTTTGCTCATAGTTTTTTCAAATACTACTTTTGTCCCCCAAGAACAGAGTTTTATATTGCAAAGGCTAACTGAAAAGTTTGTCTAAATTTTTCCATTTGAACCAATCATTTTGGCATCATAGAAACACTGCCATCTTCATTTACTCATCGAATCTATCCACATGATTCACTACTTTTCTGTAAAAGAAAAATGCACATCTTGATTAATGAGATAATCTGTGAAGCAATTGTGCTAACTTTTCCAAATTTCATACCTATTAATTTCAATAAATTCCCACTAATTTCTGCATTATTAAATTGATTGAGTGGGAACATCTAATCTGTCTTTACAAAATCCTTTATTACTGCAACTATACTTCTGCAGCTTTTTAATACCATTTTATGATCTTTTCATCAATACTGTCCATACCTACTATCCTAAAATCTACCACCTATTTTAAGTAGCTAAATCCACTCAAATTTTACTTCAGAGTAATCTCAGGTTATCAAATTGATTGTGCGATGAACACTAGAACATTGTGTTTAAATGCATATTCTGTGGTGTGAACAGGTAAAAGCCTCTCCTCTGCCCTATGCTTGATGGGGAGCATTTGGTCAATGGACTCCTGTCCTTGATCCTGCCCTCCCCCATGTACCAGCACCCACAAACCCATACAGTGTATACTGGGGCAGCAACGAGAATAGAGAACAGTAAGAGCTATTTGCCAAGGTAAAGAAAACAACAACTTAATGATATAAATAAATGATGCCACAAGCGACACCAAGATTCCAAGCTTCAGTAACTAGATGAAGGTGTCATCACTCTCAGAGACTAGGAAATTGAGACGGGGGGGTAGCTGATGAGAATCATCTGGAACTTGTTGAGTGCATGGTGATGGAGAGGCATTCCAGTTAAAAAGTCGTAGGCAACTGGACGTGGGATACTGAAACCTGAGTTAAAGGACTTGGTGCACGTGCAGAGTTGTGAGAGAGAATACCCCCACGAGAGAGAGGAAGAAGAATCCAGAACAGAGCAAGGACAAAGAAAAAGAAATATCAGTGAATGGGTAAATGTGAATAAGAGTATTTAAAGAATGTTTAAGATTATAACTGGCGAGTGAGGACAAAAAAAGATGCATTAAAAAAAAATAAAGGAAGGGGGCGCCTGGGTGGCTGTTTGTTAAGCGTTCTACTCTTGATTTTGGCTCAGGTCATGATCTCAGGATTGTGAGATTAAGCCCTGCATCTGCTCTGGGCTGGGCATAGAGCCTAAGATTCTCTCTCTCTCTCCTTTTGCCCCTCCCAACCTCATGCTCACTGGTGCTCTCTCACTCTCTCTCCCTCCTTCTCCCTCAAAAAAAAAAAAAAAGGAAGAAAAACAGGTGAGAAAAGTGTCTTAAAATCTATTCATTTATTATTAATTTATTTAAGAAATATTTATTGAGCATCTACTCTGGTGTTCAACATTGAGGTAGGAGAGGGGGATATCCAGGTACAAAATAAATTCAGCCTATGCCCACTTGGAGTCTACAGTCTAGCAGAAAAGAGAGCAAGACATTGGACAGATAGCATGACCCCCTCCTTCCCTCCCCACCTTCCACAAGTACGAATAATTGTGATAAAGCTTCAAAAAGAAGAAAAAAGCAAGGTCCAGGTGCTGGGACTATATATAAAAGGGAGCTGCCTAATCTTGTCTGAAGTGTTAGTGAGTATTGCCCTAAGAAAATGACATTACCTGGCAAATGAGTAATAAAAAAGAAAGAAAAGTGATCACCTAAGTCAGTGGCCACTCTAATCCCAAATCCAACTATAAGGATGCAGTTTAGGGTGGAGTTGGGGTTGGAGTGGACTCTGCTAACAATATACACAGTATCTATTCACCAGTTCTGCCATACTAAACAAAACCCTGAGGGTTTTTTTTTCTTTTTCTTTTTCTTTTTTTTTTTAAGATTTTATCCATTTATTGGAGAGAGCAAGACAGAGATCATGAGAGAGGGCAGGAGCAGGGAGAAGCAGGCTACCCACGAAGCAATGAGCCCAACGCGGGACTTGATCCCAGGACTCCAGGATCATGACCTGAGCCAAAGACAGTATACTAACCAACTGAGCCACCCAGGCACTCAAAACCCTAAGTTTTTTAACGTAGCAATGGGCCCCAGCTAAAGTATTCACTTTGCCAGCCTGCCTTGCAGCTAGGGGTAACTGATGACAATTCTGACCTGTGAGACATAAATAGAATGTTGCTGGGGATTTCAGGAAAGTTTTGCTTTCCCATTAGCAACACAGACCCTTCCTGTGAGTAACCTGGTGTTCTTTTTTTCTATCTTGATTGACACGGTGAGGCCTGAGGTGAAGCAGTTAAGCCATCTTGTAAGGTAAGGCAACCATAAGAATGAAAGCCACAGGGGCACCCGGGTGGCCCAGGTCATGATCTCAGGGTCCTGGTATGGAGTCCTGGATGGGGCTCCCTGCTCAGTGGGGTGTCTGCTTCTCCCTCGCCCTCTGCCCCTCCTCCCACCCCCACCCCTGTTTGTTCACAGGTGTGTGCTCATTCTCTCTCTCTCTAATGAATAACTTTTTTAATCTTAAGGAAAAAGAAAGAAAGAAAAAGAATGAAAGCCACATACTAAGGGTGACAGAACTGAAAGCTGAGGGTGCCTGGAATCTCATTGACTCTCTGGAGTCTCTGAAACAGTTCCAGACCCTCTACCTGTGGGCTTCGTTTGTTAGGAGAGCTACTTCCCATTTGCTCAAGCCAGTATAGACCAGTTTCTATGACTTGCAGTCAAATGTAATCCCTAATTGGTACAGGGGTGTAGTGGGGGTAAGGGGAGTAATAACCATTGTCAAGGATGATCGAAGTAGAGATGACAAAGACAGAGGCAGGGATATAAAGCCATTTTTAATCTCTTTTGACAACATGGACACTGTTATTGCCACAAATACATGGGATAATCAGGCTATCCAATCAAATAAGTGCTGTATCATTTAGGATAATGCTTTGGAACTATAAAAATTATCCCCTGGAAGTTGTTTAGCTTTCAACCACAGAAAACTGGTATATTTAAAGACATCTAGTTGTCACATCAGAACATTTTCTTGAAAAAAAAAATTTTTTTTCTCCATCGTTGTACTTTAATCAAGACCATCTGAGGAAGTAATGGAAGTGTTGTTCTGAGAACTCAGCCATGTGCTGTAGCAGGTGGCGGACATTTAAATGGCATTATTTATCATAAGTAGCATATAAAGGAGTATCTTAGAGTGTCTGATTCCAAAAATGTGTGTCAATTTGGCAGAAGACCAGTGCTTTTTTAGTTATTAAAGCATAAATGGGTTTTCAACATTTTCCTTTTCCTAATTATACACACTGATTTGTCATGACACTCCTATTTTGAAGCATATGTAAAGTCAGCTCTGGCCAGCTTGACCAAGAATTGCTACAATGGCACGTTCTGCAATGTTGTCCACCACAGCACAGATGTCACTGGAAAGTCTGTCAGTCTAGAATGTGAATCCTGTTCTAGCACATGCTAATAGTATTACCTGATGCAAGTTACCCAATCTGAGCTTTGGTTTCCTGAAGACCTACACTGTATGAGTATTAAATGAGATCCCTTCTAAACAAACACAGCGTACACAAAGGCCTTCACTGCTATAAGCTCTCTACAAACATTATCTCTTTTCTCTTTTGCCCGTTTCCTATACTGAACTGCATTTGAGGAACTGTCATTAAAGGAAACAGAAGCAAAAGCTAGTAAAATCTGTTCCTCCAGAGCAGACCTAATTAAGTACAGCATGAAGACAGGGTTTCTACTTAAATTCTGAAGCAAGGATTATAAACATACAGGGGATGGTAAAAATCAATTGCCGCCATTATTGGAACATCATGCAGACCACACAAAGGATATTTTAAGGACTGTTTGCATTTTCAAAAGGCTAAGTTAGTATTATGTAATCACAAAGCATAAAGTACAGTTCACAGAAAAGAATTTGGAGGACTCAATTTCTTTATCCTAGAGTCACCGGGCAGGGGATATTTCTGGGCACAGCCCTGAGTACAGAATGTTAAGGATGGGGGATGCTTCCTGACGAACCCCCCTGCTCTCATCTTCCTGTGACCCTTACGTTCACAGCTGTCTGCCCCTCAGCTGTCTGTCTCCCTCTGCTTGAACCAGCACGGCAGATATCTCCCCTAGGAGAGCAGAGGGGAGTCCCTTACCAAGCATCACCTCCCTGATGAGTCTGGAGGGTTGTTTCTCTGATTATTTCACTCCTCTCAGGGCAATCTGCCAGGCAAGGAACAGTGACAGTAAAACGATTCCAAGTAGGACCCTAGTGCTGAAACAGTAGTACTATTTATGGGTACTGAGAATTTTTTTTTCTTGGAATAACTGTGAAAGGTAGCATTTCCTTGGCCAGTCTCAAAAATGTCAATCTATTTGTTTGTTAATATAAACGTGCTGCTTCCTTGGTTCTCTCCTAGGAAGGTGGGGGACCAGGAGAGAGAGAGGAGAACCAGCATGATCGCCTTGTAATTATTCAGAGGACGTTTCGTTTTATTTTATGTTAGAGTGGCCAAATTTGTATTATTCCTCTGTTGCCCTAATCATCATCATAAATCAGGAAACAAGAATCTCAATGTCCAATTACCATTCCGAGTAGATACAGGAAGGAAATTAAAGCTCCCTTTCTAAGTGGAAGAAAGGGCAACTCCACTGAGCTTCCTAAGGGAATGTATGCTGTGCTGAACAGTACATTATTGAAAAAGAGATAAGCAATTGTGTGATGTACAATTGCCAACACTTTCTAGTCTTTCAACTTCAGTTCTAAATGCTTACAAGGAATAATATCTTCACATTTTTCAAGAGGCTGCTATAGGAGAAACCACTTACACTCACTTACATTCACAAGTATTGCAAATACAGCAGTTATTATTTAAAGAAGAGAAACAGAGACAGAGCCAAAGCCAGAGACCAAGAGAAGCAGAGAGACTGAAGTCTTGGTTTCCACAGTATAAAGGGCCAAGACCAGGAATGTTTTCCAACAAAACCCTGCCCTCACCACCAAGCTTGGAAGCCCTACACCTCACCAACGACTTCAGATCTGAAACCAGAGAGCTACTGCAAACAGAGATTTTTTTTCTTAACAGAAATGAACTTCCAAGAAATATAGTAAGCTCAAACCCAAACTGTTAAATTATCTTCTCTCCTTGGTAATTTTTCTAGTAATAAAGGTAGAAACTAAGCAAGACTAACTTCCAGTAAGTCAACTAAATACTACTGGTCAATTTAGTCACTATACGTATATTGTGGTAGTATAAGAGAAAAAACATCAATTCAGTTGTTATCAATCCAGTTCAGTCAGCAAGTCAAAGTGCTAGATCTTCTAACTGTGAAATTATATCTAAATTAAATATCCCTACGTAGACTTTACTTAGAAAAAGGCAATATCCATCCATAATATCACTAGAAAACATACTGTTTTTCATGGTGTTTTAACGCAGGAATCTCAGTCACACAAAAACATTTTTAGAAAATTGATGAATTTAGGGGAACCTGGGTGACTCAATTAGTTAAGTGTCTGCCTTCAATCTTGGTCATGATCTCATGGTCCTGGGATGAAGCCTGAGATGCACTGGACCCTCTACTCAGTGGGAAGTCTCCTTCTCCCTCTCCCTTTGCTCCTCCCCCTGCTCATGTGTGCTCTCCCTCTCTCAAGTAAATAAAATCTTTTAAAAAAAAAAAAAGAAAAGAAAAGAAAATTGATGAATTTAGCCACATAGTTAATAATTTCTACCTATTATGTTCATTGAACCAAATCTAACAAATTTTTAAGGTGGTAAATACAAGATTAGGTTCAGATTAAAAAGAACGCTACAAGACACAATGAAAAAATACAAGTAATTTTTATCTTTCTGGCTTTTAGAGTATTTTTAAATTTTGTTTCCTTCTATACCAGCTTTATAATTGAGTTGAATTCTGATAAAACAATATGTCATCCAAACCTAAGTCCTATGCCTTAGGCATTTAATAACTGGCAACAATATTAAAATTGCACTTATCAGTTCTAACTTTTTTTTCATCTAGGAACTAGCTGGCTCACAGCCCAAACATGATAGTAATTCATAGTTAAAACTGTGTTTGGATCTTCTTAGAATGCTATTACTTGTTATCTTTCTCTGTATTGATGGTGTTTTTTTTTTTTTCCCCAACGAAGTGTTATTGTGGTTATATAGATCACTGTATGGTAAATATCGAAATTCTAAGTCATCTTTGAAGTAGTAGTTCCACTACAGTACAGTTCCACTACAGCCTACAAGGATCATCTAGATGTTTGGAAGACTAGATCAAACTTTAATTCATTAAAAAATGAAGAAATATTCAAGTATATAATAAGTTTCTACTGCAAATGTCAATTTCTAATATAAAATACAAAAAGTTTTTAAATACTAATGTTCATGATGACTATCCAACCCAAAGCTCCATAGATTGCTCCCTTCACCCACCCTTGGCAGGGGTGTTAATAATTCCTAGCTATTAAGTTTATTGAACCAAATTTAACAAATTTTTAAGGTGGTAAATACATGAAGAGGGATGAAGAGGGTTTTGGGGGTAGGGGGATGGTGAAGGGAAAGCAAAGGATTCAGTCACTGGCAAAAAGGCAACTAAGAATAGATCAAGCCCAGTTTTCAAGATCATTTCTTCTGGGAGGAAGCATGTAAACCAGGAAAGAAAGAAGATATCAGTGATTTACTAATCTTTTTACAAATAAAATCCCCTTGATTTTAATGGCAAAATATTATACCTTTCTATACATTTTATTTCATCAACCACCTAAAGTTTATGGCTTTTTATAACACCTAAAAGGCAGTGTAGGATAGTGACCCAAGTTCAAAACCTAAGTCTTCCACTTAATGTCTGTCTCATCTATAAACTGGGAATAACAGTATCTATATTTTGATAACATAGTTTTTGGTGCCTTGAAAAGTGTCTACCACAAGGTAGACACTCAATTTATGGTAATAACAAATATATGAGAGGTGAAAATACTAACTGGCTTTCTAGAAACCCATCTGTGTCCTTTGCTCTGGTATGTACCACCGTTTGTACGCAGCTGTGCACCTCACTTCAAGGGCACTTTTTAAGATTCAGAAGGAATACTTCTTTCTTTATGTTTTCCATAGGGCTTTGTCTTTCGAAGCCATTTCCTTCATAACAGGCTTTCTCTGCTTTTATCATGGATCTTTTCTCTTTATTAAGGATGAAATTAAAATGTTTATGGATTTTGTTTATTCATCCATTATCTATAGTTTCTTAGTATGGCAAGATATATTTTTTTAAGTCTTCCTCACCAGTTAGTGGTGCCAACCACCCCCCACTGTCAGCTGAACCACACAGGTCTATGCAGAAGGAAGAAACACTGAGAATACTTTCACCTGTATAGAAAAGACCTTAATATCTAAACCTAGAAACTTGTTTTTAAGGAGGAATTTCGTTTCCCAAATATTCACAACTGGTTATGTTCTGAAACCTAAAACCATGGTTTTTTTCTCCTTTAAGTTTTAAACTATTAATTTTACATTTCAAAGGGATGTTAGCTCAGAAGCAAAAGGCTTTGATCATTTCATCAAGTAAAAACTGTAAAATTGAATTCATGGAGACAGACCAAGAAAAAAAAATCTCCTTGGCTGACAAAAATTTCCAATTTTAAATCCACGGTCATCCTTCATTCAATGTTTGCACAGCTCCACGGGATCTTGTTTGCTCATTAAAGTGAGGCCCTCTGTAAATAGTGGGTTTCAATGTGGGTTTTCTATAGACCATAAAATTTCAGAATATTAAGAACCATAACATCTGAAGGGCATTTTAGAAAATGATTTGGTAATTTTTCTGAGATGTATTCCTGACAATGCCTGCGACTTCGAAATATCTCTGCATCTAGAGAAGAATATTTCAAGTGTTCCTTTTGATATGAAAGTCTTTTCTCCAAGGCTAAGCCCGTAAATAAAGTCATTTTTAGAAAAGATGGAATTTAGTCAAATATGGAATTGGTTTCAAATCACTGCATGGCTAATCATTTGCTTGACTAAATTGATAGCTTGTCAAGTCTTATATTTGATTATTAACAGCTGCCACCTCTTCTCCAGCATTTCTGGTGCCTATTCTTGAGAGGATTAAATAAGGTAAGATGAATTAACATGCCTTGCACAAGGCATGGCACATAATAAGCACTCAGTATGTGGCAACTAATAATATTTACTAGCAATTATTTTACAGTTAAACAGAGGGAGAGAGAAAATGATCTGTCTAGCATTGGCCACCAGAAGTTTCCATGGTTTTCTGGGGCTTCTCTCTATTCATCATTCACGATGACACTAACAATTGAGATTTAATACTTTTTTCTCTATTTTAATTGAGAAAACAGAGCTAGTTGCTGTTGAATTCGCCTCCCTGTTCACTCTTGCCCTCATTCTCTCCATTCTCCACACAGCACTCAAATCATCTACCACACGCATCAGACCATGTCCCTCTCCTGACTGAACCCTCCAAAGACTTCACACTGAAACTGAAATCCAGCTTAGTCCTGTGGCCTTCAAGGCCTCCCAGGAACCAATCCCTCACATCATTCCAAGGCATGTCTTCCCTCCTCCTAGTCACACTGGTCTTGTTTATATTCCTTGCCCTTGGCCAAGCCTATTCTCACCTCAGGGCCTTAGCACCTTCTGTTACCTTTGCCTGTAGATCTCCCTACTTGTGTTTTCATATGGCAGGGTCCTTCTTTCCACAAAGCAACCACAGAGACTACTTCCTCGGGGCAATCCCTCCCATACCCTTCCCTAGAAATCCTTCCGTCCCATTGTTCCCCCTTCATGCTCTATTACCCATTCTATTTCATTTCCTTCACTTCTCCCCATGACTTTATTTTTATGTAACCAGTTTATGGAGAAATCTCCACTTCTTGGCATATAAACATGAAACATTGCCCCTAACAGTACCATGTCAACCTCCGTTTCTTGAGAGGAAACAGGTCCCTTATGGCATCTTAGCTAAACTCCATAGCTTTTCAGCCACTTGTGGCTGAGAACAGCCACATGTCTCTCATTTTGTTTAAGACTTGGACCTCTTCATTTCAAATATCCATCACAGAGTTAATTTAAAGCTACTCTCTTCCCCTTCTCCATCAGAGGCCAGATCATAGTATCTTACAATGGAGAACAGAGTGAAATCCACTCTTTTCCCACATTTCTCCTTTTGTTTCTCTCTTTCAACTTCTCTGCATCTTCTCCCCTCAGATACCAGACTCTCAGGGAACCTCAGTCTCACCCTCCATATCTAAAAGAAGAACTGCACAAATGAAAAGACTCTCTCTCTCTTTTTTTTTCTATTCTGGTTGACTACTGAAATATGACAATATTGCAATCCCCCCAACAAATTTGTGATGTCTCAGTTCTATTGTAAGCTGGTTTAGGAATTAAGAGCTGCATTTTTTAGTTCATTAGTTCATTTGCTCATTCATTCATTGACCAAAAGTGCATTAGGTGCTCAGTACGTGCCAGGCACTGCAGAGGCACATGTGCAAACATTTCTTGGAGTCTCTTATATCTTCAACATTTACTTCTTTTTTCTCTTGCAAGTCATGTACAACTCACTGGCACTCAATATCCTGTTCAAAGACAGTCCAGAAGATAGTTGGCCAGAAGCAAACTCCATTATCTCTGTTTAGCTAAATCTTTGTAATTCTGAAAAATAGAGGAGCTAGCCTTGCTCTCAGTAGAAACAGCTAGAGCTGCTTTATTTTAACAATTAAAATCATATCAATTCTAGACAACTCTGAGAGGGAGCCTCCTTGTCAGATAAGCTATCATTTTTTAATAGACTTTATTTCTTAGAGCAGTTTTAGGTTCACAGCAAAATTGAGCACAGAGTACAGAGAGTTCCCACATGCCCCTGCCCCCACACACGTATAACCTCCCCCCCCATTATTGCAGAGAATCTTTTTATGTCCATGGACACACGTTGGTGATAAAAGGTTTTCTGTGTCTTTTTCTGATTTAAGATGAATCTAACTATAAACCTGCTGAGAAGGGGAGTGATGTTTTTTGAGGGGAGTACGCTCTCCTTAACCTTTCCAAGAGAGCAGCCCTGACACCTTTGCCTTTCCACAATTTAAGAGCCCCAAGACATGGTCCAACCCTTGCATTTTGCTATTCCCCAAATGACTGCAAGTAGAGCCACCCTAACAACTAGAGTCCTCTTTTTTTTTTTTTTTTTTTTTTTTTTTTNACAAGTAGGCAGAGAGGCAGGCAGAGACAGGGAGAGAAGGAAGCAGGCTCCCTGCAGAGCAGAGAGCCCGATGCGGGCCTCGATCCCAGGACCCTGAGATCATGACCTGAGCCGAAAGCAGAGGCTTTAACCCACTGAGCCACCCAGGCGCCCACAACTAGAGTCCTCTTGCACATACATCACCACCACCCTGCTGCCAGGAACCAAAGTGGTATAAACACTGCCCCCCTCTTTCCAGGTACCTCTCACTCCTGTCCTGGGTTCTGCCCGCAGATTTCCAGAGTCTATCTTTAGACATACCTCTGCTGATCTTCAGAAGTACATGTCAAACACCCACTTTTCTCTTTAGAGAGGGATCAGGGATGGAAAAGAACAGCAAGCCTGGGCTCGCTAGGCTCTAAGAATACTCTTCCAAAACTCTTTTCCTCTCCCACTCTACTACAATGGTAACAAAAAAGGCTTACACATTTTGCCAGGGAATGAGATGCTAGTCCACAATTCTGGCAATAGCCCCAACATCGGTTCATTCAAAGTTCCACTCACTTGGCTCCAAGGAATGGCAAAGGGCCTTCCTCCTCTCATGAGGGAAGGGGAAAGTAGGCTCTGAATATGCACTCCCCAAAATGCTAACTCCCCCCTCCCTTCAGTCATCTTCTTCTATTGATTGGGTTTAGTGGCCAATCTCATTCTTACTTGATGCCTCTCAGTACTTACTGCAGAAGGGGGCTATTGCAGTGGTCCACAGCACCTTGAACTTGGAGGTACACTTAGTTCCTCAGGTTCTCAGCTTTGAGCTGAAGCCCCAATTCTAAGACTAAAGGAGAAAACACCATTGCTATGTATTGGTTTACTGTCTGTCAAGATCAGTTCATTCCTTTCTTAATCTCCACCATCTCAGTCTACCCTCATCATCTAGAAAAGGGTTTGACACATAACAGGTACTCAATAAAGATTTGTTAAATGGAAGAACCTGGGTGGTGCAGTCAGTTAAGCGACTGCCTTCAACTCAGGTCATGGTCCCAGGACCCTGGGATCGAACCCCACATCCAGCCCTGCATCAAGCTTCACGTCAAGCCCTGCATTGGGATCCCTGATGGATGGGCAGCCTGCTTCTCCCTCTCCACCACTTGTGCTCTCTAGCACACTTTCTCTTTCTCTCTCTCTCAAATAAATAAAATCTCTAAAAAAACAAACACAAAAACAAAAAACAACGAACAGAAAAAGATTTGTTAAATGAATCCTGTTTTGAACACTGCTAAAATGAGAATTTAACTATATCATAACAAAGCTCATAATGGCTGAACAGCCCTAGTGGTTCAAAATCAAAAGAATCGGGGCACCTCGGTGGCTCAGTTGTTAAGATGCCTTCGGGTTGGGTCATGATCCCAGGGTCCTGGGATAGAGCCCCGAATCTGGCTTCCTGCTCAGGGGGAAGCCTGCCTCTCACTCTCCCACTCCCCCTACTGGCGTTCTCTCTCTTGCTGTGTCTCTCTCTGTCAAATAAATAAACAAAATCTTAAAAAAAAAAAAAGATTCAAAATCAAAAAAGTCTCATTTTAATTTAGTTAAAATATACATCCATTTTACTGTATTGCTGCCCAATACAACAGAAAACCATTTTTTTTCTACCATGGCATTGCTTTTAAATGTTTCCAGATAGAGATGATGATCCTGACTGTTTTTCTTCTATAGGCTTCTCATGACACATGGGATTCCAGACTCCTAACCATCTTGGCTACCCTTCTTCAAAGCATTAATGTGACTTTTAAGATGTGGTCTACCAGTGACAAGCAGTTGGACTATCACTTCTTGAGAGCTAGATATTCCTTTTCTGTTAAAGGAGCTTACACTTGCATTAAGACTTGGGCACTTGTTGTATGGGGTTAATTTTTTCAGCAAAGGAACCATGTAGCTGGCTCACATTAAATGTGCAGTCAACAAACCTCAGATTTTCTTTATATGGACTATTGACAAGTCAGACCTTCACCTCCTACACTAGGTCAAATGACTTTTCCAAACATAAATGTTGAATCTTATATTTAGCTCTTTTACATTTCTTTCTTTTGTTTTTGTCTGTTCTAGTTTCTAGAAGTTTTTAAAACCTTATTAGCACATTAAGGTATTCAATTTGTCATTATTTGCAAATTTGACAAACATATTTTCTGTCTTCACTTAAGCCACATTTTCCCCCAATGATCTGCAGAGAATGGAGCCAAGTCAGAGAGCCCTGGGGTGTTCTTCCTTTTCTGAACTGGCTCTTTTTTAATATGGCTGCTCATCCAACTGCAAATCTACCTAAATCTGCCTAATGTTGCCCTCATGCAGCCCGCATTCTAATTCTCTCTCTCCCTGTTGTTACAAAACTGGAGCTTTTAAGAAATGCTCTATAGAAATTTAAAAATAACACAACAGTTCCATGATTAATAAGTAAGATCATCTTCTCCTCAAATATATATTTAAATTAATATGATATATGCATAGTTATCTTTCTTTCTCATTTAAAAAAACCCTACTTAATTACTTTCTAAATTTTCACAACCTATTCTGATTAACATCAATATTGTTGTTCTGATCTTCCAAAATTCTTTGTACCTTTTTTGAAAATCTGAATACATGTCCATCTTCAGACTCCTCATAAACTCCATAAATACCCACAGAACCCCACCATTTCCAGAGCCAAGTCACCCCATTCCTTAGTATTTAGGAAGTTCTGAGTCTGAGCATTATTAGTGGCCAGACCTTCTTCTATTATCTCCTTAGGAATTATATTAGTCATCTTGGGCTACCATGAGAAAATACCACAGATTAGGTAGCTTACACAACAGAAATATATTTTCTACCATTCTGGGGCCTGGCAGTCTCAGATCGGTGTGCCAGCATGGCCAGGTTTTGGTGAGGGCTACTTCCTAACTTGCAGATGACCACCTTCTGTGTCCTCACATGGCAGAGAGAATGAAACTTGGCTGAGCAAGCTCTCTGGTGTCACTTCCTAAGATGGCACTCATCCCATCATGAGGGCTCCCACCTCATGACATCAGCTAAAACCAATGAACTTCCAAAGGCCCCACCTCTAAAAACTATCACCTAGAGTTAGGGTTTCAACTATGGATCTTAGAGGAACACAATTCAGTCCATAGAGGCAATTACTTAGTTATTCATATTATTTGTTCAGCTTGCCCTACCCTTTCTCAATTTAAACATTATTTGCTCTGCTGGAAAGAATGAAATAGAAGAAAATTAAGATTTGAGTTTTCTATCTTTTCTCCATAATCTATCCTATTATAGCATCATCTCCAAGTAGAGAACATATTCTGTCACTTTCCCTTATTCCAAATTTAAATCTTTAAAAAGACATTTTATGAGACAGCATTTTTCAGAGCTATCATTTCTTTTCCAACAGGTCGCACACTTTCTGCTTTGGCATTTCTCCTAATCATGCATCACTATTTCCCCCAGGATTTCTGCCCTGCAACCCTGTCACATTCAGCTCATTTTCACTGATGGCTGACCAGCTGCTAGCAGCTCTTCAGAAAGGGCAATGCTTCACCTCTGCCTGTCACCTACCCAAGGTACACTCCCTGGGACACCTAAGTTCTGCAGCCTGCCACCAAAGAAGACCACCCCTACCATCTTTCTAGCAATGCTCCTTAAAGAAAATTGAAGCCCTGTACTTTGTAAAGGTTCATTTACTGCCTCGATTTGGGGTACTTAAAAAAATCAATAGCAATCTTAATTCCCACTGGAGATAAATAGCCCAAATCTTTAACTATGCATGAACATAGGAAATTTAAGAAAATATAAAAAGACTGTTGAGACTTCAAATTATCTGTTCCCTTCTTAGAACTCCACACTTTTCCCAATCTGGATGGCATCCAGATTTGGGGATGAGAGGGGATGAGAGAAAGAGCTTGTGGTTTTTCTTCTATAAGATAAGGAGGATAAGAGTTTTCTATTTTTAAATTTTAATTTTTCTTTTTTGTTGTTATTTTATTTCTACTGAAGACTGAATTGGGAAAGATCTTTTGCTGTACAATGTGGAGAGCTTTTATTCGAAACTTCTCTCAAAGGCCATTCTGAATATTCTTAATCAGTGGGTTTCTAGAAATTACCTTAAGGCCTTCCTTTTCTTGATTTTTGACAATATGATATCTTGCTGTAATTATCTTTTTTGACCATAAGGAAGTTAAACATCTTTTCACATGTGAATTATCTCAATATACTTTTGTGCTTTTATCCATTGAATATTCTTTTTTAACTGAATGTAAAAATAGTTTATTTATATATAGTAATCCTCTGTTTGGTATAATTGTCATGCTTTTTGTCTCCTAGTCTATTGTTTGTCTTTGGACTTTTTTAATGATGTCTTCCCTCCCCAAAAATTATAAAGATATTCTTTTCTGTCATTGTCTAATTCTTTTAACCTATAAAGTACCATATGTATTGATCAATTGAAAAGCAATATTCTCTGGCTAAAATTAACAAGTCAGGAAAAGACAGATGTTGGTGAGGATGCAGAGAAAGAGGAACCCTCCTCCACTGTGGGTAGGAATGCAAGCTGGTGCAGTCACTCTGGAAAACAGTACAGAGGTTCCTCAAAAAAGTTGAAAATAGAGCTACCCTATGACCCAGCAATCACATTACTGGGTATTTACCCTAAAGATACAAATGTAGTGATCCAAGGGGCACATGCACCTGAATGTTTATAGCAGTAATGTCCACAATAGCCAAATTATGGAAAGAACCTAGATGTCCATCAACAGATGAATGGATAAAGAAGATGTAGTATATATATAGAATGGAATACTATGCAGCCATCAAAAAACCCGGTATCTTGCCACTTGCAATGACATGGATGGAACTAGAGGGTATTATGCTAAGAAAAATAAGTCAATCAGAGAAAGACAATTATCATATGATCTCTCTGATACGAGGAATTTGAGGGGCATGGCAGGGGGGGTCATGGGGGGTAGGGACGGAAAAAAATGAAACAAGATGAGATCAGGAGGGAGACAAACCAGAAGAGACTCTTAATCTCAGGAAACAAACTGAGGGTTGCTGGGGGGTGGCGGGGAAGGGATGAGGTGGCTGGGTGATGGACATTGGGGATGGTATGTGCTATGGTGAGTGCTGTGAAATGTGTAAGCCTGATGATTCACAGACCTGTACTCCTCAGGTAAATAATACAGTATATGTTAATTTAAAAAAAAAAAGACTTTGAACAGAACTTAAAGAAAAAAAAAGAAAAGCAATATTGTCTTTCTTCACACTTATCTTCTCTGGTCTAAAAATCTTAAAGCATTTTTTTCCCAGTTTTTCCCAAGGTTCTATATATTCTGAGTCTCACATATCCTTGAGACTTACTCCAGATCATCTCCATGACCTATTATCAGATTTCAACAACTATATCATTGATATTAATTATAATAGCAATACCTAAACATTTATTAAACACTTATTATGGACCATGGACTGATCTAGTTATTTATCTGTATCATGTCATTTAAGACTTACAAAAACACCATGTTATTGATAAGGAAATTTAAGATTAAAGTGGTTAAGTAGTTTGCTCAAGGGTTTACAAATCATAAATACCAGAGGCAGAATTCTAAGTTAAGAAGTTGGGTGTTCTGCTTCAAAACCCATATGCATAATCATGGCATTTTATTGACTATAAAAAAATTACACACATTTCTCCCACAGACCTCTAGCTAGAAGGGACTTCCTAAACATTAAATTACAACCTCTATGTTTAAAAAAGTATAGTACTGACCCACAGAACAATCCTCTCTCATATAAATTCTGGACACATACATTAAAAAGAATAGACTCATTAATAATGAAAGCTAAAATCACATGTGTAAACACATTGCTTTTAATCTATTCAATTATTTCCCCATAAGCACTAACTGTGCATCACAAATTATGCTGTCTAGAAGACATACAACAAAACTTACAGCTTGGAAGATTCATTGCCATGGTCTAATGGAATAGTTTTCTGAGAGAATGAAAATTCTGAATCTCCAAGATGGAATATCCCTATCCACTGTTTCTTCATTTCGTTAATCAAATTGAAGATGGACAAAGAAGGCAAACTACACAGGAACACCGCTGTATAATTAATTTGCACATCTCTTCATTAGTTACATATAAATATATTTTCTTCTCATGCACTTTAATTCAAGAATTGCAAACTGGTAATGCTCAACGGCCAAAATCTGCCTGCAGAAAAGTCTTAATTGTTCCACACAAGTGAGTATATGTTCTCCAGTTTGCCACAGGCAATACTAGTCCCTATTGTATCACACCTGGCCTCATGTGATACATTTATGTAACCTCACCCCACTTCCACAGGTGTTTGAGTTTATGGTCCCTTAATAGATCTAATGTAATCACAAAGACAGTGAGACAGAAGCCCATTTTAGAGCCCCTATAATCTGAGCTTGCTACAATTACCCCCCTAATAAACTTAAATGATATAGCCACTAACCCACTGTACAATCAACCAACAGTAACAGTCACTCTGGTATCCTACCCCTTATTCTCCCTGTTCCCTCTTTCCCTTTCCATACTAAGCCCTAAATGATAAGCTTTCTAGTTATGCTCGTTGTTCACTCAGGAGTGACTAGGAGGCTGCACAGTCAGCTTACAGAATTGGTTACACCATCCACATCACAGAGGTACATTTGTGACCTTCCACAAATCCCATGTTTTCACTGTGTGGTGTATGGTACAAGCTCCAAGGGATAAAAACAAAATTGCACTCACTCTAACCCTCAAATAACCTTGAGCCCTGCTGTAGAGTGGATCATGGAGACAAAATTGGTTTTTTGGTAAAGAACTGAATATCCTGCTTTCCATCCTAAAAATAGCAATACTGTAGGAAAGCCCGTAAAAGTCTGAGCTTTCACTCAAGTCATTTTAAAAGCCCTTGGTTAGGGTGGACATGGAAAAAAAATATATCTGCAGAGCTTTAAAAGCAGAACTTAGGAAGGTGGTTATGGTCATAAACTAAAGAAGCTTGCTTTAGATCAGTTCCCAGTGAACAGCTAGGCAAAGAACTTTTGCCTTCAAAAAAAAAAAAGATTTCAACCTTATCTTTTTAAATCATAGAAATAATGTCAATATTGGAAATATTTACAAAGCATATTTTAGACACTGAATGATATTCCATAAAAAATAATTCTCTCTCACCATGGGGCAGAAAGTCAAAACAAGGCCAGATAACACTAGGAACCCAGATTCTTTGGAAAGCCCCATCAACTCATTTCAAAGGCAAGGGATTATAACAATATTTGCATTATTAAGGGTGAGCCTATATGATGCCAGCAAACACTTGATTAGGTTGATGCACTCAAGCAGTCAGTCAGTTTAGTGAAACGTTTACTCAAGCCCATGTTGTTTGCCTACATTAACCAAGTGATTGGCTGACTTGTTTGATTGGCTGACCACTTTCTTGGACATTGTCTGCTTTTCCACTTCTTCTTTGGCCACTTGGAGCAGTAGCCCACAGAACTCACTTCCTATTTCTATGCTCTGAGGGGTAATTACTTATTTACAAGTTGATCTCCCTCACTAAACACCGAGTTCCTCAAAAGGCAGGGGCAGCTTTCCATTCATCTACTACCTTGTCCAGTGTCAGGGCGTGTATACTGTGGACAATCAGTCAATGGCATGGCCCTTGACAAGTTGCCTTTGTGGTGTGATGGGAATTTGTCACATTTCTTGATCTCCAGATGCTATTTGTTTCATCCAATCTAGTCTTATAAAAAAGGTTAGTTAAGTGCCTCCCCCAAAGGGCCACACAATTTCCCCTGACTACATGAATATCTATATGGATATCTAACAGTTGTCCAGTGTTCTATTCTTTATTCCACTCAGTATAAGGGCAGCTCTAATGCCTACATCTAACATATTAGAAACCTCAGGCCCAGAGAAGTTAAGGAACTTGCTTGCTTGATGATACAAATAGTAAGTCTCTCTTGGATCCCTCTTAATGGAAGTGGGGTATCTTTCTGTTTAGGCACATATTCTATCAAAGCCTCCTCAGTTTTCCTAAAAAGATGTTAACCTTTTCCCCAGCATTATTGTTAAGACATCTGAGTCTTAACATAAAATCTACAAACTTAAAGCAAACTTATAGCTATCCATGTGTCTCATCAACCAGGTGGAAGGAATCCTTTATCTAAACAAGACTGCTTAAAGCACATATACTCTCTATATTTTAGAAAGTCCCCTACCCACTATACAAGCAAGAGCAGCAGAGAACTGAGCAGTTGGACCCCCACAGTACTGGCCCATTATAGAGCCACAGAGTTGGCTCTATTATTGATCAAAACAAATGGCAACTTGCCAAGTAGCCAACTCTGTTGGATTCAACTATGGATCCACAGTTAAAGGGACATGAAAACACTGTTACATTGCAGAGTCCCCTTCACTGAAGATTCTTGGGGAAGAGAGTCCTGTCTGGTCTTAGTACCAAGGATAGAACTTTTCCAAAGCAAATGTTCCATCTTTGCTTATGGACCTATAGCATTTTTAACTAACCAGGTTTCTTTTCTTTTCTTTTCTTTTTTTTTTTTTTTTTTTTTTTTTTTTTTTTTTTTTTTTTTTTTTTGGTTAAAGGTGAATTTGTGATCTATCCTAAGTGAGTGACCAGGTTTTATAGTCATCTTTGTCTTGTTCCAAATCCTACTTGATGCCCCACAGTTACTTTTCATATTATCCCCCCTCGCTTTTAATTTAAAATAGATAAATGAAAGAGAATACTGCTTATCCCTCTGCTTCTCTCAAATGCCCAGTCCCAACTATTTGTGCTTTTGTGTCTTCCCCCACCTCTCCCCAGCATCATCTGCTCAAAAATGGATTTTAAAAAATCATTTTACATGATGATGAAATGGTTTTTGACCATTTCTGAGTCATAGACCCCTTTGCTAAATGCACAAATAGGTCTTCTCTCTAGAAAAAATACCTGCCCCTATCTAAAATGTTTGAGTATATATTCATTATCTCTTGAATATCTGAAGGTGGACCGTGATCCATGGATTGCAGTGAACAAACCCTTGCTTGAGTAAATGGACAAGGTCCCTAGAGTTGCCTCCCAGGACTTGCTGCAAGCCCAGTAGAATGGAAGGTCACTGAGTTTTCTAAGTCCCTGTTGCCAAGGCAGAGGCCCAGGCCTCCTACCCACCTGAGTCCCACCCCACCCACACCCCCACCTCTTCCCCCTTTGCCCAAAGACTGTGAAATAATGGTCTTTTCAGTCCCTCTTGCTATGTCTGTGCTCCACTTCACACCACAACTTTAACTGGCATTCTAACAAACCCCTCACTCCCACCCCCCACTTCCTTTTTCTCAAAGTATGACTTTCTGCAGTGCCCACCAGCCCAAGCCTCGGCTTCAAGGTTGTATACCTCACAACTTTAATGGTGGACAGATGTGAACAAGGACCAGGGGCGATCAGGACTTTGTAAATGAGGGAACAGAGAGGCAGCCTCAGGAGCTTCCAGAAGCAGGGTCTGAAACAGTAGTACCTCAGCCCTGTAGAGCACAAAAATCCCAAGGAACCATGAATAGACAGATTCTGAATTCCAACTGTGTGTGTGCGTGCGCGTGTGTGTGTGTGTGTAAAATTATACTATATATAATATCAGCAAAAAACTGCCAACTCTGATGCTTTTAATATAGATTTAAGAATTAATGAAGAGAAGAAAAACTGAAAACATAGTTTGACCGTGTAAAAGAAATGGCAATTACAGTAATATACAAAATATACTTACCATTTATGACTAATTACCAGATGCAAAATAACTAGCATCATAGTATACAAATATATCATTAATTTTATTATAAATTGAATTTGATTTTCATGCTAAAAATTGCTTCCTGTCAGTTGAGCCTCAAGATTTGCTGCTCACAATTTCCAACATTAAGGGAGACATTGACAGGAACCATATTGTATATTCCTTTTGTTTTTTCCTTATCTTCTAAATAACACAGCAAGAGATGCCTGGAAATTGATAATCTCACTATGGAGACCAGAATTTGCACACATATCTGAAACCACTAGAGAAAAACCTAAGACAATCTGTAAGAAGATTACAGTACAGATGATTTATAGAAAAATGAGGGGATTTGCAACAACGGGCCAAAATAAGAAGGCTACATAAAGAAAGTGGGTTTTGAACTTAGCCTTAAAGGGAATCTAGGATATAAATTTGGTCGAAGGGCATTCCAGTCAAGGCAGAAAAATTGTTTTCTGTGATATAGAAGACATTCAAGTTTTTAAAGAACTCTTTATTTCATATTAATATACCCATTACATTATAATGAAATAAGACAAGCTTTGAATGAACTCTTTAAAGAACAACTTTAAAACATTATTTATTTACCTACAGAAATATATATTCATATCTTGACTGTTAGTTTTTAAGAAAGCAAATGAAAAATTCAGAAGCCATAAAGCTGTGAATAAAGCTTAAATAATAAAAATAATTTATTGTAAAAATAGAATAATGAAATCACTAACAGTGAATGACACAACCAAATTTTACATTCCTCACTCAAATAGAGTAGTTAAATTAAGGAGAGGTATTTCTTTACCTTCTTGATTTGAGCCTACCAAAATAATGACTATACTTGTTCAAATGACAACTAAAATAATGACAGTTGTTAGTAAATCCATATAATCACAATAACCATTGCAAAACTTGTCATATTGTATATGGTGAAAGCACGTGAAGCGTTTGAAAGTCTGAGTTAAAGCTAAAGACTTTAGGAACTCACCAAAACAGCTAGTGAGCAAGGAGCACTTCCACTCCACCTGCTTCAGTGCCCCTTAGAATTAGCAAACTTGCCACACTGCATTCTGAACTCCATGAGACCACGTAGGGATATACTGGTCCCTGTCCTCAAATACCAAGGTAGTATTAAACGTGAAATATATTTATTAGGAGTTACAGACTGGATTGTATGCCCTCCCCACCCATCCACTCCTCACCAATTTCGTATATTAAAATCTTAACCCCTACTACCTCACAATGTGACTGCATTTGGAGATAGGGTCTTTAAAGGCATTAAACAGTTTTAAAGAGGTAAAGGTTCTCTCAATTAAAATGAGGTGATCAGGGTGGGCCCTAATCCCATATGAATGACATCCTCACAAAAAGAGGAAACCACAACACAGAGAGACATAGAGTTAAGACCATATGAAGACCCAGGGAGAAGATGGCCATCTCCCAGCCAAAGAGAAAGTCCTCAGGAGAGAGGCGTCACACTTCCTAGACCTTGGTCTCTGACTGCCACCCACCAAAACTGTAAGAAAATAAGTTGGTGTTGTTTAAGCCCCTCAGTCTGTAATGTTATGGCAGCCCTACCAAACTCATACATTATAGGAAATGAAGAGGGAACTGGGAGAACCATGAACCCACGAAGCTGGTTGACCCTGAATGAAAGAGAAAGAGAGGGAGGGAAGGAGGGAAGGAAAAGATGGAAGGGAGGAAGGGAGTCGAGGGAGGGAGGGAGGGAGGGAAGGAAGGAGGGAAGGAAGGAGGGAATGAGGGAGCAAAGGAGGTTGGAAAGCCTGAGACAGCAGTGCAGGTTTAAGGCAAGTTTGGCAAGTAGCATAGCTCCCAAAATGGATGCCTTGGTACCCCTGCCAACCTGTCACTGGTTGAGAACTGTTCACTAGCAGTGTCAGTGATGGATTTCATAGCACAGCAGTTGGATTTGTCAGTTTATTACACTCCTTACATCCGGAAATCTGAGAAATACATTTCATGGCTGTCCACATTGGAAGACCTCCACAGCTCCAGACAGTCCAGGAAGGACTTTACATTCAGACAACACAAATGCCCACAGAAATTTCCACTGAATGAACAAGTTTTTCAGTTTGGTTACTATGTGAAGTGACAGAACATTCTCATTCCTCCTCAAATATTGTTCCATGCTCTGGACAGTAAAAATCAATGAAGTCAGACTGCACTGACTGAAGAATTCTGGTCACAGGGAAGATAACTGTCCTGCAAAATACCTCTGAAGTTTTTGTGAAAAGACATGTTAGCCACCCCAATTAAAAATATAAATAAAGATTATGATGATCCTACTGAGGTGCTTCCAGAGCAAGGAGCTTCAGGTGGTAACACCTAGTTTGGCTGACCCTGGAGTGGGAAAATCAAAGGCAGTGTTTGGGGTTTGGACCCAAGGTCACTCAGCCCACACCTTTTGAGCCTGCCTGCCTTCCTCTGGGTACAGAATAAAAATGCTTATTTGTTTGTTTGTTTGTTTGTTTGTTTAAAACTATAAGCTGTCTAACTTGCTATGTGAGGAACAGAACATAAAAAAACAAGTGTACATGAATAGAGAACTTACTGTTTTCAAATCAAAACCAAAATGCAACAAAATTAATCTGCCATACAAATTCAATCCTTGCATCTTCAATACCAAGTGACTGAGAGTAGATGTTCAATTCATGTTAGAGGAATAAATAATTGCACACATATTGAATTATAAAGTTTCATGGTGGTTAATAATAAATGGAAGTATTTCCTCTAAATGACTGTAATTAGCATGTCTGTGGTCAGGTAAGGAGGGGGTAAATTACCCAGAGGAGAAAGTCATAATGAGGCTCTTCTGAAGTTCTCAGAATCCAGAGTCAACCTCAAAAGTAGGGGAAAATATGGAGCACAGACAGAAGGTTGAGATCAGCAGGTTTTAGGGCAAGATTCCATCTGTGGGAGGGAGAATGCTGAGGTTTTCACTTTATTTCCCCTTATAATGCCAGTGCAGTGTAGTATTTAGAGAGAGAGGGATGAAATATATGGCATTCAGTCTCCCCAAACCAGCATCATCTCAACTCAGAATTTATCAATTTCTTCCTTATATTGATAAAATGGAAGTTTCCGTTCTCTTCATTCATTCGTTCGTTCATTCATTCATTCATTCAGTGTTCATAATCAGACACTATGCCATCTGCTGGGGAAACACAAATTCATAAAATGTTTTCTCTACTGTTGAAGAGGAAGTTAAATGCATCAACAGGCAATTACAGCGCAATGTATGAGATGTGGCAATAGAGGTTATGTATAAAGAGCTTCCAGAACAGAGACAGAGAAGAGTAAGTGGCTGCAGGGTAAGTAATGGGATCACAACAGGTTGACATTTGAGCCTTGCCAAGTGGAGGACCAGAAAGCAAGGAAGCATATTCTATTTAGACAGAAGTGCAAAGAAATAGCAGGTGCAAAGACACGGAGGGACAACAGTTTTGACTGAGATAAAGTGGGAAGGTGCAAGGGCCAATAAGGTTGTGGAAAGGGAAAGAAAAAAATAATTTTAAAGATAAAATCTATTACAAATAGGTGTCTCTGGAGTCAGCTGAAGGAGAACTCTGGATAACATGGGGCACAGTGAGGTACTGGGATTCCAGAAGAACAGTGGCAAGAGAAGGGGCACAGGGTCCTGCAAGGAGAGATGGAGGATACCAAAGACAAACTCGATTTCTTTTCTTTATCATTTTCATATGTCATTGTTAAATTTATTTTTTTAACTCTTCTTAGGACTTAACTTTCTCATGCTATGCTCAGGAGTGGAGAGGTAAGCAGCAGCTCTGTGAAGATGTGAAGGCACTGTGGGGAGAAGAAATTGAGAACTCACCAAAAGCACCTGCACAGGACGCCATCTGTGCCCGGAGTCATTGACGCGCCTCTAAAATGACCTCCTGGGTGTCATGCTCCCCCCACCCCCACACACAAGCACAGGCGCACACACAAAGATAGAGACACGCACACATCCCTCTCTGAAGCAGAAGCAAGCTCAAGAGCTAAAGATTTCCCATTCCCCAGTGTCCAGAAGGCAGCCTACCCTCTTTTCAACTCCATCTGGCCACAGGAGACCAATCTGGATGGCTGCACACACCTTGCCCTGGAGTTAAGCAAGCTTGGAGAAACATATATCTCTCTCCAAGAGGGACTTCAAATGGAGTCCATTTAAAAGTCCTACTACAATTTAGATATTAAAAGTAATTAAAACAAATTCTTTACTAGCAATTTACCTAAATTATGTATAAGGTGTCTCTCAGTAGGTACTCTTTAGAACTAGAGTGTAGCTAAAAATCAAGCAATTGTCATGGAATTTACGTAACAAGGTTTGGCTCCAAACTCCAAATCCTTCTGTGTCAAGTAGGGCAGCACAGCTAAGGCAGTGGGAAAGCGGAGGCAAGAATGGAGTCCTGCAGGCTGAGGGCTACTTAAGGCTGCAGTGGGCGGACACCTAAACAGGACACTATAGCAGTGACAGCCCCAGTGTCTACATTTCCACCGACTGCTTTTGTGGATCAGGCATTTTCTTATTCAATCATTTCTTTTCACGTATGAAAAAGTACAAAGGAAAATACAGTAACACCCATGTAGCCACCATCCAAAATTAACAAGTGACATTTTGTCATTATTTGCTTGGAATTTTTATTTTTAAAAAGTTACAGATGAAGCCATTTGTATTTCCTAAAACGAATTTCCTCCTCTCTCTCTCTCTCTCCTCAGAGTCAGCCTCTATGCCATGAATCTTGTGCATATTCAGTAACATTTTCGTATTTTGCCACATTTATATGTACCTGTAAATGTTACAGAGTATGGCTTTAGATTTTTATTTTATTTCCTAAAATCTCTTATCAACTCAAATATGTGGCTTCAAAATCTATTAATGTTGATTAGTCTGTTCCACTGCGCTTATCAATTTTGCACATTCTATTAAATTTACTCATTTGTTTTGTTTATGATATGGCACTTTCTCACCATTAGACTATGAAAGAAACAGAGGGATTTTTCTGTTTTATTCAATAATGTATCCTGAGCACGTAAACAGTGCCAGCCATGTAGTTGATGCCTAACAAATATCTGTTGAATGAGAAATAGAATTCAGTTAATTTATTTAATTTCTAGAATATTCTTTTTCATGCATGCTTCAGAACTTATTTTACTAAGGTTTATTAGAAGTATTCCTAATTTTTTGATATTGTAAACAATATTGCATACATGCAGAAGTCTCTCTCAGGCATTTACCTAGAGCAGAATTTCTAGGTCATAGGATATGTGCTTTAAACTTCACTAGATGTTATCAAATTACTCCCCAAAGAGGTTTACCACTTTTCACTCTCACTGCTTCCTACTTGTTCATTAACACTTGGCATGATCAGATTTTTTTCTTTTTCCAATCAGATAAAAGTAAAATGGCATCTCAGTTTTCTATTAATTTACATTGTCCTGATTACCCAGGATTGGGTGTGTGATTGAGTGTCACGTATGAAGACATGAGTGTGATTATGTCTTCATACATGTCCTGGCTCTCTGGATTTCCTCTTCTGTATGGAAGCAATTCATATTCATTACCCATTTTTCCTTTTTTTAAATATTTTTTTTATTTATTCATTTGAGAGAGAGAAACACAGCAAGAGAGGGACATACAAGCAGGGGGAATGGGAGAGGGGGAAGCAGGCTTCCCACAAAGCAGGGAGACCAACGAGGGGCTCGATCCTAGGACCCAGGGATCATGACCTGAGCTGAAGGCAGATGCTTAACGACTGAGCCACCCAGGCACCCCTCATTACCCATTTTTTTATTTGACTTATTATTTGCTTTTAAAAAAATAACTTTAGGCTGACATATATGCTGGTATCTTCTACCAGGATGTGGTCAAGCTTTTCCTCTGTTATTCTGTCTCAGTCACTTAGAAGATTTCTAATTTCATATAGTCCATTAGTTTTTCCTTACTCTGGTGTCATAAAGATATCCTCCTATATCTCTATCTCTCTGTGTGTCAAAAAGATATCTTGCTATATCTATTTATCTATCTTATAACAGTATTTCGTACATACAGTTATAAAGTTTCCTTTCTCACATTTGGCCTCTAATCCATCTTAAGTTTATTTTTATAAATGGTATAAGGTAGTGACCTAATTTCATTTTTTCAGCCAAAAGAAAATCAATCAAGAGTCCTTTCTGTACAGACTGTCAACCCCACCTCCATCATATAGCAAAGTCCCATGTGTACGTGAGCACCTTCTCAAGCTACCTATTCTATTTTACTTGATCTATTTGTCTATCCTTGTGCTAACTGCAAATTCTAAATTGTGCCATGTACTGAAAATTTTTATAAATCAATATATAGGCAAACCTCGTTTTTGGCTTTCCTATTTGTTTATTTCAAAACTGACCATTCTTACAATGCTACACTTGCATACGTGAGAATCTGACATTGCACACATACCACACCCCATAACACAACTTCGTAATACTGAAACATCCATCTATGAATTTAAATCAACAGGATTATTTTGCTAGTTGTTCAGGTCTGCTTCTCAGTCTCTCAATAATATTTATATTTCTCCAAAATGGCTGTGCAGATTTTTCCCACATTTATTCCTAAGGACCATATAGCTTTAGTTGACAGCAGGAAGAGTATTTTTTCTAGTACATTTTTAATGAGCCATTTCTGGTGTGTAAGAGGAAGAAAAGCAATACCACCAAATCTGGAGTCAGTTCACCCCAATCTCATCACATACTATGAGTATGGGTGAATTCTTTCATCTTTCTGTGACTCAGTTTTCTCAAACTTCCAGTGGGAATAATATCAATGCTACCTCATAAGATGGTTGTGACAAGTAAATAATTTAACTATATGCAAAGTGCCTGGCACATAATTACCAAATGTAAATATTAGTTTTCATTATTATAAGAATATCATTAATTTGTGTATATTGATTTTGTCTAGCAGCCGTGCAAACTCTCTTGTTAGTTCAAATAGTTTGTAGATCATTTTAGATTTTCTTTTTAATAATGATATAATCTACAAGTAGGAACAAACTTAGTTTCTTTCTCATCTTTTATACCTATAAACATTTCTCTTTCTTGTCTTACTATATTATCCAAGACTTATAGTATCATGATAAGTAGAGCAGGAAATAAGAAAACTCCTGTCTAACTCCTTTTAAAAGATATATGTTAATGTTTCACCTTTAAGATTTATGTTGCCATAATTTTTTGTTAAATACTCTTTATAAGATTAAGGAAGACCCACTACATTCCTGGTTTGATAGGAGTTTTTATCATAAATGGGTCTTGATGTAGGTATTTTGAACTTCCTAAATTTAATCCCTACATTGTAGTTTATACTAAACATTTAACAACAATATACTTTGGGCCAGGAATCAGCAAACCTACCCAACCTGTCTTGTAAAAAAAAAAAAAAAAAAAAAAAAAAATTTAAATACATTTTTTAAAGAGCTTATTAGAACACAGCCACACCTGTTTATTTACATATTATCCATGATTGCTTTCAAACAATAAACAAAGGGATGAATAGCTGACAGAGACCAAATGGTCCACAAAGCCTGAAATTTTTGCCATCTGGCCCTTTAGAGAAAAAGTCTGCCCACCCTGATATACACCATATTAAATCCTTCCTCTTAAAATTTACACTGTATTGGAGGACTGAGGAAAAACCGGGAGGCAGGACAGAGAGGCTTTTTGAAAAAAATGTCTCTTCTAGCTCTGTCATTTCCGTTCCACCTCTTCTCTTGTCAAAGCTTCTCCTTTCTCCTTCCCCCCCTTCCTTTTTCCCTTTTTCCTTCTCTTACTCTTTTTTTCCCCTTACTCTTCTATATTTTTTTAAAAGTAATATAAAAACCTCTTCCTCTGACTAAATCAAAAAGAAAACGGGCCGTTTCTTCAATATCTAGTATGTGCCAAGCGCTATACTAAATTACTTCATTCAAAATTCATTCACTTGACAAATACATACTGAACATTATATGCCAGGTACTGTTCTAGGGGCTTCACATATAGCAGTGAACCAAACAAAGACCCCTGCTGTCATGAAGCCTACAATTTAATGGAGGGAAACAAACCATTAAAGATAAGCAAGTAACATGGGATGGAGAAAGAGCAGATTGAAGAGGTATAAGAAAGGGGGTTAGGGTTGGGGGCAAGAGTGCAATATGGGACATGGCAGTCAGCAGGTCTCATTGATAAGGTGACATCTGAGCAAAGACTTGATGGAGGTGAGGGAGGCAATACCAAAGGCCATGGCAGGAGTGTTCCTGGTGTGTTCATGCAAGGAAGCCAGTGTGGCTGGGACAGATGAAGCATCGAGCATAGGAGAAGAGATCAGAAAAACTATAGGGGCTGGATCAGAGGAGGTCCTTGTAGGCTTTATTCTCATGGAAACGAGCAGCCACTGAAGGGTTTTGAACAGAGGAGTTAAGTGATTAGGTTGATTTTAAAAAGGATCATTCTGGCTATTGTGGTGGGGACTAGTTACAAAAGCTACAAGGCCAGTGGGGACACTGTAATACTGAGGGAGAGTTCATATTATTTAATTCCCCAACATCTGGACGAGATGGATATTATCATGTCCTTTTTGTGCATGAAAAAACTAAGACTGCAGACAGATAACATGCCAGGGCACACAACTACTGTAAAGCAGACCTGGTTCAAACCCAGAGTCTGCCAAGGTCCAAGGACGGTATCTGGAATAAGACTTTAAGCTAGGCTGCAAGAGGAAGTTACTCAAATAAGAGGTCTGAAGGCTATCAGCAGAAAGGAGAAGGGACAAGGGACAAAAGCAGGGAAGGAATCTGTTTTGCTTTGCAGAACCAACGGTTCCAGCCAAGGAGATGCCCAACTATGGGTTTCACCTGATAACCCCTTGCTACCTGTGCCTCACTGGACAGCCCCTTAGGTGAGCCACTTTGAGTGGGACTAGAGCTACGGACCTGGGCAGAAGCCCCCGAGTTGTCCTGAGTTGCTTTTAGCTCATTATAATACTAAAATCTCCTTCTGGGTGGAGATTCCCACAACTTTTTTGAACATAGTGTGTCACTGGCATATTGAGAGCTAAGCGTGCACCATTGAACAGAACTGCCTATGTGAGTTCCCTGCCCCTGCTCCCTAATACACTGAATAAAAGCTTCCTCTACTAACCCCATGGATGACAGTGCTTTGAGGGCTCTTTCTCTGTCTCCTTACTTATAACAAGTAATAAAAAGTCCTTTGCTTTCAACATTTCCTTGGGTTGTGTTCAATTTAATGCACCCTGAGCCGCAAACCCCTTGAGTCTGGTTACAAGATCAACACAGACTTCACTATGTGCATGTGCGTCATAAATAATCATTATTTAATGTATGTATAATATTACAATTATTTCAAGAGTTTTGTGATTTTAAATTAATCATATATGTGGTGTTCAAATATGATGTCTCTCCTGGTCAAACGTCAGCTCCCCAACTGTGCGGTGATGATCTGATGATGGGGCTAGGGATGCGGGTCCTGACACTGGCAGTGAAAAGATTTGCCTGCTGAAGAATGAAGGGGAGAGAAGTTTATTGAGTACATGGCAGGGGAGCAGAAGGGCTTTGGTCTACCCCAGGCAGCGGGTGGAGGCTGTTTTTAAAGGGGAAGATGAGGAGGTAGGGCGATATATGGAATTCTCCCTTTTTTGGTAACTGTGCCTCCTTGTAAGCAGACCATTGGTTAGTTAGGGCCCATGGATATTCTTAGGTGGGTCTCCTGATGGGCCTGTCTGTAATTCACCCAGGTGGTCGGGTCACTTTGGGCCCTTCTGCCTTGATCAAGTTAACATTGCTCAAGCCTATTGCCTAAAAGGGGCCTCTAAAATATATCTATTAAAATTTCATAGATTTTTAGATAAATCATATTTTTTTGTAATGAAACCTACTTGGATGCTATATATCCAGATTCTTGGATTTTGTTCTTGAATTACTTATTTAAAAAAAAAATTTAAACCTAGGGGCCCCTGGGTGGCTCAGTCGGTTAAGCTCTTTTTTTTTTTTTTTTTTTTTTTAAANTATGAAAGCAGCGCAAGTGTCTACAGATATACAAATGGATGAAAAAGATGTGGCATATATACAATGGAATATTCTTCAGCCATAAAAAAGAAAAAAATCTTGCCATTTGCAGCAACATGGATGAATCCAGAGGGTATAATGCTAAATTAAATAAGTCAGAGAAAGATAAATACCATATGATTTCACTCATATATGGAATTTAGGAAACAAAACAAAGGAAAAAAAGACCAAAAAAACCCTCTTTTTTTAAAGATTTTACCTATTTATTTGTCAGAGAGAGAGGGCACAAGCAGGCAGAGCGGCAGGCAGAGGCAGAGGGAGAAGCAGGCTCCCCGCTGAGCCACCCAGGCATCTCAGTGAAGCTGACTCTTGATTTCAGCTCAGGTCACGATCTCAGGGATTGAGTCCAGCCTCACCTCAGATGCCCTGCACCTCTGGGAGTCTACTTCTCCCTCTCCCTCTGCCCCTAATGCCTCCCCCGACCCTCTCTAATAAATAAATTTTTTAAAAAATTAAACCTAGATTTTCAAATCTTAGTTTTGCTTCAAATAAACCTAAGGACCTGGAGATTTATTTACTTTAGCCTTAGAAATAAGGAGCCAACATTATGTTCTGACTCTCTTACAGAGTCTCAGATTGTATTCTCTGAAGTCACTTCACCACCTGAGAGTTTTCTTTTTAAAATCTCTTGACTAATAGGTACATTGCCAAGCTCCAATCCCATCTTGCACACTGTAATGCTATCTTCTATAATATCACTGGTAAGAGAGACAGTTACAAAGAAAGACTTGCCAGCGAAATGTTTCTACTGACTCTTCAGTCACAAATTGAGCAGCTCCAGCCACTCAACATAAAACATAAACAACATAAAAGTAGGTCATACAAATTTGATCTCTAATCTACAGATGTTGAGTTATTAAGACAGCCACTGTGACCCACGTTTACAGTACATGATGTTGAGAAATTTAAATATATATATGTGTGTTTATTGTTAAAAAGAAAACCACAGGCCCAAAATGATGTCTTAGACCAAGTCATGAAACCAGGACTTAATTACCCAACATTAACTACAGTTTCAACCTCCCCCAGAAACATAAGTCTTACTCATTGGCCAGTCAGGACTTCTCTGATAAGTATCAATGAACTACTCTGTCACATGGGTCCTCTCCATTGCCCAAAAGAGGATGAGATAATCTGCATGATAAGACCCACTGCTCTTTCCCCACCACACCCCCCAAGGGCAAGTGACCTTGCCTAGAACAATCCTTTCTCCTCTTTTGCTAATAACTTCCTTGCCCTACCCTACTTCCTATAAAGACTTCCATTTTACACAACTCCTTGGAGTACCCTCTACTTGCTAGATAGAATGCTACCCAATTTATGAATCACTTAATAAAGTCAATTAGAGCTTCAAATTTATTCAGTTGAATTTTTGCTCTTTAACAGTGTGTAATCAATATATGAAAATACAGTCAAGAATTTAAATCAATCAGCCACAGACACTTATTGAATGTATTCAGTGGCCCTTAGGCATTATCTTAGGCCCTGGGGAATCAGGGCTGAGAATGAAAAGGTGATTGCCTTCATTAAGCTTATAGCCTAGTAGAAAAACCAAGTAATAAATACATAATTAGAAGTACGGGGGGGGAGCCATGAAGAAGGAGGGAAGGTGCAGGACTGCTCTTAAGGACTAAACGCAGTCCAGTGTGGGAGGGAGAGGATAGTCAGAGAAGCCTGCCCTCTAGAAGTGATGTTTCAGCTCGAGTTGAAGGACATGTACAAGTTAGTACAAGTTAGTTAAGCAAAAAGAGCAAATAGGTGAAGAAAGAGAGATCATTTCAGGAGAAGAAACTGCAAAGGGCTTGATACAGGAGTGAATCCAGTACTTTGGGGAAAAAGAAAATCCGATGTGCCGGATGGAAGACAGGACAGAGTGGGTACCTTGTGAGGTGAAGCTGGAGACAGGCAGGGGCTGGGTCAGGTCTGGCTAGAAGTTTGCATTTAACTAAGAGCAAAGAGAAACCACTAGGGGGGATTTTCAGTAGTGGAGTGACATCTAGTTTTCACTCTATAAAGGTCAGTAATGTGCTGTGTGAAGACTGGATCAGAAGGGAACAAGAATGAAGCGCCCTTAGGAGGCCGTTGATCATGCAGAGGACAGGGACAGGGATGGAGGCAGAGGTACAGGTGAGGGGAGGGTTGAAACTTCAGTCCCACTCCCCAACCTACAAAGAAGGGAAGAGGGGCTGGAGATTGAGATCAATTACCAGTGGCTAATGATTTCCTCGAACTTGTTTATGTAATGAAATCTTCATAAAAACCCCAAAAGGATGGGATTCAGAGAGCTTCTGAATTGGTGAACACTTGGAGATTTGGAAAGGGTGGTGCTCTTGGAAAAGGCATGGAAGCTCCGTGCCCTTCCCCCATACCTTGCCCTTTGCATTTCTTCCATCTGGCTGTTCTTGAGTCCTATCATTTTATAAGGAACCAGTGACTCAGAGAGTAAACAAATATCCTGAGTTTTGTGAGCCACTTTAGCAAATTAATCAAACCCAAGGAGGGGGTCATAGGACCTCTAATCTATAGCCAGTCAGAAATACAGTTAATAAGCTGGGCTTGCCACTGGTGTATGAAGCGCAGGTAAGGAAGCAGTCTAACAGGATGGAGCCTTTAACCTGTGGGAGCTGATGCTATCTCAGGGTAGAGTCTGAATTGAGCTGAAGTGTAGGATAACCAACTGGTGTCCCTAGAACTGCTTGGTGCTGTGTGGGAAACCATCCCCGCCCCAACCCTCGTACTGAAATTGGGTGCTCAGAACAGCAAAAGAGACAGGAATTGGAAGGACCTCCAGAGAGACATGACTGACCCAAAGGAGGTAACACATCAAAGAACATTCTGACTACTTTACAACTCTGCTGAGGGCTGACAACATTCTCATCATTTAAACATCTCCCTTTCCTTCCTTGGTGAATGGTGATGTACCTATTGATTACACCATAAAGATAACAGGGGAAGGAAGAGAGGACTGCTTTTCTCATTCTGTTGTCTTTTTAGAGCCCTCTTCCTGGTTCCAAACACTCAAAAGGGAATAGAGAATTTACAGTTATGGGGGAAGCTGCTTCTGAACATGATTAAGGGCTTTTTATCTCTCTTTTACACAAAAGCTTGCAAATACCAAGCTATTCGATTAGAGAATCATATCCTTTCTATTTTTAAATTATATTCTAGATTGCATTATATGCTAATTATGATAAAATATTTTGCAATAACGCAAAGGCATTTGAATAATCAATCCACACTTCCTATTCAACTCCTAAATATATATCCTACTGGGTCTCAAATGTGGTCTCCATACTCAGAACATTAACATCACTTGGGGTTTTGTTAGAATGCAAATGCATGGGCTCCACTGTAGATCTATTCCATCAGAAATCCTGGAGCCCAGCAATATTCTTAACAAGCCTTCCAGGTGATTCTGATGCATGCTAATGTTTGAGAACTACTATCTTAGAACAGTTCTTCCAAACTTTTTGCTTTAAAAGTGATGGTATTTGTACAATGGCCCATATTAAGAGGAGAAGCTGCTAGAGGCTTGAAGCCACCAGCCCTGTGGGCCTGTTCAGTAGTGTTGGCCTCAGCCCCATTATAACCGTTTCATAGCTCACCAGAGGAAAACTGACCTGGAGGTACACCGGTGCAAACTGTTCACTGTGGTTTTGTCTGTAATAATGAAAAATCAGGACTCACCTGAATACCCATCAACAGAGAAGAATGGATAAACTGTAGTATGTTGGCACATTAGAATACCATTCACAGTTAAAATGAATTCACTGGAGCTACATGTTTCAACACAAAGAAATCTCAAAAACATTATATTGAGCAAAAAAAGCAGGCTGTAGAAGAATACATACAGTTTGATGTTTATATAATGTTTATAACATGCTGTACAATGTGTTGTTTGTGCCATGTCTGCTTGCAGTAACATCATAATAACATGATAAAAGACATGATAAGCAGTCTATTTGGGGCACTAGTTAGCTCTGGAGCAGTGGGGCAAGAGGAAAGGGGATCAGAGATGTGTACTAGCAGGGCTTCGCCAATGTTATTTCTTGAACCAACTAAAAAATATATAGCAGTAAGTCAAGATCAGACATGAAGGGAGATGAGTACAAGGGATTTCTTTATTTTTGTACTTTTCTGTATACATGAAATATTTCATTAAAATTTTTGATTAAAGGGGCACCTGGGTGGTTCAGCTAGTTAAGCATCGGACTCTTGATTTCAGCTCAGGTATTGATCTCAGGGCTGTGAGATTGAGCCCAGCTTCGAGATCGTACTGGGCGTGGAAAGATTCTCTCTCTCCCTCTCCCTTTGCCTCTCCCCTGTGCACACATGTGCTTTCTCTCAAAAAATAAAAAGAGTTTTCAATTTAAAAAAATCAGTTGGAATTTGCTATTAAACTTTCTGAGTTTTTAAGACCAACTATGACAATAGATCTGTGGTATCAGGCAGATTATTTTCTCTCTCAGGCCCTCAGTTTCCTCATTTGCAAGCTGAATTCAGTGACCTCTGAAATCCGTCTGCCTCTTTCACCCTCTCTGATCTATTTTGGTGCTCACATAGAAAAAGCTCAAGCCCCTTGCCTTCTTTCTCTCCACATATAGGCTCCTCAGTCCTTGTTCCTTGTCCAGCTGTCCCCACTAATAGCCCCCTCATTTACAATGGCCTCAGCAACTGGGACAGGGACTAATAACATATCACAAAGCAGGAGTCATAAAACCTGTGTTCTAAGACATATTTTAAGGCAAAAAGAATAAAAATAAAACCAGAAAAGTTTGGCACACAGACAAACTGTGTGGGATTTAGAAAATGACCTTGAATTTGTAAGCAACCTTTCCTTGAAGGAGAATCTTCCCTAAGATTCCCTAAGCAGTGGATTTCACCAAGTGGAAGAGAATTTTGAATCGACATTATAGCAATGTACACTACTTTATCCCTATTCTTTGGGCATCACCTCCACTTTTCTTCCCCACCTCAACATCAGATACAATTCAACACAACTAATTAGCTGACTTTTTCCATGAAGGAAAGCCTAGCTTCTCATTGTCCATTGATTCTCTTGAGCATCTCTCAAGTTATGCCTTTCAAAGGCAATTACCTTTTCAAATAGGTTTGTTTGTTGATCCTTTGGATGTGATCAATCATTCCAATAATATCAACATCATAATATTGATGAACTATGCCAACAAAGGGTGGCCATTTTTTACTAAATTACTATTTACTAAAAAATATTTCAAATACACAATTATATCCACTACCAAGATGTCATTTTTTATAGTTTTGCTAATTTACATATTCAAATCAGCAGGTAAGGATGGCATTTTCTGCTTTGTGGTTTATGACACCATATCACAAGTGTGATTCCAGGCCTCTTTTGAAGCATTTGATTAGTGCAATATGTTAGGAAACATATCTAGTATCGACTGATAATTAGTATAAGTCAAAAACAAGCCAATCTGGCTCTACCATGTACTAAGTAATCTAAGGAAATCATCTCTTAGCCTTGCTTTCCTAATCTATGATATGTACAAATTGGACTTTGTTAATAAGGTCCCTCCAATTTCTGAAATCCTTTGGTCCCCTGGAATAGCCAAATAAACCAACTGTTCTAGCCTTATATATGTAGGCTCAGTCTAAGTTTTCAACTTTTTTGGTTGAGAAATGAAAAATTCATTAATGAATCATGTAGACTCCAGCTAGATTCAATGTAATGTGTGTACACATACTTACTTATTTATATATAAGGTACATATTTTAACAGAAAGAAAAATACACACTGTACATTTATCATAGAAAAAATAAATGCCCAGCATTCTATTAGTATACATAATAGCATACAGTTCATGCTTGCTGAATTAATTAATAGGACTAAATTATTAAGGTCATATTGTGTCTCAGACTATGCTAGGTATTTATAACAATTTCTTATTTAATTCTTATAGCAACTCTGAGAGGCAGGTACTTTCTACCTGGTATGAATCATAGCACTATAAATACTAGTCAAAATTCTAAGTCTGTCTTGGCGCACCTCAGTGACAGTATTAATACCCAAAAGATAGAAACATGCTTTGTACATGAACTTTTTAAAAGCTTCACCCTTGTGTATCACTAGAACAACTTCTGGCTTTTGTTTAACATTTACCTTCAACTTTAGGGCGCCTGGGTGGCTCAGTGGGTTAAAGCCACTGCCTTCGGCTCAGGTCATGATCCCAGGGTCCTGGGATCGAGGCCCACATTGGGCTCTCTGCTCAGCAGGGAGCCTGCTTCCTCCTCTCTCCTCTCTCTCTGCCTGCCTCTCTGCCTACTTGTAATCTCTCTCTCTCTGTGTCAAATGAATAAATAAAATCTTTAAAAAAAAAAAAAAACATTTACCTTCAACTTTAAACTTGTTACTTCCCGTGACATTTTCTACTATTCATTGTTTTGATGTGCCTCTCTGGTGATTAAAAAGAAAGCTAAAATAGTGGAGGCTAAAATGACAATTCGTCAGTGGGAACTATCCAGACCTTATTCTCACTTAGATGAACACAGTTGAATTTCACCAACTTGTGGTACCTAGAATTACCTATGGTACCTATTTTATCTTCAACAGACTTCTTAATATATTCAGTTATGTACATCAATTCCGTAATTTCCTTTGAGGGTCTATTAAACTGGTCAGAAAACTGCCATCAATGATGTGCATTGGATTACAGCACAACATCTGAAAGGGTCCTTCTTACTCAAACGGAAAAGATGGAGAAATGTAGAGTGGATGGTAGGACAATTAGTAACTCCTGAAACAGCTATACTCAAAAGGCTAGTGATGAAGAAAATATTTTCAACCTGGACAAAGAATTGTGCCACAGGGTTCTCCCCTTGACCTTCTTCTGTTCCCAAATATTACCAATGACTTAAATGGACAGAAAGCTTCTAAAATGTGAGGATGATATAAATTGAGTGGGATAATGACGGATTATATAAATCAAAATAAACTTGACAGGGTAGAGATGAGTCAAGTCAAACAAATTGAAATTTAACATAGAAAAGTCTGAGATCCAAAAAGAAACTTCCTAAGTACAGAGTGTTTGGGGGAAAAACAGAAAATGGTTTGCAACTACCTTAAAAGAGACAATAGGAACTTTAGCTGACAGTAAATTCAATATGAATCAACGATACAATATGACTACCTTAAAGCTAGTCATACCTTAAAGCTACCTTAAAGCCACCTTCATTGATATTAAAAATAAGAAATTTCTGCAATAACAGAAATAAAGTATTTAAAAGAAGTGGGCTGCTCTTTGGGCTCCATTGGGCTGCTCTTCGTGACATTGGTAATTTATTTCCATATTATACATAGTTTTTGGTGTTGAACCTTAAAGATACAGACAAAGCAGCAGTTGAACCTTAAAGATGTAGACAAATGACATTTGGTTTCTCATACCAGAAGGGTCCCGTGTCAGATGAAGAGACATTTTTAAATATCAAATAATTTTTTTTTAGAAAAAGGTATTAATCTGGAAGAAAGAAGACTAAAGAAAGACATGACAGCTATTTTTAAAATATTTTTAAAGTGGTATGTGGAATGAAAGTAGTCTTACTCTGAAGTACCCCAAGCGGTCAAATGAAAATCAATAGGTTCAAAGAAGACAGACTGCAACTTGGCATAACAAAGACATTGATGGGATAGGATTATGAGATTGTGAGTTTCCCTCAGGTTAGATAAAGGGATAGTAGACTGAACCATCTATAGGTGGGACACCGCATAGGGGATTAACACACCAGTGGGAGTTTTGTCTCGATGAATTTTGAGGTCCCTTGTAAACCTGAAGGAAAATAAATTCACAGTCTACAAGTTGCCTAAAAAGAGGGTGACTGTTAAAGACTTATTCACGTTACCAATGGTCCCAGCTAGAGATGGTTTGAAGTTAAATATACTTTTCCCCCACTCCCCAAATATGTATACACATATAAAAAACAAACATGATTCTTTTCAAAGAGGAATAAACACCAAGTCTCATTAGTTCAGGTTTTACTCCCTGAAATTTGTAGTAACTCAGAGGGGAAGAGGATCAGTTTGCCATCTGCAGGGAAAAAAAAAGTTTGTGAAGTAAATTATTAATATAAAAAAATTCTGGGAGGAAAGCATCTAAAGTCAAGAAAACACTATTAAAAATAACTAGCTTGTAATTTCTGTACAAATAAACCTTTCTAATTTCTGCATGACCCCTTCTATACCTCAAGTCAGGTTGGATTGAACAGTTGTAAGTACTTGTGAGCAGCATTTATTCTGAACACAACTGATCCTTGAACAACATGGATTTGACCTGCACAGGTCCCACTTATATGCAGATTTTTTTTTACATAAATACAGTTCAGTAATGTAAATTTTCTTTTCCTTATGATTTTAATAACATTTTCTTTTCTTTAGCTTATTTATTGTAAGAACACAGCATAGAATACATATAATATACAAAAATATGTATTGATTGATTATGCTATTGGTAAGGCTTCTAATCAATAGTAGGCTATTAGTAATTAAGTTCAGGGGGAGTCAAAAGTAATACACAGATTTTTGACTGTGCAGGGCATCAGCATCCCTAGCCTCCGCATTGTTCAGTGCTTAGCTATGTTGTATAAACTACTGAAAATAAGAGTTTTTTGGTTTTTGGGGTGTTTTGTTTTGTTTTGTTTTTAACGTTAAGAAATCCAGCTTTCATGTGACCTGGGCATTTTCCAGGTTTAAATCAGGCCCCACTAATTCAAGTTATTAAGGAACTTCTTTGGTGATAGGTTGCTTTCAAATCTTGATTACAGATAAGCAAGAAATTATAATAGAGCTTTGCTAACCAAAACAAATTACGAACCAGAGAGAGATAAATGTATTATGAATAGTCTAAAACTTACCTTGAAAAAATCCAGCCAAAGCTAAAGAATCACACAAACTGGCCATGAATTTGAGAAACTGGGTCAGCCCATAGAACCCAATGTTGTCAAATGCATGACTGGCAGGACCACACAGGCACGTGACCTGCACAGTTTACCCAGGGCCCTGCACACAGACCGACTACACACTTGGTTTAATATTCTACTGCCAATGTCTTAAGAGCTGATAATTTTTGAACACTGGTCCCTACAGATTACATAGGTAGCCCTGGACATGGGTACAAAATGGTGACTGAGATACAAAAGACAAGCAAAGGAAACGCATACACATGGGCAAAATCTAAATATAGTTGCATTTATTAATGAGCAACAATATCCTGTAATCAAGACACAGCCTGTTGGTTAAAGTTATAAAGAATTACTTTGCTTGTTTAATGTGTAAACTAAAGCTAATTCACAAATTTCCTAATTGTTTTCCTCTGCTGCAGATGTGAGCTGCGAACCAGCAGAGCTTGAGTATTCAAAAGTAATCAGCCACCGTTTCAAACTCCATCAAAAAGTCATGTATCATTTTCAGAAGGCATGAAATTTTGGTACATTTTTACTGGAGTTACAGAAGGAGTGATGAAGCTAGTGTGAATTTTAAGACAACAAACAATCTCTTCGCTTTACCATGTAAAATGAGAAGTACCAAAGAACCACTGTAGTACCTTCAGCTTTCTCAGTATCGTCTGGATTGTGAACTGCCAAAGCTACATGTGAATGAAGGGATTGTGAACCTTTGCTCAAATTCATTCTCCCTGATGTGCAATGTAACGTTCCTTCCACCAGTGACACACAGACACCTTTAAATCCACATGTACCTGACAGAAGGAGTGATCCAAAACTTGAAATATCACAAATGAAATTTTTTGTATATCACTATCATCTCTACTTCGGAATTCATTTCTAAGCACATAAATCTAGAAATGAAACAATCAGGGAAAAATCAAGATGAAGTATCAAATATAAAACCCATTTTAGTTTTAACTTAACAAGTATTTCCTCCATTTAATTTCAAGTTCTTAAGTAGAGTCTGTGTAGCTTTAGAGAGGTATTTAACAACACCCTAGAATTATATAACGTTTGTTCCAAAGAGCACAAAGAACATTCACATACAGCATATGATTTGCCTATAGGAAACCCTATAAAAATCTGGAAAAAAATGCATGATCCTCATTTTAAACATGGTAGAACTGAGGCACAAAATAGATAAAAGCTTGCCCAAGATCTCACACATACATAGGTGAGTGTGCACGCACACACACACACATACACACCAAAAAGTAAAACATATTTTGCAAATTATTTCTCCTTTTTAAGTTTCATATGATTAGAATCTCAATGAAAGATTATTATGAAATGTATGCCTACAAAAGATATTAGTTACAATGTAATTTTAATTATAAATCATTTTACCTGGAGCTCTAAAAATTTCTTAACAAATATGCAAATTGAGATTTTATTTTTAATATAATTCTGAAATTATATTTAAAATTAGCACCAGTTCATATTCTACAGACAAAAGAAAACTAATATAGGGGTAGTCTATGACTGGAGCAGTCTATTAAACAAAATTATGTTTTGATTTCTGAAACTGCCTTGCAAGAACAGAGGTTATAATTTCTGGAAGGAGGCATATACAAAAAAAAAAAGAAAGAAAGAAAAGAATAGAAAAAAAAGGAAGGAAGGAAGGAAGGAAGGAAGGAAGGAAGGAAGGAAGGAAGGAAGGAAGGAAGGAAAAGCCATGGTTCATGCAAAGAAACATTTTCTAGTCTGTAATTCGCAGCTCAACTTCCTCACTACCTTATACTACCTCAAGTCCTTAGTCAAGTAGTTGTAGATTTGTTGCTCAATTTAAAAACCCTCCAGCAAAGAATTAAAAAAAATAAAAAAATAAAAAAATAAAAACCCTCCAGGAGTCCCGTCTTTAATTGGCGTTGTGATGTCTTACGTCATGATGTTGCGTCACCACGTGATGACGCTGTGCCATCACACACATCATCGCATATTGACACAATGTCATGGCATAATATCATCAAATTAAATTTGACAGCACTCCCTTAGCCTGGCCCCAGGAAGGACAAGAGAGATTAAAAGATTTTCTTTGCTCTTGTCAACACTCTTGGTCTGTAGGAGAGAACAGCGGACTTCAGAAATCGTTTCCCGGTCTCCTAAACCTTACTGGATCTCACAGCACAGGTATTAGAAAGTTACATGGGGGAGTTATTATAGGGGTGGTTTTCGTGGGTTGTTACTTGTTTTGCCCCATAACTAGTAACACTTGAATCCCACTTTAGAGAGAATTATTTGCATATGTTAGTCTTTTTTTTTTCCCCCCAGGTCATAAGATAGGATAGTATAAGATCTGATGAAAAAAGAAAACTAATTTTTTGGCTCCTCATTTCTTGCCATCATCATCCACCTCCTTCCAATTTTCTTTCCTCCGTCCTCTTCTCTAACATTCTGAAATTGCAAGTACTGGGAGGGCAGGAGGCAGATGTAGCCAGTAGTTTTGACTAGGAACATCTATGTAAGGGTGGAAGGAGTGTTGAAAGCTGTGATAGGGGACTTTTGCCCACACAGCCTGATGACAAGCACTGTCTCCATGTTAGCATCCATTATAAACATGGGGTAGTTGAATGAGACATATCCAAATGTGATCCAAACTCTATCTGGAAGTTATCTGAATTTACTTATAAACTCTTTCAAGAAGATGTAATGACTTACCAGTTCATTAAATGTTACTATGCAGTGTGTGTGCATGCATGACCTCTCTTTCATTAACTCAGTCCTTATGTGCCAGATGCTTTTAGGTACAAGAGCTCAGGTCAAGCAGAATAAACAGTGTCACCTTGAAGAGTCCACAGAGCAATAAGGGAGACAGGTAAGCAACAGATTTCAAGACAATCTGCTAAGGGCTCTAATGATGAAACAGAGTGTTCTGAAGATGCAGAAAGGGTAAGGAATATCTGGAGTTGCCAAAAGGATCCTACAAGGGAGGTAACATTTTTGAATCTTGAAAAAAAGGAGTAGGCAGCAGAAAAAAAATTCCAGATTCAGATGCAAAAAACTGGGCATATAAGAGACCCTAAAGTATTAGTCTGATTCATCCTTTTGTAGATATTTTCTCAAAATGATCCATTCATATAAACGATATTTTGAGGGATACTGACTCACACACTAACATTACCATAATCCTTCATCATAATTACAAACAGCTTCTAGATGTCTGTTAAACATACTACATCAATGCAGCAGAGTTATCTTTTAGGAGAGTTTTCTATCCATGAGGCTAAATATGTTATTCTCTTTTCATAACCAAATAAAAATTGGAAATCAAAGTCACTTGTGTTTTCTTGAAAGCATTTAACTAGCCACAAAGATCTTGGTAACTTCTTTTCTGGTATGTACATAAAGACGGATTGGAAAAATCTCAGCTGATGATTCACCTTTTTAAAATAAACATTGAAGAATATTTGTTTTTTAATACACCATGGAAGAAACACCTCAGCCCAGTCAATGGTAAGTGTTTATATATTCTGACATTTGGTCCCACATGAAAGCCACTGGTAGGTATTTTCTACTGCTACCACAATCCTCAAAAGGTTTTCAAAAACTAGACATGACAAGAGAATAAAAACTCTAGGGGGTTTCAGCCCCCAAAGACTTGTCTTTATCTTTCTGGAAACTACATGATGCTGAGAGGCAAGTTTTTGAACAAGTTTCTAAAATGTCATTTCTAAGCTAGATATATACATATCTTTTTGGAAATCAGCAATTATTTAATTAAAATTTGATAAAAGTTTTAACATATAGTTTTTAAACCATGTCAAATATACATGCATAGTATATATTCATTAACATACCTCTTTTATAAAATGATAAAAAGCAGAGAATTAACACCTAGGATCCCAAGACATGCAAAAAGGAATAAGTGGTGAAAGAGAAGAAACTTTCCAAATACCGATTCTTTCTCACGTATAGAACATACAAAATTTTATCATAATAGAATAGTAAAGAAACAATATGTAATGAGAAATTTATTTAGATAAATGATACAGTTTAGAAAATAAAATATAAAGAATATGGGGGACAAGATCTGCGGAAGATGGGAACCCAGTGGAAACTGAGAGTAGGCTACAGAGTTAACAAACTTAAGACTTATTTCTTTGGGCGCCTGGGTGGCTCAGTGGGTTAAAGCCTCTGACTTCGGCTCAGGTCATGATCTCAGGGTCCTGGGATCGAGGCCCATATCAGGCTCTCTGCTCAGCAGGGAGCCTACTTCCCCCTCTCTCTCTGCCTGCCTCTCTGCCTACTTGTGATCTCTCTCTCCTCTCTCTGTGTCAAATAAATAAATAAATTTTTTTAAAAAAAAGACTTATTTCTTTAAGAATATTAAGTATATCTTTTTTAAAAATTCCAAATCCAGAAGAAAAAATAACATCAACAACAGCAACATCAAAAACATCTTTGGTTTTGCAGATTTATTCCAATGGATATTAATGTACTTTTCATCCAGATAAAATTCATTTTTTGGAACAAATACATGGGGCAAAAACTTTATACTCAGCTTATCTGTTTCAGAGCAAAGAATCTTTTGTAGTAGTGTAGTCGTCCATAACTTGTCTGTTTTCAAGTTCTGAGTTCCACATACTAGGTTTCTTTTTTTTTTTTAAGATTTTATTTATTTATTTGTCAGAGAGAGAGAGAGAGAGAGCATAAGCAGGCAGAGTGGCAGGCAAAGGCAGAGGGAGAAGCAGGCTCCCTGCCGAGCAAGGAGCCCGATGTGGAACTCGATCCCAGGACCCTGAGATCATGACCTGAGCTGAAGGCAGAGGCTTAACCGACTGAGACACCCAGGCATCCCCCACATACTAGGTTTCTTAAACTGGGGCTCATTTTTGCAAATATGTCTCAGTTATATAGTGACAGAGTGAGCCTGGGAGTAGGGGCTGGAAGTGTTCACATTAGAGCCTATCTACCTCCATATTTTATACCTACGTTAAGATATATATCCTGCAACTATATCTGAGACAGTTTTAACAAACACCTGATCTCATTCTCCCTACCCCTATATGTTTTCTATACTCCTATATTTTCCTACCTATAGCTCTTCTTCTATTTAATGAGGACTTTTCAGATTACCATGGAATTGAAACAAAATAGTCCACAGGGAGATTTTTTTAAATCTTAATTACCTATGTGAATAATTTTCTTTAAGTTATTTAATTCAAAAAGAGGGAAGGGTAAGAGCACTTTCATTTATCACAGACCTTCTAGCTACTAGAAAAGCTAGGTGCTTTGGATATGTTTTTCAATTCAGTCACATCTTTTTTTTTTTTTTTTTTTGACACACAGAGAGAGATCACAAGTAGGCAGAGAGGAAGGCAGAGAGAGAGAGAGGAGGAAGCAGGCTCCCTGCTGAGCAGAGAGCCCGATGCGGGCCTCGATCCCAGGACCCTGAGATCATGACCTGAGCCGAAGGCAGAGGCTTTAACCCACTGAGCCACCCAGGTGCCCAATTCAGTCACATCTTTAATGATCTTGAAGGGGAACATGATTGCTAGCCAGTACAAATCACAAAATTCAGATGTTTGAATTAAGCCAATAATGCATCATTTTTAAACAATAGAAATATTACTAATTTTAAGTGTCTCTGTGAGTTGGGCACCATTATTTTAAAATTAACCGAACTTACTATCAATTTCCTGCAGTTTCTAGGTAAGTGGGCATGGATCAAGTCAACCTCATTAATAATCTCTGGCTTTGGCACCCCTCTAGTGGAATACTCAGTCCCAAATCTATCTGCCCTCCCAAACACCCTCCTTCCTTATGCTAATGCTTGTGGACATTCAAATTCTGCTGTGTCCCCCAGACCCTACTCTACTGTCTACAGTGTTCACTGCCAATTCTCTGTTACCCTTACTGATGACATGGACTCGATCAGTGCTCTCCTGGCTCCCATGTGGGCTGCACAGATACAGAACTGCAGATGCCATTGCTAGAGAGAATGCTTTCATCTCCAGAATGGAAATGGTCTACTGCACTTCCACACACGATGCACTTGCTTTTTCACAGTAGGGAGTAAGGGTCCCAGACTGACAAACTGAAGAAAGAAGCACAAATTGAAGTTGGGGACAAAGAAAGCTACCCCAAGAGGGGAGCTGAGCTCGATATGGCCCACAATAGAGGGCCATAGCTATTTATACAAAAAGTAATGGTGTGATGAAAGTGATATTATGGAAAGATTCAGGAGGAATTGGAGGAAGCCAACCACTGCAGTCCAAGCTGTCTTGACGCTGTAAGCATTGGAGTTAGGCTGGTAGCAAGGGATGTGGGGAGAGGGAGGAGGGTTCCACTAGATATATTTTCAGCAAGATAAAAGTCAGGACTTGGGAACAGAGTAGAGAGTATTGTAAGACCAAGAGAACTCCAAAGAATTCTTGCATGAGATATGGAAAGAATGTCAGGCTATTGACCCAAAAGGGCATGTCAGGTAGTTGTGTCAATGGGGATGGTGGAGGAGAAAATTACTTTCATTTTAGATGTGAGCAGTTTGAGATGACAACAGGGTGCCCAAGTAGGACTGTCATGTTGGTTATCACTGTCCTGGTTCTGGAGTCCATAGGAGCCTTTCAACAACTATAAAAATCCCTAGCCAA
>LNAC01000049.1:4606163-4624161 GCA_002007465.1 Ailurus styani | reverse complement strand
TACTTGTAATCTCTCTCTCTGTGTCAAATGAATAAATAAAATCTTTAAAAAAAATAAATAAATAAAATTAAATAAATAAATAAATAAATAAATAAAAATCCCTAGCCAAAATGAGCCAAACTCATTCATTCATTCATTCATTTAACAACAACAAAATTAGCATGTCTTTCCTTGTGAAAAAGGGATGGATTTTCTCTTTCTCACTCAAAACCTAATCTTCAGAAAATGGTTGAGATCATTCACCACTCTGAAACTTCTGCTGAAAAGATCTGATTTGTTGGGGGGAAAAAAAAGACTTCAAAAAAGGATAATTCCTTTAACATTCCAGACTGTAACTTGATTTTTTTTTTCACAGATTCCACTAATTGGTTTTTCTTAATGTTTAATAGAAGCAAAGTCATCACAATGAAGAAACCTCATGTCATTTATCAGCTTTCTCTCCAGAGCCCTGAGGACACCTGACAATTATTTCAATCAAACTGATCATTCACTGAACACATAATCATGAATAATTTAGTGGAGCAATAGATCTATTACTTAATATAGTGCTAACCTTTTGTAATGCTTCTACCCAGGGAGAAGACTAATATCTGTGTCACAGAGTAACTTATATGAGGCCTTAGCTTTTGGAGGTAACATTGTGACTCATGGAATATCTAAACACATGCAATTATAAACCACATTATGGGAAAATAGTTAACCTTTGTGTAGCATTTAAGAGTTTACAAAGTACTTTCTCAGACATTATCTCATCTGATGCTCAAAACAACCTTGTAAGAGAGGTACTATTAACTCTACCTATTTGATAGGTGAAGACAACAAGGCACAGAGAGGGGAAGTGATTTGCCTAAAGCTGCCTAGTTATTAAATGGAGCTGAGACTCTCCCCCCAAAATCTGTGGTCTGTCTCACACACCCACAATTGTCTTGTGGCATCATAAATACCAATACCAACTTTTTCAAGCAGGCTCTCTCCTTTGCACACAGCTCCAACATGCTGTGGCTCTGCTCCCCTCTCCATTTTTCTTGGCCACCTCCCCCCCACCAGTGGCCAAGGCTTCCCACATGAGCCCTTGCTAAAGGAGGATCATAAGCTACCATTTCTAGAGCAAAAATGCTTATTTTCTTATGTACCAAATCACATACAAGCATTTCTGCAATGTATACCCATCATCGCTGTAGCCAAGGAAGCCACACATCTGGTAGTAACAGGTGCTGTACTTACTCTGTTTAAAATGATTCTTGCCATGTGACAGTTCATGTAAACAGCAAACAGAATTCTACCCAATCAAGAATCGCTCTTTATTTCAAATTCTTAAAAGAGACTTGTCTCACTGTAAGCTAATTTTGTGAGAGTTCGTTTTGCCCACTCAATATTTAGCTTGATTTGATAAACTATCTGGAATATTCTTTATTAGATTCTGCGCTCTCTCTCTCTCTCTCTCTTTCTTTCCTTCTCTTCTCCCCTTTCCTCCCTCCCTCTAACCANAGATAAACTATCTGGAATATTCTTTATTAGATTCTGCGCTCTCTCTCTCTCTCTCTCTCTCTCTCTCTCTCTTTCTTTCCTTCTCTTCTCCCCTTTCCTCCCTCCCTCTAACCAAGACCACCTATGATGGATAAAAGCAATGCTTGAGTTCTATAATCTGCTCTTCAGAATTCTTCGTTATGCTTCAATGTTTTCCCTTTGTTTTAAAGGACATTATCCTGCATGAGATGCAAGCAATTAAAAGTATCATTAGATAAAACTGACATTTCTTTTAGAGCAAAAGCCAATTCCATTCAATTTAGAATGTATGTCAGGTCCCTTCTTTACTAGTTACATAATAAATTATCTTGTTACAATAATCTTTATTTTCATCTCAGTCATTATTTAATTTTTTTTTGCTTACAAATAACAACACTCTAAGGACCACATAAAACATGCTCTTAGACAAAGCTCCAACAAAAGTGGCTTGTGATTTAGGGAGAACAAGAGGAGATATGATTTATAATTGTATATTTTTAGATAATTGTACATGCACGATCCCTTTAGGCCAGGGAAAGCAAACAGAGCAGAATGCTTTCCCACTAAATAAAACATGTACCCTCCTATGGTCAAACTTGAGTTTTCCTCACCCTGATCACCCCTTCATACTAGTCAAGGACAACTTTCCTAAATACTTGGTATTAACAGCACTCTTTTACAAATTGAAATTTTAATCATTTAGAATTCATGTTCAAAAGACATGGGTGGTTTGCTATTCAAAATCACCTTCTTTATAGGAACTTGCAGCCAGAATTCCAAATTCAATTTATTAATGTACTCACCAATAACTAAAGAGCGTTTTAACAGTTGAGTCTGAGGTTTCAAAACTTAACAAGAAGCAGTAAGAGTGGCAGGTCTGGTGCCAAGGGGATTCTAGGCCCATTATCCGGTTGGGGGCTTACAAGGGGACTGACCGTTCCACATACCTGGGACTGTGAGATTTCCCAGGATATGGGACTTCTGACGCTAAAACCAGGACAGTCCTGGACAAAACAAGCGGGTTTCCCTAGATTCAGGTTGAGCCAACACCTCCCACTGGAACTGGGACGCATATGGAGGAGGACCTCTTCCCAGGAACAGGACAAAAGCAGCGCTGGAACCAGAACACAAGGTTGAAGCCTGCCGAGAGGCTGTGATGTGCAATCCAGGGGTACTCAATTAAAGCTTTTACTGACCCCCTACTGAGGACAAGATTGGCCCCTGACAGGAGACAGGCTGAGTCTGCAGTTGGGGCACAGATGGCCACAAAACAGAGCCTGGAGCAGTATAGGAAGAAGACACCCAGAAGGCACTTCCTCCCCACCTGTCTTCTCTTTGTGCTCTTCTGTGAACCTGAGGATCAGCTGTTCCCTTGCTTTCATTTAAGCTGGAATGTACCGCTTTATACTCAAACGTGTGCGGGTACAGTTAAGCTCCCACTGCAACACTGGCATAAGGAGATAAAGATCACACCAGAGTTCTAGGGCTTTTCCGCTTTTGAGAGGGAAAGTCTCTATATGTTATTAGAAACATATAAACTTAGTACTCAGTTTGAGTTTGTGTTATACTGAAGCACTTTTCATTGGAAGGCAACAGAAGTTCTTTCCATTCTCTCCACAGGCAGCCAGTGCACACTGCTGCATCTAGCGGGGTCAATACTAAGGAACATCCCCCTTGTGCTTAGGAAATCCTTTTGCTCTGTAACGACAGGAACTGGAAAGTATGCCCTGCCCACGTAGTGCTTGTACAGTTGGGGTAAGCAGATGAGAAAACCTCAGGGAAAAGCGGAACTCTTGTATCAATATTCCCCTTTCCACCAGAAGGTTCTCTTGGCATTAAACGTTGGCAACACTCAAAACACTGATTTATGTCACCAAAGGAGATGATATTCCTTCACAAATGAGCATCAGTATGATATCATGATTAGAAGCACCCATTTATTCCACTTGTTAAATAGAGGATCTTTACTTGTTTTGCAGCCTTTCTGAGACAAACTTTCCTCATCTGAAAAATGGGCAGGACAGCTCAGAATTTGTGGGACTTAGAATTCTAAGAATTACATAAGATAACAAATGTAGAGTGCTATGTTTGATATTAGATGTTCAACAAATGCTAATTATTTCCCTTTCTTTTTTCCCTGCCAATATCCTATCTCTAAATGAAAAACTAGGTCATTCAAATTTGGAAAAAAATGTTCATTATCACCGTTGATTACTAATCTTAGTACCAGTATCATGGGAACAACTTCTGTTTATTTTCTTTGTCTTTTACATTTTTCTTAGCCTTTAATAAATGTGATTTATCAGAGTAAGTGGATAGCTGGTAGAGGTGACCTGATACCTGTACATGAAAACTTTTAAAAATGTACTTTGACGGGCGCCTGGGTGGCTCAGTGGGTTAATGCCTCTGCTTTTGGCTCAGGTCATGATCTCAGGGTCCTGGGATTGAGGCCCGCATCGGGCTCCCTGCTCAGCGGGGAGCCTGCTTCCCCCTCTCTCTCTCTCTGNTGCCTCTCTGCCTCCTTGTGATCTCTCTCCCTCTGTGAAATAAATAAATGAAATCTTTAAAAAAAAAAATGTACTTTGACAGGGCGCCTGGTGGCTCAGTGGGTTAAAGCCTCTGCTTTCGGCTCAGGTCATGATCTCAGGGTCCTGGGATCGAGGCCCGCATCGGGCTCCCTGCTCAGCGGGGAGCCTGCTTCCCCCTCTCTCTCTCTCTCTGCCTGCCTCTCTGCCTCCTTGTGATCTCTCTCCCTCTGTGAAATAAATAAATAAATAAATAAATAAATAAATAAATAAATAAATAAATAAATAAATAATGTACTTTGACAGTCAATCCCTCTATTCACTTATGTGTGTGTCTATCCACAAGTAAGCTTGCTTCTACGCAAGAATCATAGACAACAAGCCTACTGTGAGCACTTCACTGGATTCAATTATCCTCTAAATAATACCGTGATTTGTCAGTAAAAGGGTAAATACTAGGCTTAAAAACCTCTGAAGTTGATTTTTACTTATATCACCAACACAAGCATCAAGTAGAAGATGACAGAGATCACCACCATTTTTGAACAATAAAAATGACCCAAAAAAAGCACAGAAATCAGGAATTCTTTCCATACTAATATATTGAAGTCAATACAGTCAATAATTCTTCCCATATCTTGATTATGTAACAACTTTCCAAGTCACTGTAAACCAGGATGCATCACAGGAACTTGCTGGAAAAAGGCAGCTAGCAGAAGAATTATTTTTCTTAATTTTGATGTTTACTATACCAAAAATTAAGAGCTATTACTGTATGCCAGAGACTGACCCAAACATACTTTATATATGTATATATATAATTAATATATATTAATACATGTATAATATTTATTAGATAAATTGGGTCAACATTCACAATAATTCTGCACTTGTAGGGACTGTGATTATCCCCATGTTACAGAAGAAAAAACTAAGACTTGGAAAATAGCCCAGGATTCTAGAGCTGGTGACAACAGGGATAAGACTTAAACCTGTGTCTATCGGATTTCAAATCTCATACTCTCTTAGCCATTAGACTATATAAGAGAATAAAAGAGAATTTTTCTCCTTTTCCGTAACATTATAATTCTATCCAAGAAATATACTGAACCAATTCATTTCATCGTAAGGCTCTAAAAGCATTAAACGATGTATCATAATAAGTGTTTTGGTTTCACCCTCCAAATTGTCCACATACCAAGGTCTGTGAATTGTTTTCTATGAGTTTCAAGGTCTGCATCACACTAACTATCCTACAGAAAATAACACTGCCAAAGAAGTTCTTTCTCCCAACTAACTTCTTAGATTTGATATAAGTAGTTTAAGCAAATGTCCTTTAATGTTCCCTTCATCATGACTAGGGAAAAAAAAAACTAAAAAGCTCTGAGTTTTATTCACTTCAAAAACTGAATCTCAAAAGATTTGGGGAAAAAATGTTCTCATTTTCAACTCAACTTTCAAAGGTTTTTAATGGTTAATTTGATATCCTAGAGTATTCAGCAGTATCCCTTAATGAGCTTAAAACTGAACTTTTTTCTTACAGACTTGGTTTTCAGATAATGATTGAAGACCACCTCATCCTGCCTTCTTTGTGCGTTGATGTCATTAGGCTCAGTCAAAGTCAAGCATGAAGGTGAACAGATATTAATTTAAGACCATTTAGAGCTACATTCTCTGCATCCCCCACAACAAGCCTCCTTTATTAGCCCCTGACAAGGCCTTCATTAGTTGGAACAGATCAAAAGTTAGGTGGGAATAACCCTTTCCAGAACTCAGATGCCTTTCCTATTCCTCTTCTTACTTGTAGAGGTCGGTTCAGAGACAATGGCAAACATTGTAGCTCAAAAGGGAATGTTGTCTCTGAATGTAAATCAAATTAATAGATTTAAAATATGATGACACCGCTGAGACTCACAGTTGACTTTTTCTATATTTTTTTTCTTTTGGCAGAAATAAATCACATTGGCCTCCTCTCTGTTAAAGATATTTCAAATTGAATACCAGACCCCCAATTGAAACTACGTATGGTAAAAATAGAAATACTTATCTTGGGCACCTGGGTGGCTCAGTGGGTTAAAGCCTCTGCCTTCGGCTCGGGTCATGATCTCAGGGTCCTGGGATTGAGTCCCGCATCGGGCTCCCTGCTTCCTCCTCTCTCTGCCTGCCTCTCTGCCTACTTGTGATCTCTCTCTCTCTCTCTGTCAAATAAATAAATAAAAATCTTAAAAAAAAAAAAAGAAATACTTATCTCTTCATTTAGGATTTCCCCTCTGTTTCCACATGCCCAGTTTTGCTTTGAGTGGGATGCCCCTGGCACTGCTGATAAATGTCTCCTGAATTCATCAATTTCTGTCCATTCCCTTTGATCACCCAGTTCTTACTCAAGCTGTCACTCTGCCCATTGAGACATAGGGAGGCTTATGCTCTGTTTCCAGGGCTTTCACCTATTTTCCCCCATTCTGTCTAATGTATGCATGCCTCATGCCCATGCTCACCTGCTCAATACCTGGTTCACTCAAACATCACCCTGTACAATCTATGGCTATCTGATCAACTCTCTAATCTTAGCAAACATTTTCCCTTCTTTCATTTTCATCACTCTTATACTTGAGAATCTCAAAAGGCTCTTCCAGTCCAGATAGGCTCTTCATTTCTTCATTCACATTTTATTGAGCCACTTCCTTCTTAGCCACGGAGTTCTTGCTGCTCATCTCTCCCAACAATATGCTTTGAGAGTGCCTACGTAGTTCCAAAATGTTTCCCATTATCTGTGGAATAAAGTGCAATCCCCTGAGCCTGACTCTGAAGGCTTTCCAAGGTCTCACTGTGTTGGTGGACTTTTTTTTTTTTTGCTCCAATCACTCCAGATTATATTGATCTCCTCTTTTCTGAAACTTTTTAGCATTTATATCTAAATCATTTGTCCTTGAGCTGAATTCTATGCCTCCCTGTACTATTTCAAAAGGGTTTTGTGTGTGTTTCTGGCTGTCCTATCAGCAACTAAATGCTGAACCTTCTTCATATTATATTTCTTTTGTAGCACCTGGCTCACCACCACACATATGATAGGCACCCAGGAGATGATTATTAATTCAGCAAGACTGAATGAATGAATGGAAGAATAAAAATATAGTGCTACTTCGAAACATAAAACACACACACACACACACACACACACACACACACACACACAGAATGTTCATAGAGAATTAAAAAGCATAGTTTAGGGTAGAAAGCCCTAGGTGTTTTTCTAGGCCACGTGATAAATCTTAAACATTATTTTAAGCCAGTTCTTGAAGATTAGTGAGATAAGGTTAGATGCTACTCTAGTTCCCTTCTTTTATTTTGGCAGGGAATCAAGGGAGGTGAAGTTAGCCCACCAACTGCTTGCGAATAAGCCATCTCCTTTCTTTTCTATCAAAAAGTAGTCTACACAGACAACTTGTTGAGGAGAGAAGGCAAGGTGAAAGGGGAATAAGAAGGGAAGAGAAGTCAGTCATTCATCACTGCCACAGCTGGAGGAAGGCAGCCTTCCTCTGCCCAGAAGGCAGAAACAAATATCACTTATTCCAGGCCACTGAGCAGATCTTTGCAGGGAATAAAACTTCTAGAGACTGGAGAACCTATGAGGGAAGAAATCACTTAACAGCTGATGAGGGTCAGTCAAACAAAAAGTTTTCGAGGTAGAAACCCAAATGCCTCTGGGTCAGTCTGACTACATGAACAGGAAGAATGGAGAAATGGACCATCACTCCAAAGAGGACAGATGAGTAAGTACAGAAAAAAGACAGTCTTCATTCCATCAGTAAAACCCCAAAGATGGCTGTTCAATACACCTAAGATGATACAGATTTTGAGAAGATGAACACTTTCAAAGGGATTCGGAGATTGCTGTTAGCTTAGAAGTTTCTACTTACTGTTTCAGAGAGGTGAAAGTATAGGCCATAGGATCTTATTTTGTCTGATTATGTAGGCTAGATGGCTTGGTTTCTCCAAAGTCTATGAAACTAAAGCAGAGCCAGCAAAAATTGGCTTTAGTAGAAATAGCAGGAGAGCATTTTGAGTTCAAATTTTATGAGCCACCCAACCACCCAGGCTCTCAGTAGTTACAGGGAGGGGAAAACCCACCAAATCAGGGACCAGAGGAAAGACTACCCCAGATTCTTGAGCACAAAGTCTTCTCTCACATTTTTTATGCATGTGCTCCTCTAACTAGGTAGAAAATCCTGTTGAGTAGGAGTCCCTAGCTCTTAAATAATTTGAAGTTTTTGTAACAAATTTTTGCCCTTGAAAAGAAAAGTCTTCTGTAGATGGGACTGCAACATTAATAAAACCTTAGGTAGCCAAAGGAGTATGCTTTGATTTAACTTGCGTTTTCAGTATTATGAAAGCTTTAGTAATGCTGGAATGTTTCACATACAAATTGCTATAATGTGTTTGGTTTAATAAGACTTGGAAATGGAAGTAGTTGCTACTGATAAGCCCAGATGGCAATACAATAGTATGCTGAATTAATCTGATATTCCAAACAATATTAGACTTTTAAAATAATAGATGTAGCAATAAAATAGTATTCTGATTAATTATAATCCAGAATATAGGCACATTGGTGGAGTAGAAGGGAGGGTTTGGGGACTTCAATGTAAAACTCAGTCTTTTCGCCATTTATGAAAATTTAATTCCACGTAGTCCATTTTTCTTTTTTTTACATTTCCAATTTTCATCCATGCATCACATCTGAGCATGAAATTGTACAATATAGGCAAAGGACAAGGACGGCAGAGGGTCACAGATGTGTGTATTGGAAGGAAATGAGTCAGGGTGCTGCTCCTCCTCTGGGGACAAAACTTCTGGGATGTCCCCACTTGCCCTTCTCTGGGGGATGATCCTCAGCTTTGTACATTCAACAACTTTGTTAGACACCTGGGGAGTGGTTCACACTAACAAATACTCACACATTTCACTATCATTTGAAATGAGATGATTTTGAGACATCCCTCTCGACATAAATAAAGCATCTGTCCTCATGATACCAGTTGCCTTGTTCACGGGGCCATAAGATTCCACCCAATTGGTCCCCTCCTAACAATGCTGGATAGACACTACTGCCTTCTACATGCTCTCCTCCCTCCTTTTAAATGTTATACTAATTCTATATTCTGTAAGCATCTTCTTCTCTTGGGTGTTAGCATCTTCAACCCTGCCACGGGTTTGAATCCACTGACAGAGTCAAGCTCTTTCTAAAGTTATACCTTGACCTCTTGATGGGAAACTCTTAAGTTTTGGATACTCTTCAAAGTGCTTATCAGTGTCCATGTACAAACACTCTCTTGGGTAGGGTGTTTGAAAAGAAACTCAAACTTGCCCTTTGTGTATTCTTAAAATTCATTTCACTCTCAGCATTATGGGTATATTTCCTACCCCCCAGATAGCCACACCTAATGTAGGGGCCCTTGACCATTTTGTATGAAAGCTTATTTTCCCAAAGATTTTTGGGGTAGGAAATGTTGCCCACAGTCAAGTTCCTAGTAAAGCTTTAAGTGGTAGAGGTGGGAAGGGAATGGTGACAGCCAGCATCTTACAGGTGAGGCTATAACTTCAATCAATAGGTTGCACGGTCCCTAATATGAAAATCATGGGCAATAAGTATTGTTTTCCATAATAAAATGCAGTGTTACTTGGAGTTAAGTCTTAAGTCTATTAGAATCAGATATTCCCCCTCAGTTATGTAGCCAATGGGTCCCACTGAAGAAAATGTAACTGTACTAGTAATTTAGTAACATGAAATTATTTAAAAATAAAATTGGTGGAAATACAGTAATACATTTACTTGATGAATACATTCATGTGTTGTTTTAGTTGGAAAGCAATGGAGTAGGGAGTAGATATGATAACAACAAAGAAATTAGAAACAAATGAGGTTGGTTGTCTCATCATCCATGAGGTAAATCCACCTTCTTGATTTTGGGATGGATAAGGCAAAGTGGGTAGCAGTGACCTACAGAGCCTCTCAAGAATTGTTCAATCTACTAAATGAATATAGTCCTATCCTGTTTTTGAGACGGTAGCTAAGGGAACTCCTCCCATTATTCACAGAGAGAACAGGGGAACCAGGACATATGAACAGCCAGCACTGCCTAACTGTTTGGGCCAGTGCTCACTGTGATCCTACAAGGAGAGCAAAACAACTCACTCACCCATACCGACCTCCCAATCCTACTGGAGATCAAATTAAAAAGGGCAGCATAGCACCTTATTCATCTTTGTACAACCCGACAGCATCCAACAGAAGGCTTTATGCAGAGGAAGTGCTAAGACATTTATTGAATTGAAATATTTGGTGGCAAATATGATGCTTTAAAAGTGTTAAAAGACTGTTTGATATGCTTAGTCTAGTCAAAAACATTGTACTTAAGAGGCAGAAGCTTAGAAAAGGTGATTGGTAGAAGGCCAGTTTGGCTAACAGATAGTCTGAGTGTCTGACAGCTGCACAAAAAAACAGAAATTGGTAAAAAAACTTCCTATAGTATGAGAAAAAGCTTCATTAAGGCAGCTCTGAGTCCCAAAGAGGGATGGAAAAGTTGAGAAAAACCAAAAGAGGAGGGAAATAAATTTTTTGTTTAGAGCCATCAGACAGTACAGAGATGTCCCATATAACCCCTGCCAACCCCCACAATATCAACACCTCCCACCAGTATACTGGTTACACTCAATGTACCTACACTAACATGTCATTGTCACCCAAAATCCATCATTTACCTTAGGGTTCACTCTAGGTGGTGTACCTTCTGTGGATTTGGACAAAATTTTAATGACATGTATCTACCATTGAAATACCATACAGAATAGTTTCCCTGCCTTAAAAATACTTTGTGCTCTGAGCATGGATTCTTAATGCTTTAATAGGCGACAGAAACAAAAACCCTCTACTTCTGTTCCACATTCAGACCCATCTTGAAAGCATAGTGAACAGTCAGGGAATCATGAGGAGAAGACCAGTTTTTGAGTCATCATTATCATCAATGAATAAATACTGAAAGGAGTAAGACTTCAAGCCCAGGAAAACAGAAAGGAGAGAGAGAGTCCACAAGGTTGAGAGGAGGCAGGAGCAGCTTTAGGAATCTTCTGGGACACTCAGGTGGGCAAGTTTAGTGCCCGCTGTCCAAGCAGCTTCTATCTCTTCTCTTCTGTTTCTCCTATTTCCTCCCAGAACAATACCCAGATTTTAATGCCCTTTAAGAAGTCCCTAAAGAGCAATATCTGACAGGGATCCTCTAGGTATCTGGTGACTGACTAAAGCCTCAGGACTCTTCACTCCATCCTTGGCCATTGTGTTCATCCCCAATCTGGGTTTGGTAGTAATTGGTCTGGCTCAGGGACTATAATCAAACGTCCCCTCCAAGTGGAGAACAGGAGTCGCATGAGTTATGCTTAAGGTTTCTTGTGGGTTCATAAGATGTTAAAGCAGAAAAGATCTATGATTAGACAATGTAGTCCAACCAAGGCCTTTAAAGAGGAAGAAACTGAAGTCCAGAGAGGTGACATGATTCCTAGGGTCATACAGAGATTTAGAGAGTGAACCAGGACAAAAGTCATGTCTCTTGACTCCCTGCCCACTGCTCCAATCACTACCCACACATCATATGTATGTACTATTCTCCCTTTACATAGTGTTTGTTATTCTGAATTGATCTCTGTCCATGCTATTTTTCCCAGGCCAAACCTTTAATGTAGTTCATGTGCCTGTGTCTGCGTGTGTTTGTGTTCAGCGGACACCTGTGCTCGAAGAAGAGCGTACAGAGGTCTGGGGAGTGTCTGTGTGCTCACTTTGGCCCTCTGGTGTTCTGCCAGGCAAATGCCAGCATTTTTCATTAAGTGATAACTCCTCTAACTGGCATGTTCTCACATATAATCCAGACCTCCAACATTAGTGCTCCTTGAGATCTATACTGTTTTCACCTAAACTTCCATTTGATTCTCTGTGTACATTCACGGTCTTCCCTCAGACGGCTGTGATTTTTAGAGCAGGTTCCAGCCTTGAGTTTAGCTATGGTTCTAGCTTCTTTTCTAACAGATACTTCCAGTTATGGACTAGCTGCTGGGCGGAATGTGACATTCCCTGTTCTACATTCTATGTTTCCATATGTGGAAATCAAATCCCTTCTGAATATTCCCACCAAAAACAAAACCACCCACCCAAGACTGCCTTGGGTTTGAGAAGCTTTCAGTGAGGCCATTTACATCAAAATAATGCAAACCACTTCCAGCTGGCCAGTAGACATACCTGGTATTTTTTTGTTTAGTTTTGTTTTGTTTGTTTGTTTTTGTCTTGTTTTAGTTTCCTCCCCTAGGAATTTTTTACTGGCCAGGTAACCCTCCGTGGCAACCTAGCTTTTCACCATCTCCCTGATGGCTCTTTTACTCTTCTTTCCCATTCTCTTGTTCTCCTTACCTCCTCCTTTTAGGATTGCTTGGGATTCTGTGTTCTTCTCATGCTGCTCTCTAAAACAATGATTCTCAACTTGGGGGGGCGGTGATTTTGACCCCCAAGGGACATTTGAAAATGGCTAGAGGCATTCTTGGTTGTCACTGTGAGGGTGCAGTACTGGAATCCAGGTAGAAACCAGGGATGCTGCTAAACACTTCACAGTGCACAGAACAGGCTCCTACAGAAGTGAGTTATCCAGCCCCAAATGTCATGGGATTGAGAATCCTGGGATTGAGAAATCCTTAACTAGAGAACTTGGCTGTAGCCAGTTCTATTCTCAAATGCAGTTCTACGCTTTTCCAAATTTCTTCCTACCTCCTTAGAGAGTGGCTATAGTTTAAAATAGCATGTTTTTATTTCAGTTTTCCTAACAAGACCTAGATTCGATGTCACTTCCTCTTGCAGCCTTCCCGGATCTCTTTCCCCTCCTCCACCTGTGCTTTCATGGCACTTCTGCACACCGCCATTCTATTCACCCATTTCGTCACACCACAGCAGTATCGGTGACTCCCTGTTAGTCCCCCTAACACAGACCCTGGCATACAATAGGCATTTAATAATGTTTATGGAATTCAGTTCAATGTTCATAGAACAGCTTCCCCAATCTCAGTACCGAGACTGACAGAATGGTGGAGACCACATCGGCAGCAGAGGGCAATCATAATTCCTGTTAGACAGAGAAGGCACACATGCCATGGGAATGACAATATAGCAATGCAATATACGGCCTTAGTTAAAAGACCACTCATTGATCCTCTTAGTAAAGAGATCCAAAGATGACTAAGCACAGCTATCAGAGGTACCCATTGTCAACAGAGGATATCAACCAGATGAGATTGTTGCCTTTCCAATTTTCAATGATGGTATCACAGCTTGCAATTTGCATTGCAATCAGGACTATTTTAAAGGAAGAGGTGTAACAGCCTATCTAAGTATTGCTAAAGCATACATAAATGCCCACTTTTCTTGACTGAGTAATGATAAGTGGTACAATTATTTTAGAATTAGCAGTAATTTTCCAAAGCTTTGTGAGCAGTTCATGAAGTAATGGAATTTCAAATGGTAACTTCTAGATAAACAGTTAGTGAAATAGGGAAAATAGAAAAAAAAAAAAAGATGCCCATATAGAAAGAAGAGCATTTCTTAAAAAAAAAAAAAGTTACTATAACATTTCTAATCAGCCATTTTGATCTCATCTTCCAAATATTGTTACATCAAGCCATCCAACCATGACATATATANAAAAAAAAAAGATGCCCATATAGAAAGAAGAGCATTTCTTTAAAAAAAAAAAAAAGTTACTATAACATTTCTAATGAGCCATTTTGATCTCATCTTCCAAATATTGTTACATCAAGCCATCCAACCATGACATATATAAGCACAACTGAAGTATTAGGCAATCATTTCTATATCTTTTAAAAAAGTCAGTGACAATCAAACTTTGATGCTTTCTAAGGATACATACTTCATCATTTTGCTTATTTAAAAATAAAAATAAGTAAAAAATAGTGGAGAGAAAGAACAAACAGTGCCAGAAACAATCTGGATTTTGCATGACTGCATCCCTGCCAAAGTCAGTGGCTTTTTGCTCATTACCCATCACTGATTATCCGTTCTCTTGCCTCAGCTTTAGACCACAGCCCTGGAGCAGATCTTGCTTACTTGTAGACTCAACAGGTAACTTCACCTTCCTCCTTGCTGATAGATTGTTCAGATAGCACTGGCTGTTTGCATCAGAGCACATTGGCCCCTCCTGAGCCCTGCTGGGGAATCTTAGTTTAGTTAGTCTAACTTAACATTTCTCATCCTTTTTTCTCTTATTGCTGACCTAGAGAGCCTTTGCAGACATTTTTTTCCCCTCAAATACTCCCCAACTCCCTCCATATGAAATTTTAATACCACAGATCTACAGTACATATGTTTAGGTACTGTGGCCTTTGGAGGAAAACAAACCATTGTAACATCTAAGATTTTTTTGTCCCTGTGGTAGGCAGAATAATGGTTCCCCAAATATTTCCACATCCTAATCTCTGGGACTTGTAGATATGTTAGGTTATATGGCAAAGGGGAATTAAGGTTGCACATGGAATTGAGATTGCTGTTCCGCAGAATTTTAGACAGAGACATTATCTTGGCTTATCCTGGTGGGTCCAATGTCATCACAGAGTCCTTAAATGGGGAAAAGGAAGGCAGAAGATCATTAAAAAAAAAAAAAAAGAGAGGGGATCATGAAAAAGACTCAGCTGATCATTGCTGGCTTTGAAGATGGAGGAAGAGAGCCATGAACCAAGGAATGCAGGCAGCCTCTAGAAGGAGGAAAAGGCAAGGAAAATGCAAATTCTCTCCTAGAAACTTCAGAAGGAACACAGCCCTGCCTGCCCCTTAATTATAGCTCAGTGAGATACATTTTAAGCTTTGACCTCCAGAATTGTAAGATAGGTCTGTGTAGTTTCTAAGCCACTAAATTTTTGATGATTTGTAATAGTAGCATAGAAAACTAAACCCTTCCATAACCCAAACCAATTTTTGTCCTTATGATGGCAATTCTGCCACCTGTAAGAATGCATAATCTAATTCCATCATTGTATGTCTATTTCCAACTTAAGTACTGAATTAGAAAGAACCATGTGGCCAAAAAGACACGACAGGGAGTCTTCTGGAGTTTTCTAAGAAGGATTTTTTTCTTCTGCTTTTGAAAAAAAAAAAAAAAAAAAAAGGGGGGCGCCTGGGGGGCTCAGTGGGTTAAAGCCTCTGCCTTCGGCTCAGGTAATGATCTCAGGGTCCTGGGATTGAGGCCCACGTCTGGCTCGCTGCTCGGCAGGGAGACTGGTTCCCCCTCTCTCTCTCTGCCTGCCTCTCTGCCTACTTCGTGATCTCTCTCTCTGTGTCAAATAAATAAATAGAAAATCTTAAAAAAAAAAATGGAGATATCCATAAAGAGAAATTTCCTTTTGCTTCTCTATAGATGTTGCCATTTACATAAAATACTTAGACCTATTACAAAGAGATAATGAGGGCGTGAGGATGAAGAGGAAGACTACAGGCTAAACAAAGCAAAGCAGAAAAATGGAAAGAGGCTAAATCCTTGCTGCTTTCATTGGGCATTGACATAACCAACCCTGGAATTGACACAACTCCTGCCTCCTTGTTAGGTAGGAAGATAAATGCACCTATTTTCTAAGCCAGTTTTGAATTGGGTCCAGGGCTTGCTATCAGCCTTTCTTCCCTTTACCAGAAATGCACTCTGTCTGTAAACAAAACACCCACCACTAGGTATCTTCTCATTAGCTGAAAATTAATATGGTCAACAGAAATATTTGAAGTAAAAGATCACTTCAGTCTGAGAGAACATAAGAATGAAATGCTAATTAGAAATGTTGAGAGACAGTTAAAAATCCCTTGAACAGCACAGAAGGTCCTCTTTGAGCTAGCCTTTGCCCATATTCCCAGCCTATTCTCTCTCACTTACCCATCTCCTTAGCCCCCATCCTGAACTCCCCGTAGCCCAGTCACACTGAACAACTTGTCATTGCAAATACATGCCTCTCAATCCCTGTGCAATTGAATGATCCCTAGAGCCCTTTTTACCTGGCCAATACCTTCCCATCCTTCACAGTTCAACTCCTATTGGCTTCATGAAACCAAACCTGTCATCACCCCTGTCCAGAGAGAATTGATCATTCACAATCTTACCTTACCTACATTCCCACAGAATCTTAGGCACATCTTCCTCTGCACTTTTCAAATTGTTAGAACTGCTGTGATTGCATGAACAAACATCTGACTCCCCCCTTACTAACTTAAGCTCTGAACGCAAAACCTGTAGCTTTCATATGTAACTCTTGCTCCTAGTACTGTGCCTGGCCCAGAATGGGCGGGAAGAGGGAAAAGGAAGGAGGGAGGGAAGATAAATATGAATGAGAGAGCATGAGTCTACAGCTTGGATGAGATATCAGAAGTGAAGATACCATTTGGGGAGTCATCAGTACACAGATGATAGCTGCAAGTAAAAGCTTGGATAAGATTGCCAAGAAAAGTTTCTTCAGAAACATTTACCAATGGGTTGGGAGGAGGTGAAGGTATCAAGAGGGAGCTCTGCCTCCTCCTACAGAAGGCAGTTTCCAGAAGGGATCAGCAGTGGTGGATGATGTAGAGGAGTCAAGAAGGAAGGAAGCTGAGTAAAGGCCTTGGACTTGGTCTCTGAGAAATAACCTCCAACAAAGTAATCTCACTAGAATGAATAGAGAAGAGGACAGACGACGGGGAGTTAAAGTGAGAGCAAACACTGAACTGATGTGCCCATGGTGAGCACATACTGCGTGTGCAAGTGTTTGACCAGAAAAAGAAGAAAAAAAAATGACTCCTCTTCTTTTGTTCCATACTCATAGAGGCCGATAATCCTGAAAACATTTTTATTTAATTAAAAAAAATACAAATACCTTTATACATTTTTGGTCCATTCAGGAATAAGCCCCGTAAGGATTTTAACCAAATAAGTCATCAGGTGCCTATCCTGCACAAAGGAGAATATAAAATATAGTCCTCTCTAAATTGGGCTGATTTGGCAGCCTGGAGATTAGCTACACGGTCCGGTTTCAGGGGTAGGCTCCTGCTGCAGGAGAAAAGGCAGGAGATAGGAGCCAAGACACCTGAGTCCCTGTACTAGATTTTCCACAAACTCACTCTACGGCCTTTACTAAGTCATTCTCCCTGGACCACTCTCCCTTTTGAATCTGCTGTGATTCTCTGATCCTACTCATTGGTACTGGAAACAATTCGACCATTCAGTGAATATTTGCCTATTAGTTCAATGTGCAAAGCATTAAGCTAAGAGGCTAATTCTTCTAATGGAAAACTCCGATCCCTATTATCACATAAATCCCTCCTGGGAAAGGTAACAATCTGAGCTGTTATTATCATTAACACTAATGTGGAAATGTTTCCTTGGTTATAATAATAATGGCAAACATTTTTTAGGAGCTTACTTCATGCTAGACCTTAAGGTTAAAACTTCATATGGATTTTCTTTTTTATGCATCACAAAAACCATAGCAGTGAAGACTATTGTTTTTCCTCAGTTTACAGATGAGGCAAGTGAGTCTTAGAGAAGTCACCTACCTAATGTCATCCCATAGTGGTATCACTGGGCAACTACCAGACCAATGGCCTCAAAGCCTGTTCTATTAGTTAGGGTTCTCCGGAGAAGCAGAATCAATGGGATATGTAGATAGGGAGAGAGGGAGAGAGGTAGACAGATAGGGATTTATTTTAAGGAACTGGCTTATGCAGTTATGGAAACTGGCAAGTCCAAATTGTGCAGGGTGGGCCAGCGGTCTGGAGACCCACAGAAAAGCTGCCAATTGTGCAGTGCAAGTCCGAAGACTGCTGCAGAGCTCCCTCTTGCTCAGGGGAAGCCAATCTTTTGTTCCATTCAGGCCTTCACCTGATTGGATGAGGTCCACCCACATTAGGGAAA
>LNAC01000049.1:4438926-4603707 GCA_002007465.1 Ailurus styani | reverse complement strand
GAGGAAGCAAATTAAACTTTATTTTTATAATTGAGAATTCCAATGTAATCTTGTATATTTATCAATGGAAATCTTGAACCCTATGGAGCATATATTGCTTGAAATGCTAATGTCTGCCTCCCTGGTCTCCGTCTACATACACCCCTCTTCCTTCAATACCCAGCCCAAAGCATCCCCTCCAGAAGGCCCTCCCGTAACACTCCTGACTGGAACCAATCACCTCATCCTCTGCACTTACACAGCTCATGACCTGTACCTCCCTCCAGAAATCATTTTTTTCTCATCTTGTCTCTAAGTTCTTGGAATCCTACCTCATATCATATCCATCTCTGTGTCCCTCCTCAGTGCCTTGCCCACAGCCAGTGTGCAATACATCTCATCAAATGTGACCAGGGGACATCTTCTGTTGTAGCATACATAAAATAAACCAGAGTTTCCTGTTCCACCTTCATTAATCAAGTCCTACCTCCAGCTTTTTGTTTACAACCAAGGGAGAGAAAAACTGAACTCACAGTTCATGCTGCTGAGATCAAGACCCAAAGCATATGGTGACCCACATGGAGGGCCCTATACCAAACGCCAGGGAGAAAACCAAGGTTTCTCCAAGGAAAAATTAAATGGGGAAAAGAGGAGAAAATACAATTAATTACGGACAAGAACTATAACCATCTCAAGCCAGGAATACCTTTGCTGGTGCTTCATTAACCACTCTGGGATGTTAAAGTAGGACTAGGAAGTTGGGGTACAGGGAGAAAAGGCACAGAAGGGCAACAGAGAAGAAGCCAACCATAGCCCAACCAACCCCCTTCTCCACTGCAGGGTTCTAGCATAAAGCAGCCCCAAGCTGCAGGAGAGGACAAATTTTCAGTTTACTGAATTTCAAAGTTTTATTCCATTGGACTGGACATTTTAATAACTGAAATGAGACTTTTCATATATTTAGAAGTGACTAGAGAACTAAGAGTATGAGGCCAAGATACCCTCCAGAGGGGAGTGCAGGGGGGGAACTAGACCATCACTTCTAAAGAACTGGTAGGAAGAAGAAAAATAAAGCTACTTAAAAAATAAAGTTATTTAAAATAAATCAGTTGCAATTTTAAAATAAAGAAGTGGTACAATGGACTATATTCAATATGCCAGTTATATTCACACATTTTTTTAAAGATTTTATTTATTTATTTGACACAGAGAGAGAGATCACAAGTAAGCTGAGAATCAGGCAGAGAAAGAGGAGGAAGCAGGCTCCCTGTTGAGCAGAGAGCCCGATTCGGGGCTCGATCCCAGGACCCTGAGATCATGACCTGAGCTGAAGGCAGAGGCTTTAACCCACAGAGCCACCCAGGCACCCATATTCACACATTTAAATCAGATCTTAATAATAGGGCTTTCCCAGATTTCTCTTCACTCCTCAAGACTCATAGAGCACAAAAGGCTTCCATACTTCTTGACAGCCTGCAGAAAATTCCATTTTTTTTTTAATTCCATTTCTTTTTTTTTTAAAGGTTTTATTTGTTTATTTGACAGAGAGAGATTACAAGTAGGCAGAGAGATGGGCAGAGAGAGAGGAGGAAGCAGGCTCCCTGCTGAGCAGGAAGCCAGATGTGGGACTCGATCCCAGGACCCTGGGATCATGACCTGAGCCGAAGGCAGAGGCTTTAACCCGCTGAGCCACCCAAGTGCCCCTAAAATTCCATTTCTTTAATTAAGAAACTAAAAAGTTATTTAGAAACCATAGAAAGAACTAAAATATTTTCTTTGAAAACAGAGGGTTGAGCCATGTTTATGACTGCCAAACAGAATGGTCTAGTTCTTTCCTTCTGACCTGAGCTCCTCTGATTTCTGTCCATTTAGTTGGTGTTCAGAATTGTCCCATAGCTGAGAGGCCCAGCAATTTGGCAATTTGTATGATGTGTGCTATTTTCACAGACTGGACTCCATTAGTGGTGGTGGTGATGGTGGGCAGTGCATATCTTGCCACAGACAATGGCTGAGTAGGTAGATACAACTTCCATCAGGGAGCACGAAGCCCCTGGGTTAATCCTTTGGCTCCCAATACACTAGGGCCAAGAGAGGCAGGACAAAATGCAGATCCTTTTCAAAGTAGAGAACACCTCACCAGAAGCCTTTTCTTGTCCTTGAAACTGTTTAATTTATTGTCATTTAGATGGACCTATTTTTGCCCAATATTATGATTCGTGGTTACATTTAAGTCCTATTTTTCAGGAAAATTTTAACTACTTTAACTTATGTTGATAGAGTTCTATCAAGCCCCAGGCATTGATAAATATGCCTAGGTTGCCAATTCCCCTGAGAAGGTCACAGTCTAGGTGGGAGGCAGAGATGTCAACAGACTGGCACCATACAGTGTGTTCAGTGAACATCTGTGTGATTCACTTGCCTGGCAGCCTTTTCTCCTTGTTCTAGGAGAGCACCTCAATTTAGCTTTGAGGAATGACCCTTCCCTCTGGCTTTGACCTTGTGTTTCAAGTGGGGCTTACCCCACCTTCCTCTCCCCAGCTTCAGATGGGCATGTGACTCATGTGAAGTCCAAGGTTAATAGAGCCTTCCCTAGCCCACAGTAGTTGTTTGAGTAATGAACTACAACCCAACATGGTGGGGCCACGCCTGGACCTCTGGTGGAACTAATGGAAGGAAGTACACACTTTCTACTAACATTGCCAGAGTTGGTTGAATGGTACCCTCCCAGAAGATATGTTCCTCTGGAACTCAGGATGTGGTCTTATTTGGAATAGGGATCCTTGCATATATAATTAAGGGAGGAAACTCAAAATGAGATCACTCTGGATTAAAGTGAGTCCTATATCCAACAATGAGTGTTATTAAAAGAAACAGAAAAAAAATACACAAACACAAAGAGAGAAAGGTGATGTGACAATGGAGAAAGAAATTACAGTTATGCAGCCGCAAGCCAAGGAATGCCAAGAATTGCTGGCAGCCACCAAAAGCTTGGAGAGACACATGGAATGGATTATCCCTCAGCGCCTCCAGAAGAAGCCAACTCTGCCAACACCTTGATTTCCAACTTCTGGCTCCACAATTGTGGAGAAAATAAATTTCTGTTGTTTTAAGCCATACAGTGTGTGGCAATTTGTTAAGGCAGCTCTAGGAAACTAATGCAGTTGCTAAGCTGGCAGTACAGAAGCCTACAGCGGCTGGTGGCCATCTTCCCACCACATGGAAGAAACCTGAGGATAAAGTCAACATGCAAGAAAGCAGAGCTCAGAGCTGGAACTCATTCCTGTTGATTTCATTTTAAAATGCAGAGCTGAGCCTACCTGAAGTCAGAGTTATTCCTAGACTTTCTAAGTTTCTGAACCCCAAAATTCCTCATTGGTTTGAGTGCAGACCAAACAGTGAAATAAATGCTCTCCTTACTAAGGGTGTGTACAAAGGGTTGCAATCTCAGAAAAGAGCTCAACTAACACTACTTGAGGGAATCCAGAAAGGCTTCACTAAGTGTCATTAATGCTGGTTCTTAAAGAACAAAAATAGCTCTAGGCAGACGCGGAGGATGCAGCATTTCCAGAAAATGTAAGAGAATCCACACAGGTGCATTTGAAAACATTCAGGTCATAAGGTATGGCATGGAACACAGTGAGTGAGGGGAGAGGGAAGGAAAGGTAAGAAATTAGGCTGTTTGAAGAACATTGTCTCTTTGTTCTCCCTGCAGCTTGGCAAGGCATAGATGAGAAACATAACTACAGAAACCAAAGTCTGCAACCTCAAAAAAGAAATAGCAAGTGGTAGTAAAAAGAACATGATTTTCCCTTGGTTTCCAATGAGTTATCTAAGGAGAGTCTTGGATCTGGGGACAATAAGACAGGTTGGAGGTGATGAGCAAGAGAGGCTCCACTTTCCATTGAAGCTTTATTGAGACTTCAGTAAGCAAATATTCACATTTAATAGATACAATGCATGCTGGAATTTGCAAATCAAAAGTCATCAGGTCAAATCATAATTTGGCATACTGTAAATGAAAGATGCACTAAGTCTAATTTTTAGAGATCAAAATGTCAAATCACCCATGTCTATGACCTTTGATTATGTGGACCCAGGAGTGTTTCCAGAGTCACCACTGTTTTACAAGAGCACAAAAATGTTCAGAAAACTACATAATGATTAATGAGTCTTAAAATGAATCAGTAATACGAATAAAAGAGCACCAAGAAATAGGAGTTAAGAGGAAAATGTTTGAGACTATTAACAAGAACACTCTAAATTTCGGGTCCTCCTAGCACTCAGGAAAAACAGCAATAAAGACCTCTAAATGGATTTTGTTTAAAAAAAAAAAAGATAATAGCAACCTGGGGGACATTTACCTTTTTGTTCTTTTTCACTTAAGTATTAGCTGAAGTGAAATTTTGCGAAGAAATAATTCACTTGGCCTCCCACCCCAGAAATATCCTTTTAGGGGAGCCACATAGTCATTTGGGACACACCCACCCCAATCTAAGTGCTCCAGGACACACCCTGCTGCTGGCCAACAGGTCTTAAAGGACTTTTGTTTCAGTGGCCTAGATCCCCATAGCAGCAAGTCACCTCATTCGCCCAGGCCTGGAACTTCCATTCTACTTGTGCCTAAGCCAACCCACACATCCCCCTGCCTTTACCCCCACCCTAGTCCAAACCAACTTCAGGCCTTGCCTGCAATGAATTTCTAACTCATCTTCAGCTTGCGTCTTGCCCTGCAATCCAGTTTCTACACATGATCCCCTTAAACTCTCAATCATACCATGCCACCCTCCAAATCAAATGCCTTTAAAAGTTTTCCATTGCTTGAAAATAAAAGCCACACATTCTGCCACGGTGTACAAAACCAGTCAATCACGCCTTTGACTGATGTTTGTCTCATGAACTGCTACCCTTTTCCTTGCTGGGTTCTAGCCACACCAGCTTCCCAGATATCTCACAAATAAACCGTAAAGGGCATTTGTTTCTCTCTTAGTAAGACACGATTTACAATTATTAGCTTGAATTTATAAATATTAGTTTACTGGTTTCCTTTTAAAATCAGTCTCCTCACTAGACTCTAAGCCCCTTGAGGCCAGAGACCACATATGTGAATTCTCAGTACCTAGCACAATCCTGGGAACCTCATATTGGCTCCAATCATTTGTCAAATGAATCATGAATAAACAAGCTCCCCAGGGCCTGAAATCATGGCTCTAAATACCAGAAGCCATATACCTTTAGGACATCTTACAGTCATGAAGCATACCACACATTTATATACCTGGAATACTCAAAGGCAGTTGAAAGAGGAGTAATACATTCAACACATTTACCTACTTTCTGAAGTTGCATCCACCTATTTGTCAGACCTTGCAGATCTCTAAACCTTAACTCAACTTTGCCCAGCCAGAACTATAGGTCCAGTGTCTCAGAATCAAGTTTACCACTCTGGGCATCAAACTTGCTGTCATCTACTTAAGCTACTGCTTCTGTTTCCCAACTTAAAAACCTGGCCTCGAACTCTAGTTTCCTAGTTCTCCTTCCTTCCCATGAAACTACCTGTTGTAGACCCCCCAGCCATCCAGACCCCAAGTCTCCCAAATGCCAGCAGGTGAATGGGATGCTGAATCCTGACACTAGGCAGGGCCCACCCCTTTCCATGTGGACTGCTAGCCTGTCCATCTACCTACATCCTCCAAACTATCTCCTTCCTGATCCTGTCACCAGGATGCACTCTCCTGCTCGGTGCTCATTTATCTACTCATTCAACAAGCATTTTTAGAGCCTCTTCTAGACCCTGAAACCACAGTAATATACAAAGATAAATAAGGTATGCTCTTTACCTCTGAAGGAAGACAAAGAAGTAATTAAGATACAAAGTAGTAAGATATCTATTTGTAAGGTACCTAGAATCTGACCAAGTGTTCATAGTGGCCCCTTCTACTTTGTCTTGACAAAACTTAGGTCAGGCTTCTCTCCTTCCTACATGCCTCTGAACTCTGTCTGCCCCCAAATCTGAGCATGCACTGAAAAATGGAACATGTCCCCTTATTAGCTTCCCCTGGGAATTGGCTGACCACAGGAGGACACTTTCCTATCAGATCTCATTGGTCGTTTCCCTTTTGCTTGCCCAAACTTCCCTTTAAAAATCTCCATTAAGCTTTTGCTTATTCCTCTCTACCCTGTAAATGAAAGGACTTTTTCCCCTTTGATTTTTTCATATTTGCAGATTTCTAAGATAGGGCTATTCTCTATTACAATAGTCATTCTTCTGAATAAAGTCTCACCTTATCCATGTCTGGATTAGTTTTTATTTGACAGCATACAGAGAAGGGAACCCTAACTTAGCTGGGAAGAGGAGAAGGAAATCAGAGAAGTCTTCTGGGAAAGAATGTGAGAACAGAAGAATAAGGAAACATTAACGAGACCAAGGTAGGGGAAGTCAGGAATTCCAGGTGTGCCACGTGGCGGGAAGTTCACATTACTCATCGGAATCATAATTTCTTTTTCTTTTTTTTTAAGATTTTATTTATTTGACAGAGAGAGAGCACAGGTAGGCAGAGTGGCAGGCAGAGGGAGAGAGAGAAGCAGGCTCTCTGCTGACCCCAGGACCCTGGGATCATGACCTAAGCCAAAGGCAGCCATTCAACCGACTGAGCCACCCAGGTGCCCCATGGAAATATAATTTCTTGATCTATGCTCTGTATGCCTGAATGGCACTCACCCCATGTGCATTTGGTGTTGTTCCTGAACACCTGTCCCTGGGGAGCAGGCCTGTCTCCTTCCTTGGTCCAAGTCTATCCCTCTGTGTACCCACACAAACACACACATGTGTACTTTTCCTCCAAACATATGTCCCTTCCTTGCCAGCATGCCATGGAAGACTCTAGAACCCTGAAGGGATCTAGTTATTGATGTGACAGATCCAGGCCCCTCTCTGCATTTTCATGGACTTTCAGTCCCAGGCATCTCACACTGCTTTTGGCTTGGGCTGCGTTCCCATAGCCTAGAGACAGGAGACTAAAAGGACATGAGAAATGTAAAGACAGTAAGCTTCACTAGAGATCCCACAAGAGCAGGAACCAGGTCTGACGGGTCCAACACCATATCCCCAACTTCTAGGAACAGGGCCCACACACATAGTAGGTGCTCAAGTATTTGTGGAATAAATTGTCACATCTGCTCCCATGAACAGTTCCATCTAATGCAGGATTCCTTCTGGCAATAGCATCACGCATCAATTTGAAGGGGAACACACTGGTTGCCCTTCACGATATCAAACACAAAAGGCTGGCAATGTACTCTGTGCATCCCACTTTCCCTTAATAGTCCATTATGTGCACGCCAGCCATGACGCATGATGCAAATGTGGCCCCAGAGTCATATGGCTCTGAGTACCACAGCCTTGGAAGTGTATCTGAGCTGTTACAAGAGGCTTTTTTTCCTCTCTCTCTCATCGCTACAATGCCAGAAGATATGCTTAAATCATTACTTAAAATTCCTTTCCCGACCAAACCTCTTCCCAGAGCTGTTAACAAGAAACAAAATGTGCTGACTTGAGTTTCACTTTCTCTCCTTTCCCCTGTCTTCCCCTTTTGGGGCCCCCAGTGAGTCACAGAATGGCTCTGGTCAGGTAACACTGAAAGAAGCTAAGAAAGAAGCCCAGTATCTGTCAAACATGCAGATGTTAGAGAACAAAGACTGTGCGGCATGGTTTTGCCAAGGGACACAACCCTGGAAATAACTGGCACCTATTTCAACAAACTATTCATTTCATAGCCTTCTGATTGTACTATTCCTGAGACATTTATTTTCCAAGGGAACCACAATTAGTGCTTACTTGATAAGTAATAGAGTAAACTGGGAAAACACACTCCTAATTCTCAGGCCAACTCTTTCAGGCCTACAAAAATGACACAAATGGATTCTGATGTTTCTTCATTTCTGCAAGAGAGTGTTTTATGTTCTCCTATGGACACAACAAAGTACAAATCGCACCTTAAAGCTCCCATCTAGTGCTAGAGTTTCCAAGCAGAATGGCTTTAATGAGGAAATTACTTTGGAAAAGGAAATAAAAGAATGTGATTTCTTTAGGGCTAGGCAAAGGAGGAAAAGCACACTCTTGTCATGACACGGGCATTCAGTTTTGGGGCATGCAGAGACCAGCTGGGAAGGACAAGGGGAAACAAGGTTGGCTAACCTGGTTATAAAAGCTGATGCTTCAGGAGAAACTTAACCTAATGCCCAGAATCAACCCAAAGAACCAGGACAAATGTGGGTTTAATTCAGAAAGAACTCCATAAATCCAGCAGCCATTGTTGGTGTTATGGATTGAATTGTATCCCCGGAAATCTAATGAGAACTCCTAGTACTTCAGAATGTTACTTTATTTTCATTCCAGATGTAATTAATTAAGGATTGTTACAAACGTGATTAAGATGAGATCATACTCATATGAGGTCATCCAATATGAAGTTATATTAGATTAGGGTGGGCCCCTAATCCTATATGACTGGTGTCCTTAAAGAAAGCAGAAATTTGGACATACACACACACACACACACACAGTGAATACCATGTGAAGATGAAGACAAAGATCAGAATGATATGTCTATATGTCAAGGAACACCAAAGATTGCTAGGAAACCACCAGAAGCCAGGGGTGAGGGATGGAACAAATACTCCTTTACAATGTTCAAAAGGAACCAATCCTGCAGATCACCTTGATCTAAGACTTGAGCCTAGACTGATGTTTGAGTCAGCCAAGTTTGTTGTACTTTGTTATGATAGCCCTAGGAAAGTAATATATTGGTGATGAGAGTTAGGTAGCAGGAAAAAATAACTTGAAACAGGGACTGCACTTTTGATATGAGAGATCCTGGCCCTTCCCAAGAATTTGCCCGGGAATCTCTGAAAAAGAACCTCACACCATCTGTGGCTAAGCTCTCTTATTCTAGGGATAGGACACTAATAGGATGTGGGAAATGTAAAGTCAACAAGCCAGAGAAGGTCAGGACCCCAGCACATATCAGGGGCCCACTCCACAGGCAGGGATTTGCTCAGTGACCTTATGCAGAGTCAGATCACAGCCGCTGTGCAAGAATATAGGCAGGACAGGACACCCCCACCCAACAAGGTGAAAGAGTTGTCACAGCCCAAACCTCAGAGTCCAGAGTCAGGGGCAGATCCCCATTCCCAGGGATCAGAGTGTGGGTCAAGGATGGGAGAACACGGTAAGTCTGCAACAACCTAGAAGGGGGATCAGGGCTTACCCTGGGACCACCAGGCACAGGGTCCAACATGGTCAAAACATTTCAAACCCTGGAAATTTGTGGGCTGAGGCTGAGGACAAACTGTTGGCCCTGGCTCAGACTCAGGAACTAAACAAAAATGAAAACACTGCCAAAAGCATAGGTGATGCTGGGTAGGAGCGATCAGGGAGAAGAAGAGCTTCTTCTTCTCCGAGACAGCAAGTCATACACTTGTGTATCAGTGGATACACCTGAGTAGTCATCAATAGATCGAGAAATAAAAATGGCCAAAAGTTATATACACTTTACACCTATTAAACATTTCAAAAATATGCACAACATTCATTACAAAGTTGGTACCATATTCTATATCCAACTCTTTGTGCTGCCTCTTTCTCGGGAAACTATGTTTCTGTTGAAGTTAACTAAATTTCACTTCCCATCACATGGTGTACTGTCTTTGAGTTTAGGGTTCACAGACTGCCACCATCCACTGTGTTACGCCATGTCTTTTTGTTACATGAACTGCAGGACGCCTTCTTTGGGGCAATGTGTTCTTGGGCAATGCCTGTAAATAATGTCTTATTAAGGCAATGATCACAGCCACTTGCAATGTTTGCTTGCATCTCTGAGTCCTCTGATAGAGAGTGCCTAGCTGGGAAGCAGAAGCCATGCTTCATTTCTGTATCCTGAAAGCCTAGCCCAAGTGCGTCCTGTGCTAGTGTGTGCAGAATATATGTTAGCTAAATAGATTAATATTTAGGTTGAAAAAGGAAGAGAAAGAAGAACAAGTAGTGTTCCCACGCTGACCAATATTTAATTAACTCATGCATTCAACTATGTGCCAACAGTATTTTAGGTAGCATATCAGTCAGGATAAAAAATAGTAATCATAATAGGATCAGTCACTGCTAGGAGGTACAAAGCAAGATTCAGGAATAAGGAGCACTGACTGCCTTTAATTGAGCACTTATTTGGACCTCATTCCCCTTCTTATTTGCTCCTTGAGCAAACTGAATACAGGCTCAGGGCCATAAGACCCCTCCTAAGTCACCCACTGGTGAGGATGAACTCCTAACACAACACAAGCTAACAATTATTGAGCATTTACCATGTGCCACACATTGTTATATATGACTTCATTCACATCTTGCACAGTTGTTAAATCCATTACACAGAAGAAGAAACTGGGGCACAACAAGATTAAGTTACCCAAGGTCTCACAGCCAGGATATAACAATTCTGGAACTCAAACCCCTCTCAAGAGAAGCATTTAATTACTCCCTAGCCCTGTCTGACCGGAGAGCTTAGAGGCTGTCTCCACCTACAAATTATAGGCTTTGGTATTTGCCATTAAGAAAAAATTGAATTCTAAGCAGCTCAACAGTAAGGAAGCCCCTGAAGTTTCTCATATAGACTACACATTAGCAAATAAAATGTATAAACCATTGTTGGAAACATCTCTGCCTTTCAGTTCCCAGAACCTGAGCGAGCCTGACATCTAGGCTCACAATACCAACACAACCACGAGTCTGGTAACAATGGCTATTTAACAGAAATTCTTAAAGTATCTGATATGTGCCAGGCACTGTGCTAGATATTGGCATGGGGAGGGGGTCCATCCCCTGAGGAAAACACAATCTGGGAGAAGACAGATACAGAGAAGTTAGGATGACAGTCAGAGTGCCATGTGGTGCCACAGAGATGTCCAGGAGTATGTCTCTGAAGACAAGGCAAGAGATTCCTGACTTGTCCTGACATCTCAACTCTTCTGAGTGGCAGCTAAACAACCAGACCCAAGCAAAGACAAGAATAAGACTTAGGGTAGAAGACTCACCGTAGTGGTTGTGGAGACTAGTAAGGAGAATAGAGAGGGGATGATGTCAGGAGCTTCAAAGAATCCTCTATCTGATCTCAACGGTCTCTCAGGAAGAACATAAATTAGTTTGAAGGTAATTAATGAATCAAGTCAAGCCCTCTCTGGCTATTTATCCTACACACCAGGCAGTACATCTACCACCCTCATAACATGCAGCTTTGCCACACACTGGGGAAAAAAATCTGTCTTATCCCCGTTCTTTTCACTAGTAATACCTGATATCAAAAAGCATGCTAGCGTTTATGAATAACATTCATCAGCATTATATCATTTGATGACCACTGAGAAGAGGGCTCCCATTTTTCAGACAAGAAAATTAATTCTCAAAGTCTCATAATTGAAGAAGAGAGATTTAAACAAGTTCTTGACTCCAACGTGGGTTCCACTGCATCAAACTGCCATTGTTTATGAAACACTTAACTACAGCCTTAAGAATCATAGGTCTGAAAGCACTTACTGAATGCTGTTTGCTCTTTCACATTAACAGCAGCTGCTGCTACTTAGCAGTTCCTAAGCCCTAAATATTAAGAAAGGCCAAGGTGAAGAACAACTTTGAAAATGATGCTCTATTTGATCAGGTTCTGCAGTAATTGCTAAAATCATATACACTTTCTTTGGATCCCTATAAAGCTTCTGCAGGATCACTGCACCTGCAGTTCCAATTTGCAATTTCCTCAGCCCTCCTTTGAAGTTATTCTTGCCAATTACCTGGTGTTAATATTAATTAAATATGATTTGCAACTTGAAATGTGGTGTTATCAATGGAACTCAGCTGTAGGAATATAAAGTAAAACTTTCAATTGAATTTAAATGTTTCCTTTCATTCATAGTATTTTACAACATTAATACTTGTGTCAAATTGATTTCTGCCTGCTGGAAGTCATTTTTCCAAGCAATGAACATCTGAGGGAAAAAGCTGTTCTTTATGCATTCCTTTCTTTCTGTCATTGAAAATACTTTGTTTTAATCTTGAAGTGAATCCATTTCAGCTAATAGAAACTTGGTTCTTGTTTATAATCCAGGAGGGAAAAAATGCTTTCTTTTAAAATGGTACTGACATAGTTTAAAAATATGATCAGTGGGCACTTTTCAATTATATACTAGGAATGAAATCTCCCTGACTTTATTGCTTGACCCCCGCCAAAAAATAAATCACTATTGGCAAATGTCAGTCATTTTATACACACAAAAAAGAACTAATTAAATTGGTTTATTGCATTAACATTTCAAACAGATTGTGCCAGTCCAACGACCTCTGCAATCCCTTCCAATTCTGAGATTTTAAGATTCCATACACATGTCAGACAATAGTTGGAAGCTTCCACCATTTGCAAATTAGAAAAAAAAATTAGAAAAAAATAGTCATGTATGCTAGAAGATTTGACAGAATCAGGTCTATTCTGCCCCCTGTGATGTGTGCGATGACGACTTGCGGGCCTGTCATCTTCAATAAGCCATTCATAAAAATGATGACTGATTAAAGGAGGTATGTTGCCATACTGTACAAATCCACAGTGAAAAGATATAATGCTTTCACAAATTCCTTTTATCTTCAAAGATAAAGCTTTAGCTTTCTTGCCCCCTATAATGATAGTGGTAGCATTAACATTTATTATCCTTTTATCTTTTTAAAAACAATATAATAAGTTAAGACAACTGAAAGCCTGTCAAAAGACTCAAGGAAGTCATTTTTTTGAGTCACAAGCTGCAAGCCCCAGAGCTTATGATGGAAAAATGGAAGCATATACTATGAAACTCTTTATTACAATATCAATGAAAATATCGTATCAAATAATTAAAACAAGACAGAAATAGAGGACTCTGGTTCTAACAACTGAGGGTGTGCAACATGGATAAGTCTTAACAACCAGCAGCAACTAAGCTATTCCCTTCCCTCAGGCCAAGAGAAGCCCCAAAGGAAAATAAAAATAAACTGGGCTCAATAGGACTCTTTGGATGTCCATAATTTTCCAGGTGTCATTGAAAAGAGCAGCACCTTGGAATTACACAAAGCAGGGGGGGTTGAACAGCCAGTTTACCACTGCACAGGGAGTGCCCACTGTGATCCTACTAGGAAGCTCTTAACTACCTAGAAGCCTAGGAAAGCCAGACTCAAATCCCACCACCTACCCTATTATGGAACCCTGAATCATCTATTAGGTCACTCCATCTACCCAAGTACCAGGATAGGGAGGGTAAAATCCTATAACATTCAAAAAGAAACTTCTGAACTGATTTTATTAATGGCTTCTCCATTAACCAAATTCTGTCTACTTAGCACTTCTCTCATCTTAATCTCTAATCTATTGTCCTCCTGGTCTACCTCCCATTCCTGTCACTGCAAGTCAGCTCCCTAAGTACACCCATCTTCACTACTATTACCTGCTATGGGTATTAAATTGTGTCTCCCAACAAGATATATTGAAATCCTAAAACCCAGTACCTCAGAAGGTGACCTTACATGGAAATAGGGTGATCACAAATGCAATTAAGATGAGGTCATCCTGGAGTTGGGTGGGCCTTTAATACAATATGATGGGCACCTTTATAAGAAGAGAAGACACAGAGACAGACACAAGAAAGGAGAAAACTAGGAGATGATGACAGAGGCAGAGATTAGAGTGATGCCTCTACAAGACAATGAACACCAAGGATGACTAGCAGAAACCAGAAGTTACATAAGGAAAGGAAGGATTCCCCCCAACAGTTTTCAGAAGCAGCATAGCCCTGCTAACATTTTGATTTCAGATTTCTGGTCTCTAGAACTGTGAGATAATATATTCCTATTATTTTAAGCCATCTAGTTTGGGCATTTGTTATGGCAGCCCTAGGGAACTAATGCACCCCCTCAAGGACAGTCCTTGATTCCTGCCACTGTACCACACATGTTCAGCTACGCTTTCTGGCAAAAGTTTCTGTTCTCCTATGAAAATCAGCTCAATATCCTTGAATTTTTCCTTAAGAACTCCTACTATCTCCCATCATGAAAATCTTCAAAGGAGACTGAGAGTCCCCTCATAATCACAAACCTATTAAGAAAAGATAACACTCTTCCTATACTTACTCTTAGCTCTGCTAAGTCTAGGCCATTTATATCCACACTTTTTTTTCCATTTATATCAATTTTCCTCAGCTTTACTGAGATATAATTGACAAATGAAAATTGTGTATATTTAAGGTGTACAACATGATGTTTTGAAATATGTATATACTATGAAATGATTACCACAATCAAGCTAATTAACATATATATCCATCATTTCACATAGCTACTATTTGTGTGTGTGTGTGGTGAGAATACTTAAGATCAACTCTCTTAACAAATTTCAAGTATACAATACAGTATTTTAAGTATAGTTACCATTCTATACATTCTTTTTAAATTCATCTTATTCATCTGGCATAACTGAAGGATTGCACTCTTTGGCCAACATTTACCCATTTCGCTTACTCCCCAGCCTCTGACAACCACAATTCCACCCTCTGCTTTTATGAGTTCAACTTTTTCGGGCACTTTGTCTTTCTGTGTCTGGCTTATTTCACTTAGTATAATGTCCTATAAGTTCATTTATGTTGTCACAAATGGCAGGATTCCTTTCTTTCTTAAGGCCAAATAATATTCCATTTATATATATTTTCTTCAACCATTCAACCTTCAATGGACACTTAGGTTGTTTCCATATCTTGGCTATTATGACTATCATGTGCTACAATAAGTAGGAGAGTACAGATATCTCTTCAAGATACTGATTTCATTTTTTTTTTCAGATATATACTCAGAAGTAGGGTTGCTGGATCATAGAGTAGTTCTATTTTTAATTTTTTAGTACTTCCATATCATTTTCCATGACTGCACTAATTTACACTCCTACCAACAGTGTACAAGGGTTCCCTTTTCTCTGTATCCTTACCAAGTCTTGTTATCGCATATCTTTATATAAAACTTCTCCCCAAGAGTCTATCCTCAGCCCCTTCCAATCCTCACTCTATATCTACCTCAGCAATTACCTTTCCCACCTCAATTATCAATTCTGTGAGAATAAGCTTTAGGTCTATATCTCAGTTCCCTTCTCAGCTCTAGACAAACATTCTTTGCTGTTTTTCTCCAAAAAGATATGTATTGGTACCTATAATATATTGTATTTGTAACCAAACCCACTTCCCATCCAATCCCAAACCAACCTCTCCATTTTACTGATTCTTTTCTATTTGTGGCACTTGCAGTCTTCTAATTGCCCAGGTTCAAAATTTCAAGTTCAACTTGAATTCTTTTTCTTACCCTCAAGCTCTACTTCCAATCAATTGCTAAGTTCCATAGACCCCACCTCACAATTGTCTCCTAAGTCTGCTCCCTCTTCCATTTCTATTGTCACTGCCCTATATCAAGCTAAGACTGCTATTGCAAAGGCCTCTCAACTGGTCTCCCCATCTTCCACTTCTCATTAATACATTAATGTATTCTAATGGAATCTAATGTTCCAATAGATCCCTCTCTCCTCAGCATTTTCCTTCATTGTCTAGAAGATGAATAAAATTACCTCTCCAGGAGGTGAAATATTCAACTATGTGTCCATGTCAAGTCTTCCAATTTTGTCTCCTATACTTCATGACACAAACTATGCTCCAAACTGTGGTATTCGCTGGTCTCAAATATGTTTTCACCTTTTCAAAAAACAAAAAAAATCCTATAGTCAAGAATGCCTTGGGCTGATACTGTAACAGCTAAGATATCAAGGGAATATTTGTCTTTATTTTATCGAGTAACTCCTGTCCTGCTCTCCCTAGAACAATCTTGACTAGGTAAGAGCCATCACAAATATCTGTCTGTGTTTATGACCATCACTCACTCATTTTCTTCATTCTCCAAGATTCACAGACACTTCCCCAAGTCTCAGATTTGTTAAAATAAAAAACGTCCTAATCAAACCATACAAGCAATTTATCACTAAACAGATTTTCTCTTCTTATCATTCCATTATGATCTGTCTGAATTAATCAGAGAGGAAACATTGGAAGCCTCAATTTACACTGAAATTTCTTAGCAATCAATGTTTCTAAAGAGAGAAATTCAGGACAGAGTACAGGAAAATTTATAAGAGTTGGGAAAATATATAATTTTTTTAATAGGCAGACACTCCACGAAATGAATTTATACATCTTCTTCTCAGTCAAGATACTACGATTTTTAAAAAACACACTACTAACATGGTGACAGAAATGTCATCAATGTTGTAGTAAGAGAAGCGAATATTACAGAACTAATGAATTTTCATCAGTCATCAGATCATTTCAGAATGGGTTAAGTTGCTACCATTTGCTATTCCCATTAATATCATTGTCATGTAAAAGGTTTAATTTTCAGCTATTTTTGTTCTAGATAAAAATCTTTGTCATTAAAATGAGGGATGATTTTGATATTTAATATATTCCATGGCATACTCTAGTGTGGTACCAATTTGGCCTTTTCAGTATTCTGCATATTAATTGACAATCCAGCCCTCCTCCATTCCCCAGATAAGTGAGAGCTGAAATAGAATGGACAGCCAATCAAGTCACAGAATACTGAAAGGATCAACATTGAAGAAATGTGTTGCTCTAATCAGGCGCATACACAAGGCACTAAAATTATTTTCTCCCATACTAATGACTAAAACAGAAATAGGAATAATGAACGGCACCATCTGAATCCTTTTATGTGACAGTATTACCAGAGTATAGCAATGCTCCCCCAAAAGTAAATACTAAGTATTTCTTTTTTTAGTCAAATGAATAAAACTGCAATCTCACTTAACTTTTAGAACAACGCATTTTATCAGATTCTGCAACAACTGGCAAATTATGTCCTGTATTGCATTTTTCATAGCAATCTGTTTCAGGCACACAATGTGACCTGTAGTTGAAGTATGTACAGGATCACTGCAAAAAAACATATCATTTCAATACATATTCTCTCAGTTTCCTTCTCTTGTTAAATTATCACTCTGGTGAGAACCGACATCAGCTGCTTAAATAATGCATTAACCCTGCTTCCAGAAGCTTTTGTTCTCATTTGAGTGGGCATTTCCTCTAAGATAAACTTAGGATTCTTATCTAAAAAGATAATATATATAATTTGTCATCACTTAAAGTGCAATTGAATGTCTGAATCATTTTTATAGCAATAATGATGGAATTTAAAATTTCAAAGAGCAAAGAGTATGGTATCATGAACACCAAAAACAGGTGTGGGCCATTCTCCAATTAAATCAATTAACCCAATCAATCCAACAACACCAGGCCTTTTCTACATTTTCTGCAATAGCACAGCACTGGAACAAATGTTAAATACACTAACTATTGTGTATAATAATTTTTCATGCCCTACCATATGCAGAGGAACAGATCCAAGCATCTTCAAGTCTTCAAGTCTTTCAAGAGAAACCTTACTCCAATAACTTTAGACTCCATCCTTGCTAATTCTAGATAAGCCCAAATCACTCCCATTGTCTTTTCCTAAACTGAAGCCTCCAAGAAAGACAACAAATTATCAAAATAGTTTCTTCTTTCAAACTCAAAATTACTCAAAAACATCCAAGGGGTACTTTAATTTTTCCACAAAATATTATTATTACTCTTAGAGAAAAAATACGTACATTTTATTCAGTAATTCTTATTAAGAAAAACAGTACTTGTTAAGTAACAATATGTTTCCTTTTACCCACCAGGTTATATTGTCGACCAGTCAGCAGTAAGATTCGTACTTTAAGTTGTTTTTTGTTTTGTTCTGTTTTTTTCACATAATGGAATGGATTTACAACCTCATGGCTAAATAGTGGTAAAATGCCTATAGAGATTTGGATAAGCACATTGAAAAAAGCCCAACAAAGCTCATCAGCACCTTGTTCTAACCCAAATTTTACATAATGCCCTTCATTCCACTTTAAGCTACAGAGTATAAGAATAAAAATGCAAAAAGTCAAATATGACAATAAGAATATTGCTGAAGTATAGCCTTGGGGGCTACTTCAGTATTGTTTTAAGATGATTACCAGTCTTAATCCCTCTAGTGTTGGATGTTAAATTCCACTGCCTTTTTTTTTAATTTAATGACTTGCTAATGTAAACTTCGATCTAGAACAATCAAATAGTATGTCATTTATTCAAATTTACAGTGGCTCTAATGTGCCAGCAAACTCCCTCGTCAAAACAGACAACTTTAAAAAATGTTCGCCTGAGTCAGGAGCTCTATTTCCTAAATTAGCACCAAAGTGTCACCTTGATAGACCATGAACAACAAAATCATTTATAATAAACCTAACTTCCCCCTGAAGTGGACAGCCTGGGTCATGCATCTGTAGGAGCTCTAATTATTCCACATAGATCAGAGAGCTCCTAGAGATGCTCAGACTTCCACAACTTGTTGCCTCCAAAAGCAATCATCTGATAAATATATGCTTACCAATCTCCCTTGAGATCTGAGTGAAGGCCTCCACACCACTCTCTCCATAGTTGCCCTCGGAAGCCAGTGTTGACACATAATTCCACCCCAGTGCTGTGACGATGTCCACCATGGCTTGCGCTTGGTAGGAGTCAGGTGGGACTACCCGAGAGAAGAAGTCATACCTGGTGTTATCACTTAGCTCTGGGGCTGTGGATGCATAGCTGATTTGAGGTATCTGCAAAACAAATGACAGATCATTTCAACCCATGAGGAATCTGGTCGAATGATGAATTGTCACACAAGAAACTAAGTAGCCAAAGCTATACCAGTAACCTAGACATATCAGCCTGAAGCCAAAATATGGCTTTGTGACCATCAATTTTATTTAATTTTTATTTAGTATTTTAAAAAGTCTGTAGGCTCATGTTCTTTCAAAACACATTTCTAAACAGCAAGAAATAACTTAGTGTTGCTTCAGATTCTGAAGCCAAAGCAAAATATTTGTGCTTTTTGTTGCTCTTTTTTTTTTAAAGATTTATTTATTTATTTGACAGAGAGGGAGATCACTAGTAGGCAGAGAGAGAGAGGAGGAAGTAGGCTCCCTGCCGAGCAGGGAGCCCGATGTGGGCCTCGATCCCAGGACCCTGAGATCATGACCTGAGCGGAAGGCAGAGGCTTTAACCCACTGAGCCACCCAGGCGCCCATGTTGCTCTTTTTTTTATACCATAAATGATAAGTTCTGGCACAAAAATGAAGCCAAATGAAGGTACAGTGCATACACACATCAGAAAAGGTCAGCTCTGAAACTGTATTTGGCTTTAGGACATAAAGCCTACACGATTGCGAATAGAGAATTTAATATGAGATTTTTTTTACAATTGATACAATTTCAGTTCTAAGATTATACGTTTGGTAAATTACTTTAAATATACAGTTTTGCGAGTCTATTCACTGTTTATTGGTATGATCATTGAGTACCACAAAATGATTTGGGATCAGTCAACTATGTATCTTCTAATAAAAAGACCTTTCCAGCTGCCCACCCCAAAAAAATACAAAATGGGAATCTATACCATAATTTCCTTAGGAAAAGAGATAATTTTCTGATATATATAGGGTGAACTGCAAGACTTTGAAAACTAGGAATGCTATGTCATTTACCCTAAATAAATTCAAAGTAACAAATTAACTACATGCCACAAATCTCCCCCTAAAAATCTTTTAACATGTAACATTTACTCATATGTCCAAGTGAGGACTTTTACTCTACCAGTGAAAAGTGCTAGGATAGAAGAACACATGATGCTAAAGTACAGTGGAAGGACATTCAGGCTAGATGGGGCACAGATGATGCAAGAAATCTGGCAAACAAAGTGAGGAAGGACATTTGTCACAAAGAACTGCATGTCCAAAGGCATATAGTCAAGAAAGGGCATGGCAGATTCCAGGAATTACAGCATTTCACATGGAGGGAATGCAGGATAGCAAGGGAGGAACATCAGGAAACAGAACTGCAAAGCTGGACGGATACAGGGCTAGTCGGGTATGGACAAAAAGTGTGGATTTTATCACAAAGGCATGGGGAAGCATGGAACAACTGTAACTAAAATAGTGGCATAATCAGATTTTTGTTTCAGAAAGATCACATTGGCAGCAGTGGAGAAAGCAGCAGCCCTCAAATTTTAATGTACATCTAGCTAGCCCCATTCCCGAAAATTCTGACTTGGCATGTCCAGAGGTTTCGAAATCTGCATTTTAATATGCTCTCCAGAAGAATCTAATGCAGGTGGGCCCAAACTATGCTTAGAGATAAATTAAAAGAAAGCCATGCTAGATGCAGAACCACCAATTAGAAAATTACTATAGAAATCAAAGTAAGAAAGTATGAAAACTGAACTAAGACAATGATGGGGGAAATGGAGGTGGGGAAGGGTGTGGACTCTCTAAGTATCTAAAAAGCAACATAAGGCGAAGGTAATGAGGGGAAATGTGTAATGACTCTTAGTTCTATGGCGTTAGTAACTGGGTAGATGATGTTTGCTATTTACCAAGATACATAGAAAAAGAAAAGATTTAGAAGACAAAAATTATGAGTTTAATTTTTTATTGGCTTCTTTTGAGCTTCCTATGAAATGAATGAAAGCAACTATCCTTGCTGAGGAGTCATAGGCACAAAGTCTATTCAAGGGAACAATCTTTCAAGATTCGGCCAGTGTATCTAGCAGAGAAAACAAAGGGGCAGGAAGGAGGCAGACAGACTGGTTTTTATGGTCCCACAATGTTAATAAGCAAGTTAACATAGTCCCACCAAGAGATTAGGACCAGGAAGAATTGGGGGTTATATAGGATAAAATCATTGTTACAGTCAATATATATAGATACAGGTTACATAGAAGCCGAATGGATCCTGCAGCACCCTGGAGAGCTCCAAGCACATTGTTCTAACTGCTGCCTGGTAACTGAGGCTTTTATACCTCGGAAAGTTTAGTTTCACTTTACTGGCTATCTATATGGAGTAGGACTCTCTAGACCTGTGAAAGGTTATTCAGATGTTGAGGGATTTTCAAGGATGTGAAGAGGAGAGTCCACTCCATGTGGACTGGGAATTATCTGGCCAGGGTGTTGTAGGTGCTGGATTGCAGACTGCAGTCAGCCCTATGTGGAAACATGGAGCTGCAGCCTCTTGGACAACTTAGCACTAACATTACCTGCAGGATCAGATGGAGAGCAAAGTTACTCATTTTATATACCAGTCAAACCTGCATCTTTAACCAAGCAACCTGAATGAGGGCGTCTTGGAGTCATTCTGACCTCTGAAGTTGCACACTATGGCAGGGCAGCAGAGGACCAGTGAGATGCACGGTTGCATAGCTCACGCTCCCAAATTGCCCTTCTTTCCCTCTTCATACTTTCCTTGGCCTATGACTCCTCAGCAAGGATACCCCTTCAAATCTCAGGCCACACACCAAATCTGGGCCTCTTTCACTTTCTATCGCTTGCTTCTAAATAACCTAGGAAAGAGACACTGAATGATCCAGTGAGATCTACCTTTTACTAAATAAAACTCCCAAAGATCAAGAGCATGTACACTTCTACGTTCTAATGAAAAAGATTCAGCAGCCTGACTTTCACTTTGGAAGGAATTCTGTGTATGTGTGTGTGTACGCGCGTGCACGTGTGCATGCATATAGGAAGAGATAAGGGAGCATTCTATAGCAAATTCTATAGTACTCTACCATTTCCTTGTCCTGCTCAGATATATAATAGTCTTCCCACTTCCTCAGCTACTCAGAGTCCAGCAGTAAAATGCCTTATACAGCCTCCACCCTGCCTATAATAATGAGCCACCCCTTTCTAAAAATGAGCACAAAGTGTGAAAATTGAGTGTTTGAAACCAAAACTAATTATCTCAAATTACTACCTTCAGTCAGTCACTTTCAGGGCTGTTTAATTAGCAGTCAGCATCATGTTTAGGATTAATTAAGCAGGTGTAAAGGGTATATGAAATAAAAGTGCAGATAGAAAATGGTTGTTTGAATAATTAGATAAAGGACTTACTCCCCAAAGTCTTGAGGAGTTTTCTCTTTGCACATCAACATGTGGGAAAGTGAGAGTACATGTTTGTGTTTTCATTTGCTCAATTTTTGCTATGTTGCAGTCTATAATAATAGACATCGGGGTATACTGATCATATTTTAAGACAACTTTTCAAGTCATTATGAAGTTGCATCTCATTTTAATTTTATTGTAGTTGACCACTAAGCATTGGCTCATTAAGCATTTTAATTTCTGTGCCAGCATTCCCAATATTTCCACTATCCTCAAATTAACCCCCTACTGGCAACTAAAGTGGACTTTTTCTTAAAATCTGGAACATTTCTTTTTCTCTTCCCTCCACTAAATCCATCCTAACTAATCCCTTCACTCTGGAGTTTCATTTCCTAGAAACAACAAGAATAAAAAAAGAAAAGTGAAAAAAAAGTGGTAGGTGAGGAACAGAAGTAGAGAGGGAAATGAAAAAGGAAAGAGGAGAATGTACCAAGAAAGGAGAGTATTAGGGAAAGCATTCTGCATCAGCTCATTCTTTGTAATAAGTAACATCCTTCATAAACCTCTGTTAACTCGAGCTTGCCCATTCAAAAGATATCCAAACTCTTCAGTCTGGGTCACCAAACCCAGATGTCAGACTCTGTCCCATCCTCCTACCTAACCTCTTGCCTTCCCTGTCATGCCCTTTGGAGTCTGCACTCCTGCCCATGCTGTTTCCTGGGTAGCCCATTCTGTCCATCTGGTGATCTTCTGCCTGAACTTAATATCCGACTCAAAAGTCACCTCCTCCCTGGGAAGCTTTTGCTAATTCTCTCAGGCAGAGCAGTTTCTTTCTGCTCCTCACTCCCACAACCTCCATCATCTGACATGAGAACCATGACTTGAGTGCTGGCTTATGAGCCTCCTACTGACAAACTCTCTATTGATTTATTTGGTATCCCTAGCATCTGACAGAGCAAATGCTCGACAAATATTTGGAGACAATTAATTAATTAAACTGTGGTAGGAATTTTGATGCAGACTTTTCCCCACAGTCTTCTGCCCTGCATTCCACCAAAATATTGGACAAACTATTCTCCATTTGCCCTTCTTACTCCTTCTCCTTCCTGCTATATACCCTAGGTATATAGGGTATATATAGCTCTGTGACTATCTCACTTGAGCTCCCTCACCTCAGGCTTCCATCTGAGCTTGGCCATTGGGAGACACCATTAGAGAGGGAGGGCAGGAGATAGAAGTGAGGATTGATTCTCCCAGCTTCTTCCACCAACTTGGCATTTCTCTGCCTAAGCCCTCATCCATAGCTAGAGTTCTTACAACATTCTAGTGACTACTCTCTACACTTACCCCTTCAGATCTTCTTAGTGCTGCCAACTCCTGAGTACTTCCCAGCCAGTGTTGGGTCTTTTATCTGTGCCCACGACTTATAAATAGTACTTTTGTTAAGCCCTCTCCCATCACCCCCCGAGTGTGCCAGAAGTCTGACTAATATACCCACTCTTCCAAGTCTCTATAGAAGAGACATCCACTGCCAAGCTTCCCATCCTCAGCCCTGCCCTAACCTCTTAGCCCTCCTCCATCCATTTTCCCTTCCAGCCTTCTCTACCACATTCCTTACATGACTGTTTCCTTTCTTTCTCTTTCAGTGCTGTCTAACTTCAAATTGCATCACTTCAAAACACCTGTCATTTTGCCTTGTGCTGAGTTTCCATAAGAGTATGACGTGTACTTAAATTAAGGTCATATTTCCATTACCCAAATAAAGCATATTTGAAGCAATTAATTGCACAACTCAAGATACTCATTATCATACTCTCTTTAAAAATTGCTTTTGCTTCCACTTTTCTGATAATTGGTTTGGTTAGGGAAAAAACTCTTCTTCCATTACATTTGCACATGAGTCCACAGAAGAAGTGATTCCTACCCCTAACCTAACCTCTCTGGGGGAGTTATATGATGCATATTTTCTACGTAGATCTCTACCTTTTACCTTACTCTCCCCAAACGGGAGAGAAAGGACAGAATGAGAGGTCAGATTCTATGTTTATGGGCAAGAGTCACTAACAGCCTCTGCCTTCATTCTCTGACCTTGCCCACACACATACCAGGCTTCTTTTCTCTGTATGGCTAGAAGACCAGGCTAGGCCTCTCTTCTTGGGGAAGAAGCCCACCCTTCCTCTCCACATTACACTGACAACCATGTGTTGGAGGGGTGGCCTGAAGCTCATGTCACTGTTTAAACAAGCTGATGTCAAACCTTCTGTACAGTCCTAAGTTTGAGATGTGGTGTGGGAGGAAGTGGCACCATTTTGGCCTCAAGTCCACACTAAATGCTTTCCAATCCAGTTTATCCTAACAAACAGCTGTGTGTCTGAGGAAGTTATTTGATGTTTGCCCAGCTGTTAATAAAACTAATTACTTGATCTACATTTAGCTAGTCATCCTATAAATCTTGGACTTACAAACTCTGAGAGAGGTCAAAGTCTGACTTAGAACTCAAGGAAGCAAAAGCTCTATTTCAGGAAAAAGAAATTCAGTTATAACCTTTTGGATATTTTAGTAAAAATAAACAAATATATATCATAGGAATATATTTTAAATAAGAGTTAGGAGAGATTATTGTCCTCTCATGACTGTTCTCTACTTCTTCTAGACAGAACCCCAGATTTTTACCTAGGACTTGGCCACTCAGAAGACTCCATTTCCCCAGCCTTCCTTGTTATGATTATTAGCAGTGGCAAGGGTAACTTTTGAAAAATGGCCTTAAAGGAAAAGAGCATGTATATCTCATGCATCTTCCTCTTTCCTGTTGGCCAGAATTTGGACTTGATCCTTAAAGTTCAATTAGCCCTTTCAGGTCATGCCTCAGTGATGGTAGAGCTAAAAGGTCACATCCTAGTCCAAGCCATTGCAATATCTGGATTCCTAAAAGCACTTGACAGTTCTTCCTGCTTCCGTTCTTACCTCTCTCAAATCTATTCTATACCAGTAATCAAACTGATCTTTTTAAAAAATTAGATAAAATAAAAATCTTTCCCAAAACCCTTCAATTTTTTCCCATTGTTCCCATAATAAGCCCAAATTTCTTGCTGCAGGATCCCTGTGATTTGGCATCTGACATCTTCCCCTCACTCACCTGAGCCAGCCAAGCCCTTTTCTCCTCCAAGCTTCATGCCTATTGCTCCATATGTTTTGCCCAAGTCCTTCCAGGTTTTTCTCATGCTTCAGCCTTAGTTCAAATGTCTCTTACTCAAACAGACCTTACTTGATTTTCTTCCTACTGTGGTCTCCCCACCCTCATTAATACCTCATCACTCTATTTATTTCCTTCACTACACTTGATCACAACCTGTATTAATTTGTGTATACCATTTCCCCTACTAAAATGTAGATTCTACTGGTTCTTCTTTGTGTTGTTTACAACTGGAACACTACAACAAAAATGAATGATATACTGTATGGTGACTAACATAACATAATAAAATAAAAATTAAAAATTTTAAAAAAAGAAAAAACAACTATAACATGAGCTTCTAATATATAGTAGAGGTTCAATAAATATTCATTGAAAGAATAATTAATACATCCACCAATCAATAGGGGATACTTATTATTATTTTTCTCCATGCATTGTGATTTTGAAAGATTTTTCTATAAAACTATTTAAGTAAAAATTCACCCATTTCCCATTTTCCCTATTACTCAAAGACCTATTCATTTGCTAAAGCTTCTGATCTACATGAGATACCTGTTGTTACCAAGCTGAGGGGATACAGCTTGAATTCCAGTTCAAATCAACTAAGTGCCATTTCAGCTGTAGCTGTGCAGGCTCATTGTAGGGAAGCATACAACTGCCACCAACATTTCTGAAATGCTGAAAATAACCATGAAAATTTCATAACTAACTTGGCAAACACTTCAATCTGTCGTTAAAGAAAAATAAAAATTACATTTCTAATCAAGGACCAAAGTCAGAGATTTTAAAATTATTTCCCCTTCTTGCTTATCTTCATCTGTAAAATGGATATTCTAGACAGGTTTAAGAGTGCTTCTGTCTCCCTTAAATGGACTGTGTTTCTCCCTGCTGCCATCACTGAGTCTGACTGCACACGACTGAAAGGGTAAAATGGGGTATTGCTGAGATGCAAAGGGGTCTGAAGGATTTTTAGACACAAAAAATACTCATTCATGGTCCAAGAAGCTTATAATTCCACTCCAGCTGCATTTTTGGGGGGTTCCCACTGTTTGTATATCAAAATACTGTGGATTAGCATAAAACTTGCCTTAGTCTATTCAAAATACTATGAATCCTGCATCCATTTCTCTCTGGTTTGACAGAGTTTCTGGTTTGACAAAGATTCCTAAGGAGCCAAGACACCCCTGACAAGACTAGCAGTGAACCACCTGAAGCACAGCTCAGAGGAAGTCCCTCAGGATCCTGGTAAATTTAAGTCTTCCTGTAAGACACTCATATACATCTGGGGACAGGTTTGCAGACAGACGACAATTTAAGACCTGAGTCACACACCTCTTCGCCATCAATTCCTAACAAAAAGGTTTTTGTTCTTGTTTACCTCTACAAACAACCTTGTCCACTGATTGTCGAACTTAGTAGTGGAGGAGGTTAGTGGAGTGGGCTCCTCATGTTGTTCAATATCATCATTGGTTTTCTCTAGTTAAGGATCAGCTTGAAGCTATGCTGTTTCCTCGGGGGGTAGTGTTTGCCTGTGAACTTTCTCAGTAATACCAGCCTTAGCAACAGCAGCCATCACTATGATAACTTTCTGCCACCTGATCTTAGGATGGATTTACTGTTGTTACGGAACCTGGTCCAGGAAACCAAAACGATTACGGCCATTTAACTTTGTCATTTCAGATGTGACTACTTTTCGTATTAAAACTGCTAGCTGCTCTTGGTAAACATTAGTATATAATCAGAAATCAGATAAAAATAAGGAGGTTGGAACTACAAGTCAATGCCAGCATTGGCCCTCCCCTCCTCACACTGTCCTGAGCTGTCATGCTCCTCTCAGCTTCACAAAAATGAATAAGGAGAGGAAAAGGAGAAAGGAAAAGGAGAGCCAAAGAGTGGAATAATAATGGAGAGTGATAACTATCCTCAGTTTGCTTCCAAAAATATGAGGAAGTACTATTCTTCTCCCAAACCAAGACCTACTCAATGCAATCCTGCCTGCACAATGGACAGATAGTAATATTCCTCTTTGTACAAGTTAGTGTCGAGTGTGAAATTCAGTTCCTGGCTTTCTTCTCAGTTCAATTCCCACAGTTGATTCAAAGGGACACAAACTTGTGTGTGTTGCTATACAGTGGGGCTTAGCAAAAGAAAAGGAGAGGAAGTCTATTGAAACAGGAAATTGTGGAGGCCATGAAGAGAGAGAACGAAAGAGACAAAAAGAGATATTTCAGCGTACTCTATTTTTATCCTTCTCCCCAACATCAGCTCATTCAGAGTAAGCGAACTCTATCTACACACCCACACTGAAAGGGCCTGTGGTTAATTAACATAGCTGAGTATAGCATGATGTTGGTACTTTTAAGGTCATAAGTTTAATTTCATTATGGGCCAGGATGCAGACTGTACCCCTCACCAGAACCTTCCTCCTTACAAATGCACAGCATAGATAACAAAGGCAACCGGGGAGAGGAGAGACAAGGTCAATTCATTCTCACTCCTAGATAAATAATTCAAAGATGGCTTGCTACTGATGTGAATCTGAAATTTCCAAGGCAAATATGAAGATCTAGTCATAGGAGGCACACTTTCTTCAAAACATAAAGAGTACATTTTTGTACATACATATACCTGAAAGTATAAATATATAAAACACTTACAAAGTCATTTCTTGGTTTCAGGTAATCCATTTGGATATTCTCCTGAATTGTAATAGGGTACATTACAATAGGTTACAGAAAGCAGAAGAAAGCCATCTTGAGAGAAGCAAAGGCTTCCCTGGGGAGACACAGCCAGTCCCTGGTCACTCCACAAAAAGGAATTCAGAAGAATCATACCCTGACCTGCTGCTGGCTCTATCCTTGACCAAACTCCCTGAAAATCAAGGAGTAAGAGAAACTGTTGCTGTAGCTGGGACAGAATCATCTCCCAATGCAGTGAAGAGATGGCAAAAGAGAGAACGAAGATGGATATGAGGGGCAAACAGAAGCAACTGGTCTCAGGTATCATTCATCACTGATTTTTAGACACTTCAAATAAATTTATGTACAACTGGGCAGATTTCCACTTTCCTATATTATTTTTTTATAACTTGATGATTTCAAATACTTTTGGCAGAACATCTACACTAAGACGTTGTGGTTTGATTACTGGAAATTCCAACCCTAAAACTAACCCATCAGTTAAAATTTCTTTTGAAAAATAAGTAATGTCCTGTTTGAAAAAGAACAGTAATGATGTTAATCAAACTGATAATGACATTCTAACCTGTTTATTTAAAATGAAAGACAAGCAATCTGTGAACATGAAAAAACTTACATATAAACCACCATAATTATACCCTATAAGATTAATAAACTTTTTTTATGGTTGCTAATTACATTTTACAATGAGAAAGCACAGTAGCTCCTAAGGGAAAGAGTTGTTATCATCTATCAAGTCACTAGTAGTACGGGAATTTTTAAGCCTAACCACGCTGCATGTATTCATCCAAAAGTTCTAATAGAAGGTTGGATTTAAAACCTTCACTTTTGGGCGCCTGGGTGGCTCAGTGGGTTAAAGCCTCTGCTTTCGGCCCAGGTCATGATCTCAGGGTCCTGGGATCGAGGCCCGCATCGGGCTCTCTGCTTGGCAGGGAGCCTGCTTCCCCCTCTCTCTCTCTCTCTGCCTGCCTCTCTGCCTCCTTGTGATCTCTCTCCCGCTGTGAAATAAATAAATAAAATCTTTAAAAAAATAAAATTAAATAAATAAATAAATAAATAAAACCTTCACTTTTGGAGGCACCTGGGTGGCTCAGTCATTAAGCGTCTCCCTTCGGCTCAGGTCATGATCCCAGTGTCCTGGGATAGATCCCCGCATTGGGCTTCCTGCTCAGCGGGAACCCTGCTTCTCCCTCTCCTACTCCCCCTGCTTGTGTTCCCTCTCTCTGTGTCTCTCTCTGTCAAATAAATAAATAAAATCTTTAAAAATAAAAAAAAATAAAACCTTCACTTTTTAAGGAAGGGACTTTAATATTCCAACTAGTTCTATAGTTCTTCTAATTATGGCTTCTCCTGACCTTCAATTTTTCCTTATTCAAAAAATAAGTGAACACTATTTTTTTCTAACTTCCATATATTTCAGTACACTGTAATTTCTAGAAAATGATAACCAGTATACATGCAAAATTGCAACCAAAAAAAAGTTAATTCAATACATACACTTTTTCTGATTATTGGTAAATTAAATATAATGCCTTTTTAATAGTTACTTTTTGATTAGTCCATTCAACAAATTAGGTCCCACTATGTTCCAGACACCATGACAGGCTCTGGATATAGGACAACAAACAACACATGGTCCTTCCACCCCCAAGAAGCATATGGTGAGATGAAAAAGACAGGCATTAAAGAAACAATCACCCAAGTAAACATTTAACAGCAATTGTAATAAGCACTAGGAAAGAGTACAGGCTGTAAAAAGTAAGAGGGTAACTCATCTGCTCTGAGGGGGACTGGGAAGGCTTCCCTGAGGAAATGACATTAAGCTGACACATGAAAAGTGAGGAAAAAAAGGAAAAGAACACCGAACACCAGCCACAAATTGTCTCATTTCAGCCTTCCTTCAGATGTGTAAACCATCCAGTCTGTATAAGTGAGGAGGAGGGGCAGTCAACTGACAGGTATTTCATTTTAGAAACTTGTCACAGGTTGCATAATATTATAACAAAGACCACCACTCCCCATGCTTTTCACACATACTATTTTCGACTAGTATATGCATAATTTGGGTTCTCATATCAGAACTATTTAAGAAAATAACTATGTAATTATCACCAAGAAACTGCGTTATGTTTTCATAGACCCTGACGTTTATAAGGGTTAGGAATGAATGAACAAATGAACGGACAGATGGGAAATGAAAGAATGGATAAATCCAGCAAAAACTAAACCCATAGAGAAAAAAACCAATCTTAAGGCAAGGGCACAGTGGTGGGGGAGAGGGAAGCATACTTTATATTACTTATAAGCTCTGATATTTATTTGTTCTAGGAAAGTAAGAAAGTGATTGAAAAGTAAAAGAAACACTTCATTTTCACTCAGGCAGTGAAGGCTTTGGGATAGGATTTCAAAAGACATGAGAAGCAGTTTAGAAATAACCCAAGAGGAGAATAATTTGGGCTTTTTCCCCCTTACAAGAAAATATACATTTTTTGCACCTCTCAGTAGGAGAAATGAGAAATAAATGAATCTGTCCACCTCTGAAAACTCTGCTCAGTGACCCAGTATCCTGGAGAGAGAATGTCATTCCCTAATTTCATTATTTCTAACTACTACTGCTATGATTCTACTGTATTCCAGAGTAAAAGATACCTTCTTGAAAAAGTTTTCATGCAGTTTGGGATTTTGAAATGAAATCTATCTCTAAGTATTCTTTTAAACAAAAGGTGGGGAAAACTTCTCAATGAGTTCCCTAGGACAGTAAAAATTTTCTGTAAGGAGGTTTTTTTTACATGAGTACAAAAAAATTGATCAATTATTATTTGTTACATTAGAAAAACCAAAATGATGTTGTGGCACATTCTTAGCATCATTTGCTAAATCACTTAAAAATTTAACTCTTCCACCTACTCATTCCCATCACTGCTGACTTAAAACTGTCACCTAACATTTAATTTTCCTCTCCTTCTGATTTTCTTGCTATAGCAATCACCACTGTGGTTCAATTTCTCCCCCAAGCATGTCAGCAATAAAACATTAAAAAAAATGTTAGTAATTATAACCAATGAATTGAGGTCAATAAACCTTAAGCTGGCAAATAGTCCTTTTAGATTGGCATTTTATCACTCAATAATATATGATTTGAGTCTTGAAAATAAGGTAGAATGTTGATAAGGACATTTGCCTTTGTAAAATTAAAATTAAGTTTCCCAATTGACCTGTTCTTGGATTTTCAGTGATTACCCACGTTCACTGATATCCTGGTTTTCAACTGATTACTTATCCTCCAGCAGGCATTCAAGTACTGATTCTGAACACCAAATACCAAATACCACTGGAAATTTTCATTTCCTTTATGTTGTCTAAGCTATTGAATTCAGTATGTTAAAAGAGGGTGCATATGAGGTTAAAGGTCTTAATTATAGCTCCATTTACATAGGGAAAAAACCCATCACATTCCAAAGACCAAATAGTTGATTTCATAAATGGCCATCATTGGATAATAGCAAAAGTACATGGAAGAATGCAAATGAGTCATATTCTATTATTCCACTACATATTGAAGAATATGCCAAGCACATGTTCCTCTGCCAAGCAACATCATTATCATCTTAGTATCCAAAGGGCAACACATTAAGTTCTCCAAAGTGGACTAATTAGCCCTTTTATTACCATCTCTGCCCCATCCATGGGGAAAGGCTAGCTTACTGCTCTTGATAAACCTCCTTTATGTGTCATATCCCATATGCACACCTAACTAATGAGACTGTGTGTGCACGTGTATGTTTGCGTGTATACCTATAAATATGTATGTGTGTTTGGGTGGTTTTGCCAACATTTATTTAGCAGGTTGTATTGGCCAAGAACTTGATAAGTGCTCTATCCCAATCTTACAGGTGAGAAAACTGACACCTAGAGAAGTTAAATAACTTGCCTGAGGCTGAATAATTTGTAAATGGTAGAATGGGATTCAAACACAGGCAGTGTGAATCTTGACTCATCTCTTAAACACCTCTACCCTCTACTACCTCAGGTCTATTTTAAAATGTTCATTCTTCAGTACCTTTGCCTCCCATGAGTGCCCGCATTCCTAAAAATGCATCAACAGTTTCTTGTTCTCACCTCTCTGGTCACACATACAACTGTCTCAGGGTCTCAGGTCATGATTTAGCAAAAGCTTGGACACTACCATCATCACGTAAGTCATCATAGTGAAAAGGAAATATGAACATTTCCTATAAGTAAATATGAGCTCCTTCCTTTGGTTTCTACCAATTACTATAGTCCCTTATGTGGAGGGAGGCTTCCTAGCCCAGTTTGGTATCAACAAACTGGTCAGAGACGGTGTGGACATAGGAAGAGTTTGAGTAGTTTGGGCAGCAATCACCCAGGTCCACAAGGGCAGTCAGGAGCCAAAGGGATAGTTGAAGCCCAAAGACCAGAAAAAGCATATGCAAAAACAATAGGGGGTGATTAGCAGAGATGGAAACCAGGAAAGGTAGAAAGAGACTGAAGAGTATTCCAGGCAGAGGGGGCAGTACTTGAAAGAAACCAACATATAAAAGAATATGCTTAGGAAAATCAAACAATTCAGTGGTCTTTGTAAAAATGTTCATGAGTCCAATTCAGCCTGGTTTTGTTTGTTTGGTTTTGGCTTTAATTTCAATAAGCATTTGTTAATCACCTACTATATGCCAATAATCTTACTTGACTTCTACGAAAAATCACTCTTCCAATTTTCCTCATAAATCTCTATAAGCTTTGTTGGCTATTATTCTTGTGTTTCTTCCTGTAACTGTTAGTCTTCTTTATGATATGATCTACACTCTTTTCACTTCACAACCAGTCCAAATCTATCCACCCAGTATAAATCTCTTTTCTGAGCTCCACACTCATGTCCCTGAAATATCTTGAGTGTCCAACTTCTATGTCAGAGCATGTCCAAAACTTACTACATCTTTAGTAGCATAAACTGGAAGCCAACTGGTATACCAAAAGTCTCAAAACACATCAAGCTAACCATCCTGATTCCAAATTTATGTAAGTGCCACATACTATATTGTTTGTAATAATTTCTAATTACACAGTTTTCCTCCTACAGCATAAAATGCATGACGTTGGTCTACCTTGTCTGGTCCTCATCTTTCCTGTGTCTTTCAGTGGTCAGGTTAGCCACCATAAATGAAGACTTTTTAAAAAATAAATTTAGGTCCTAATTTCCTTGAGAGGAAAGAAATATGCTTTGTTATGTGCATGGCATGAAAGATACACTCACATTCCCAAAGACTTATTTACCAGCATTGACTACAATATCTCTCATCAATGAAATTTTCTCTATAATCTTACTCAGTGTTGTCAGCAAACCACAGCGCAGCTTCCACCTGGAAGCTGCTTAGCAATGCAGAACCTCAGGCTCCCCCCCAGACCTACTGAATGAGAATCTGTATTTTAACAAGATCTCCAGGTGGTTCCTATGCACAATAAAGTTGGAGAAGCACTGCTCTAATCTAAAACATTGAATGTGTACTCAGGAGCCCTGTATTTTCTTTTGAAAATTTTCCATATCATACTCAAAGGCATTTAAATACATTCATTGCAAGGATTATTTTGGTAGATCTTGATGTTATCATCATGAGGAGATAAAAAAGCTCTCTCTAAGCTCACTCTATGAAGAAGTTGGTGCCATGAACATGATGTTCATTTCCCCTAAGGTGAACAACATCTCCTAACAAACCAGAAATTTCTTTTCAAAAATATCCCACTACTCACAAACCATAATCATATTTTAAGAGTATTGTGTTTCAATTCTTGCATCAAATGCTGGCATGAAGTTTATTTTTAGTGTCATGGTTAATCTAGAGACCAGTGAATACACCATGTCGAGTGCTGAGTGTCAGTAAGAGGTTTTTAAAACATAGTGCTTACTTATTTGAAAATAACACATGAGTTTTTGAAAAACAAAAGTTTGACAAAGACTGCATGATTGAAAGTCAAATTTAAGATGCAATGTACCTTGTCATCAATAAACTTCCCATAGCATTCATATGCAGCAGGATAATTTAGTGACATACTCATTTTTATCTGATTCTTATTGCCCTAGAAAAACCATGAAAGAATATTTTTTCGTTTTTTTCCTCCTTTTTTTCTCCTTTTGTGTCCTCCACAAGAGCAGTCAAGCCTGTGTTCCCTAGAGAATAAACAGGCTTTGTTTTCAGAAGCCCTAGCTCACAGAAGCTATATATCTAAATTCTCTAGAGAAGGAGGATCACCCAAGGTTTGAAGAGGAGAGTTGGAAATGGAGGGAGAGAGTAGTGTAGTGCTTCATCAGGGGCTGATGAAGATCTTAATTTTGCTCCCTTCTAATGTCGGAGAACCCAGGAACCTCATCAAAGAAGCCCTTTACCTGTGTTTGCCATGGAAGGAACAGGGTCACTGCCTTTTAATAGCCCATGGGGGCTACAGTGAGCATCTCCATACCAAACATCTCTGTAGCACTTGAAACTGAAGTATAGGCCCCAAATATGACAATGGTTGAATTTCTTGACATGCTAGTAAATGTGCCTCAGTGCTAGAGTTACTTGAAATAGAAGAAAAAAGTTGCTTGCACTTGAGTTTTAAAGAAAAAATATATTCCTGGGCGCCTGGGTGGCTCAGTGGGTTAAGCCTCTGCCTTTGGCTCAGGTCATGATCTCAAGGTCCTGGGATCGAGCCCCGCATCAGGCTCCCTGCTCATCAGGGAGCCTGCTTCCTCCTCTCTCTCTGCCTGCCTCTCTACCTACTTGTGATCTCTCTCTCTGTCAAATAAATAAATAAAGTCTTTTAAAAAAAAAAAGAAAAAGAAAAAATATATTCCTTACAACTACTACCCTATCAGAGGGTAGACTTGTGAGTTAGACTCTGGAATACACTTACTCTTTAGCAGATTCTAGGAAAGTACTTTGTACATAGTAGATGATCCATGTATGTTATTGATTAACTGCCTAGTAGCGACAGTAAAACAACTCAGGATTCCTGACTTTTAATATCTGCAGTCTACCTGGTAACATTGCTCCTCAAAATGTGCTTTCCACATTTTTGGTCCTTAAATGAAAATATACTTTTATTTTTTTTATGAAGAGCTGACTCCTTTTCCATAGACCATAACTTAGATATATGAAGACATTTATTGTCTTTCCAATTCTCTCTAATTTTCTAAATAATCTAAATATGTAAATGTTTTCATAATGGTTTGCCAGAGACTCTATGTAAATATCATTGGACTCTTAGAAGCAAAAAAGAAAAGACAATAAAACCTTTCAGGCACTTCTGTCTTGAAAAATAATACTACTTCAACCTCAAACTTGATGAGATTTATATATTGCTTTTTAGATGCCCTTTATTTTTTAATTTTAAGGAATAAAATTTGAGAAAGTTTAACTTAAACAATTTCTAATGTCATTTAAGAATATAATCTACCTAAGGGTGCCTGGGTGGCTCAGTCAGTTAAGCCTCTGCCCTTGGCTCAGTTCATGATCTCAGGACCCTGGGATGCAGCCCCACATCGGGCTTCCTAATCATGAAGGAGTATGCTTCTCCCTCTCGCTCTCCCTTTGTGTTCTCTCTCCCTCTCTTGTTCTCTCTCAAATAAATAATTAAAACCTTTAAAAGGGGAATATAATCTTAAATTAGGACTGGGAATACTGAAAATGTGGACTTTTTTCTTTCTTAAATAGAGTGGGACAGGGCGCCTGGGTGGCTCAGTGGGTTAAAGCCGCTGCCTTCGGCTCAGGTCATGATCCCAGGGTCCTGGGATCGAGGCCCACATCGGGCTCTCTGCTCAGCAGGGAGCCTGCTTCCTCCTCTCTCCTCTCTCTCTGCCTGCCTCTCTGCCTACTTGTAATCTCTCTCTCTGTGTCAAATGAATAAAAAAAAAAAAAATAGAGTGGGACAAGTGAGATTCAAGGTGGCTTTTTTTTTTTTAAAGCAGGACAAACACAAAGGAAGAGAAAGAATTGGAAAGACTCAAAGATAGGGGAGAAAAGATTTTTCAATAAGTAATGAAGAGACTATTTTCAGGAGAGGCGTTAAGAAGAGTGAGAAGGTTAAATACTAGGACATCTGGGTGGCTCAGTCAGTCGAGCATCAGACTTCTGGTTTTGGCCCAGGTCATGATCTCAGGGTCCTGGGATCCAGTGGTGCTTCTGGCTCCCTGCTCAGGGGGGTGTCTGCTGGAGATTCTCTCTCCCTTTCTGCCCACATGCATGCTCACACTCTCTAGTGTACTCAGTCTTTCTAAAATAAATAAATAAATCTTTAAAAAAAAATAAAGAAGAAGAAGTAGAAGAAGGTTAAGGGTGTCTGGGTGCCTCAGTCGGTTGAGCAGTTGGCTGCCTTCAGTTCAGGTCATGATCTCAGGGTCCTGAGATCAAGCCCCACGTCAGGCTCCCTGCTCAGCAGGGGGGTCTGCTTCTCCCTCTCCCTCTGGCCCTCCTCCCTATTTGTGCTCTCTCTGTCTCAAATAAATAAAATCTTAAAGAAAAAAAGAAAATCTTGGAAGGAAGGAAGGGAGAGAGAGAGAGAGAGAGAGAGAGAGAGAGAGAGAAAGAAAGAAAGAAAGAAAGAAAGAAAGAAAGAAAGAAAGAAAGAAAGAAAGAAAGAAGGAAAGAAAGAAAGAAAGAGAGAAAAAGAAAGGAAGGAAGGAAGGAAGGAAGGNAAAGAAAGAAAGAAAGAAAGAAAGAAAGAAAGAAAGAAAGAAAGAAAGAGAGAAAAAGAAAGGAAGGAAGGAAGGAAGGAAGAAAGAAAGAAAAGCCATCAGTGAAAGGTAAGTTATCAATTTCCCACCACCAAACTGACAAACCTGACTTCCTGGGCACCCATTCCCTCTCCCTTCCTTCTATTACAAGATGATATATCATTTTTCTATCTAATATCAAGCTTCAACTTGTGCTCTCAATTGCACATGCAATGAGCTTTCTGCTCTTCACACAACAGAATATCCCCTCTCTCTAAATCATTAACTTAATACTCTCAACCGGGTCCTTCCCACCTACATTTGTATTTACTCAAGCCTTTCCTATTTAAAAAGAAAACATTTCTTAAAAAGAAAAAAAAAACACAGCTGTTTCTGAAACTCTCATCCAGCTGTAGTTCTCAAGTTAACTTTGTCTCCCTTTACAACTAAACTTTTAAAAATTATCTAAACTTATCCTCTTCATTGTCTTACCTCCCACTCTCTTCTCCATATTAAATCTGGCTTCTGTCCCAGTGCTCTACTGAAATTGCTGTGGATAAGGTCATGAAAACTTTTCGTGTCATAAAATCCAATGGCCAATTTTCAGTCCTCACTTCACTCGAACCAACAGCATTAAAATTTTGACAATACCCTCCCTGGCTTCTGCACATGCTCCCCCAGTTTCCTCCTACTTCTCTAGATGTTCCTTCTTTGTTTCCTCCTCTAATTCATCTTTCTCTGCCTGGAATTGAAGTGAAGTTCCTTGAAGCCTGACCCAAAGCCCAATTTTCTTCACACACTTGAATTCTTACAAGGTGATAACATCCAATCACGGTAATGACTTTGATTATCATCCATATTATTACAATTCCCAAAATTATTTCATCAGCCCAGATTTCTTTTCTAAAATGCATCTAATACCAACTAGATAATGGACCTCCAATTAGAAACTTCAGACTTGCCTTAAATTCCATATAATCAAAACTAAATGTACAGACTCATGCAAATCTAACACCAACTGGATAATGGATCCCCACTTAGAAACTTCAAACTTACCTTAAATTTAATACGATCAAAACTAAATGTACAGACTCATGCATCTGGTCATGAGGGAATAACTGGGACCAGTTGTACCCACCACCACAGGAAACAACTAGAAAACTAGACAAAATATATGAAATAACTTCTTTAAGACAAGAGGCAATTCAGGACTATTAATCTCTGAGAAAGAGAAATAAATGAGTTGAGCCCTATGATAGTCCTGGCTTTCTGTCAGAAGTCACCTTCTGGACTACGGAGTAGGAAGGGTCATGTCAGGCAGGACAAGGTGACAAGAGACAAGTGAGACAAGAGAGACAAGTGAGAAAAAAAGACTCAACTATAAGAGACTCTTAACTATAAGACTCTGTAACTATAAAGAACAAATTGATGGTTACTAGAGGGGAGGTAGGGGCAAGAGGAGGGGAATGGGTGAAATAGGTTAAGGGAATTAAGAGCACACTTATCTTGATGACCACTGAGTAATGTATAGAATTGTTGAATCACTATATTGTATACCTGAAACTAATATAACACTGTATTTTAATTATAGTGCGATTAAAAATTTAAATAAAAAACATACGTTCACACAAAGGCCTGGACACAAATATTCATTGTAGCTTTATTCAGAATAGCCAAAAATTTAAAACAACCTAAATGCCCATCAGTAGATGAATGGATAAATAAATAGTGGTATAGAAATAGAATGGAATACAAGTCAGTGATACAAAGAAACAAGCTACTTATATACACATAATAATATGCATGAATCTCAAAACCCTTATATGGAACAAATGAAACTATTGCTTCTCGCCCTTTTGGCTTAAATCAAGTGTGGAAGAAAAGAAGCCAGACCCAAAAGACTGCATACACTATAGTTCTTATTTTTGAAGTTTTAGAAAGATATATCTAATCTCTAGTAAGAAAGCAGATCAGTGATTGGCTGGAGCTTGGGCAGAGGGTGAGTACTGTGAAGGGCAAGAGGAAACTTTTTAGATGATGGAAAAATTCTCTATCTTGGGACACCTGGGTGGCTCAGTCATTAAGCATCTGCCTTCGGTTCAGATCATGATCCCAGGACCCTAGGATCAAGCTCTGAGTCAGGCTCCCTGTTCTGCGGGAAGCATGCCTCTCCCTCTCCCACTCCCCCTGCTTGTGTTCCCTCTCTCTCACTGTGTCTTCCTCTGTCAAATAAATAAATACAATCTTTTTAAAAAAATTCTCTATCCTGATTGTGGTGGTGATTAAACAGGTATATACATTTGTGTCAAAATCCATTAAACTAGCCAGGTAAAATAGGTTCATGTTATTTTATGTAAAAATTACTTAAAATAAGTACATATTATTATATACAAATTATTCTTTAATAAAGTTGATTTTTTAAAAATCTATGCATAGCTTCTCCTTCCACCCTAGCCCATACCTTTCAAAACCAAGTCCTTTCCAAGTTATTTGAAACCTTGGTATCATGCTTTCCCAATTCCATCTCCCTCAACATTCATATTCATATAATTATCATGTTATATTTACTTTCAAAATATCTCAGAATCTTGATATATCTTACCTCCACTGGTGCTTCTACTATACTACATTATTTCTCACTGATATGCATATGGCATCTCAGCAATCACTTCTGTGTCCTTCCAGTGTATTTCCAATGCTCCAATCAATACAGATCTGATGATGACAGCTCTTTAAAAAATTGTGCAGTCCTTAGTATGATCTAGAAGGCCCTGTGTGGCCCGGTCCCTGCATATCTCTCCAATATTTCAGTCATCTTATAGGTCTACACACTCTAGCCACAGTGACTTTCCCATCAGTCCTCCCCAAGGAACAATGTTTCTTCCCTCCTTAAGGCCTTCTCACCTTCCGTGTTCTATGCTCCTATACCCCTATCACCTAAATCCTCTCTCATCCTTCAGATCTCTGTTCAAACATCACTTCCTCAGGAAACCTTCCAATGGTCCCCCATAACACTCTTGAGTTTCTCCTCCATAGTACCTACTTCTATTGGAATTATATTATTTGTATAATTTACTGCTTAATTTCTATAGCCACTGTAGAATTTAAAGTTCACAAGAACAGTGACCCTGTCCATCTTATTTACCACCATATCTCCAGCACCTAGTAATAAAAAGTTCAACAAATATGAATAAGTGAATGAATGTAGCCTATAATAAAGAACAAAATAAGACCAAGTCAGCCCAAAGTAATGAAAAAATAAAGTGTCAATGATGACCTTCTCTGAGAGCAAGTAGCTTCTTTAATCACTGACATTTTGTTTCTAAAATGAGTCCAGAGGGACCCAGAAATCAGAGTAGAATAAACAAACCTATAAAAGGTGAATGTCATTTTATCTTTAAGGACTTATTCACTGTAGCCTCTATGTTTTAAAATCTAAAAGAGATGGACTCATTACCTGGGATGTGACAATGTGCATTAAGAACAATAATAACTAAATGAATGTAAATATATAAAATAAATAATATATAATATATGCAATGCACAAATTCATAATAATACTCAGAAATTCATTGGTCACTATTGGAAGTTGCTTGGGCACCAAATCATTACAGTAAAAATTGATAATAAATGGGGAGAAAATCAAATATTTAATTTGCCTTTTCAGTAGTTCAGAGTAATTACATAGTGAATGAGGGAAATTCTTTATAGAAGAATTCCAACTAGGGGTACCTGGGTGGCTCAGTCAGGTAAGCGTCTATCTTCGGCTCAGGTCATGATCTCAGGGTCCTGGGATCGAGTTCCGCATCAGAATCCCTGCTTTGTGGTAAGTCTGCTTCTCCCTCTCCCTCTGCCTCTGCCCCTGCTTGTGCTCTCTCTCTCTCTCTCTCTCTCTGACAAATAAATAAATAATTTTTTAAAAAAGAATTTCAACTAATAAATACAGAAAGAATTATTTCTATAATGGTGACTCCCAAATTTGTTTACTACCTTTAAGCCTACTTTGACTTGGACTCTCCATGAGACATTTCAAACAGCCCATGCCATATGGCAAAATCAGGGATATCTTTCTTACTTCCAAGGATCTTCTATGCCAATGGATCATTAAGTTGAAGCATGGTTTGTATGACAAAAGACTTGACATAAAAGTAAGTTTTGGAATATTCTGTGGAGAATGTTGAAGGCCAGCACAAAGACTTTGTGCTTAATTTGTAGGTGATGGGGAACCACAAGAGGTTTTCTTTCTTAGTAATGGCATGACATTATTAGATCTGTGCTTTGTAAAAATAAATCTGGCAGCATATTTTAAAATAGACTGGAGAATAGAGGGACCGAAGGTGGGGAGAGAGTTGTGAAGTTACTGCAAAATTTAAGGAGGCTGTCATAATGGCCTGAAGTGGGGTGATAGCAGTGGGAATGGCAGATTCAGGAGCCAGAGGGGAAGTATAATTAGACAAAGGCTAACAGTTGTGATTAAAAAGGAAAATCATAAATGTATAAAAAGATACCACAGTGTTATGATTAATGAGTGACTTGTGATAATAATAATAATGACTGTCAGGATTTGGTTTGCAATCTCCAAGCAGTCAAAAATTCATAGTTGGTAACACAGTGATGGTAAAATGCAAAAAAATTCAGCAACACTATTGCATCAGAGTCTAACCAAGTACTAGAAACCACTTGAGTATTAAAAAAAAAAAAAAACAGAAAGACTATACTAAAGGAAATTCATTACATAGGTGACAAGGAGAGGTAAAAACCCAGAGGACAGTGAGACTACCCAAATTTTGACACTAAGAGGAAACCACTAACATGCCTAAGCCAGACGGAGAGGGAGAAGGTGGTATAACTAGAGCCAGAGGCCAGGGTCAACCAATAAAAGATGAACCTTTGGCAAGCCTGAGGCTTCCTAAGAGACAATATCAACCTTAACCATATGACTTCTAGGCAGAGATAAAAGGGGAGAAATAATTAGAAATCTGTTTCCTTTCTATCTGCCAATCTCCTACAAGTGCCCTGCATTAACAAAGATCAACTGGAAGCTCACTGACAGGGGAACCATGGAAATACAAACTACAGGGATCAACCTCTTATAACATAGGGCAAACTAGAGGGTGGGTGAGGCATGGATATAAAAGCAGATAGACTGAAAGCCAGCACAACTATATAGCTTAGGGTGAAAACCTTCAAATTTTCAGCTTAAGACTAGAGATACAAGTATAAAATCAAACAAATTAAGTAGATATTCTATAATCTTAAATTTGAATTGGAAATGTCAGTCTACCCTGACGATTCCTTTTATTATTAAACATGCATTTCCTAATTCTGTCTACTGAAAATGCTAAATGCAAGGACAGTGCAATAGCAATGAACTCTCCCAGAACTCAGATTGTGGTCTCTAACTACCATTCCTCATGAAAATGAGGAAGGGTCCTTCTAGGAATTACTGATTCTAGATATATAGCAAGATGAACCTGAAACAACTATTGTGCCACAAAGCAAGGATATTATCAAGAATTAATAGGGTTGTATAAAAGGACACTCGACCCAGTATGCAGGAGTTCCTACTGACCTAATATGGGGCAATTTTCATCAAAAAGAATAACTGCAATAAATTAGAACACTTTAAAAATAAAATAATCCAGGGCGCCTGGGTGGCTCAGTGGGTTAAAGCCGCTGCCTTCGGCTCAGGTCATGATCCCAGGGTCCTGGGATCGAGGCCCACATCAGGCTCTCTGCTCAGTGGGGAGCCTGCTTCCTCCTCTCTCCTCTCTCTCTGCCTGCCTCTCTGCCTACTTGTAATCTCTCTCTGTGTGTCAAATGAATAAATAAAATCTTTAAAAAAAATAAAATAAAATAAAATAAAATAAAATAATCCAGAAATAAATTGAACTTAAATCTAACCAAGCCTCTATATCACACTACCAGTTTATGTTAAATACAAAGATAGAGCAAAAGTTCCACATTTTTGGACACATGAGAAAGAATCAGAAATCCAATATGTGGGGTGCCTGGGTGGCTCAGTGGGTTAAAGCCTCTGCTTTCGGCTCAGGTCATGATCTCAGGGTCCTGGGATCAAGGCCCGCATCGGGCTCCCTGCTCAGCGAGGAGCCTGCTTCCCCCTCTCTCTCTCTGCCTGCCTCTCTGCCTCCTTGTGATCTCTCTCCCTCTGTGAAATAAATAAATAAAATCTTTAAAAAAAATAAAAAGAAATCCAATATGTGGAACACTCCATAGTGTTCTATAGTGACACAGGTTCTCAAAAAAATCGATGATATTAAAAAAGAAGAAGAGCTCCTGGGTGACTTATTCAGTTAAGCATCCAACTCTCGGTCTTGGCTCAGATCTTAATCTCAGAGCTATGATTTCAAGCCCCACACTGGGCTCCCCACTGGGCATAGAGGCTACTTAAAAATAAAAAATAAAAATAATTAAAAATTAAAAAATTAAGAAAGAACGACTTAAAGGACACATCAACCAAATGCAATATGTGGACCTTGTTTGGATATTGATTCAAATAACCCAACTGTAAAAAAAACAACAAAAAAAAAAACCAAAAACACCAACTGTAAAAGACATTTTTAAGACAATTAAGGCAATTTGAATATGAACTGGGCTTTTCATGATATTAAGGAATTATATTAATTTTGTTCAGAGTGGAAAAAAATAGTTAAAAAAAAAAGAAAAGATAAGGGGTGCCTGGGTGGCTCAGTTGGTTAAATGTCCAACTCTTGATCTCAGCTTAGGTCTTGATCTGAAGGATGTGAATCCAAGCCCTGCACTGGGTTCCATGCTGGGTGTGGAGACTACTTAAAAAAATAAAAAAATAAAAAATAAATAAAAAGATTAAGAGTCTTAAGAATAACTTGTATCTTCTCACCCAATGATGCCCAAAGTTGGTCTGGAAAAGCTGGGTCTGAATCTTAAGACATGGTGTCCAAAGTATTATCTGAATCACTTAGGCAACTTTTAAAAATTCAAAATCCCTGTCATGGGATGACACTAAACAGTTCCTCCAACTAAACTAAAAACCATCCAGTTTGACTATCATGCTTTGGAGTAAAATCCTACATAAAGACCTTCAAGCTGAGTCATTTTTTTTATAGCACTGTTTCTATATAGCCTAGAAACCTGCTGTCCAAGCACACTTTTAACAAAGCGAGCTGTCTTTATCTGAAACCTCCTTTCAATGTAGTAGAGGAACAGTAATAATATTTGCTATTTGTTACAAGTCTTCTAGGCACTGTGTATATTATATCTCTCGCAACAATCCTGTTGCAGACCTTATGCAACAAGCTAATGATGAAGGGCTAATGTTTGAGCCACATTCTGTTGGATTCCAAGACTACATTCTTTCTATGGTACTATAGAACTTCCTTAGTAACAGACAGGAAAAAATATTTCCTCCCATATGTATTGCACCCTTTATATCTACATCCAGAATTTGTTCTCCTCCAATCAACCTCCCCTTGTAAATGGCAGCTGCCATAGCAGAAGACCCAGCAAAGACCTGAACAATAATTAAAATCTGAGTCAAGGAAAAAAAAACTGGCAAAAAGAAAAAAAAGAAGCCACATGAATTAAGGTCCTATAATAACTATATTATCAACATTAATCATATGACTTCAAAATGACTCCTTCACCAAACACAGCCTGATAAATTGGAATTATTTCTTCCTAGAAAGAAATGATGTGTATAAATGTCCATAAGCATGTCATAATTTCATGCATGGTGTATTTCATAACAGGAACATAGGTGAAATCAATATTTTCAAGTCCTGACACCTTTAATAAATCTCTAGAATCACATGTACAAATAAAAAAATATATTATTCTTTCAGTTGAAGCATAAACAAAACTTAACACTTGTATTTACCATCACCTACTACAACTATTAGCTAATAGCCTTACTCTGAAAAAAAAAATTCATTTCCTTTGAACTGTTTTTTCCCCACAGCAAAGCAGAAGTATTTAATATATTTGAGAAACTAAGTTACTGGGCATAAAAATCAAATTCCTTGTTCCTTAGAATAATTTTAACCACCAACTTGTTACACACTGAAAAATATATATACCCACTATTGGTTCACAACCCTGGGAGTTCCTTGGGTGAAATCTGAAACTGGCCCCAGTACGTGGAGGTTAAAGAGAAAGAAGAAAGAAGTTATCCACTCCAGACTGACAGGTTAGATAAGCAAGGGAACTTACATAGGAGGCTTTTCTTTGGCAGCCACAAGACGAGTAGACCTCCAAACCTGTTGCCAAAATCTTAAAAGTTGATAGAGAGGCCTTAACGGGGTTCAGTCACATATTCAGTCAAGATGGTCTCAGTAACACACTGCTCTCTCAAGACTAAGTCCTTGAAACACCTCCCAGTGTGGGAATGGTGGGCAGAATGTACATTTCAAGGACACGAGAAAGGGTGAGGAGCCCCAGTCCATCTTCCAGATCAACTGGCAGTCATGTCCTCTCAATGACCTCCTGCAACACTCAAGCAAATTAAATATTCAAACTAACCAAAAATCAAACTCCCAAACACACTTGTTCTAAACTGCTAAAGATTTCATTTCTCAACCTTACCCAGACACACCAAGGAACAGTTTGCTAAGAAACTAACCTTAATAACTGAAAATTGCAACAGTGGGGGAATTAATTCCCAAGCCACAAGAAGCAAAACCAATGATAGATTCAATCTGAAGATGAGTCTTGGCAGCCATGGATGTAGTTATTTTCCTCTGTGCCAGAATCTTGGTAGAGTTTTTCCCTCTTCCTAAGCAACACTCTGGATATTCTCTAAGGTGACAGAAAGCCCATGTTCCTCCCATAGAGCTGCTCAGTTTGGCATGGAACCTAAACATTGTTTTGGAATCCACATACTTAGCACAAATCAGAATATCCTCATAGACCAATGAATGTGTTTGTGGGAATCTTATTATTGCTGTCAGATTATTATTACCTTGCAAGTAGAGCCTGAGACAAGGGTTTGGGTGCAGGTGGTTTTGTCAAGAAGTAAGTCCAGAAAGCAGGAATAAATAAATTTGGAAGGTAAGATGAAGAAGTTAGAGGATATATATCATTAACTGGTTAGAACAGTGGGAATCTGGGACTAACTCTGCAAGGGACCCACAGGAACTATATAAAATGTGCTTCAGAATTGTCCTTCTAAATAATATAAGTCTAAGACATTTATTTGCCATCTCCCTACTCCATTGGTTAAAGGTCCCTGGCAAGGCCCTGACTCTTAATATATTTGAGAAACTAAATTACTGGGCATAAAAATCAAACTTCCTGTTTGAATATGGGAGAAGGGTTTACCAATTCTATACTAGACCATATTCCCGTGGCTTTGTGGAAAGTGCTAAGAGTTTATATTTTTAACAAGTTGCTACAGATCCTGGGACCAGACTTGGAGAAGTCCCCAGAGAAATATCTCACATATACCCACAAACCAGTCTGTCCTGGAAATAGCCCAAATCAACTGCACTGTGCTGGCTCTCACTTACGAACATACATTACCACCCACGAAACACTGTAAGGTGGTTCACCATACATGCCTCTGACGTGGTGCCCACCTTGAGAAAACCAGTATTTCTGTTCTCCCAATACTACCAAATCACTGTCCCAAGTTTCCAGGACCAACGCAAGGTCCCTGTCTTAGCTGTAGTCCCAAGAATATATTCTGGTGCTCAAAATCTTACTAGTCTGACATAAAGACTTGCATTCTGTCAGCTCAAAGCCAAGCAAGGACCAGAACCAAAAGATATCATACCACGCCTTTATTAATTTTACTCTCCTCTTTTCTCAAAAGCTCTACTTCCAATCAGAGCCTTCTCCCATATTCAAGACAAGATTTCTCAAAATAACAAAGAATGGAAGTTGACCTGGAAAAGGACTGTAACACTAGCAACATCTGAGCNAAGAATGGAAGTTGACCTGGAAAAGGACTGTAACACTAGCAACAACTGAGCTCCAAATTGGCCTGTGATAATCCCTCTGTTAGCTTTTGTCCTTTTTGTTTTTGTGGCAAGCATGGCATAGGTTTATTACTTTATTTTTTTTTAAGATTTTATTTATTTATTTGACATAGAGAGACAAAGAGAGAGAAGGAACACAAGCAGGGGGAGTGGGAGAGGGAGAAGCAGGCTTTCCGCTAAGCAGGGAGCCCCATACGGGGCTCGATGCGGGTTTCTATCCCAGGATCCTGGGACCATGACCTGAGCCGAAGACAGATGCTTACAACTGAGCCACCCAGGTGCCCCAGGTCTATTACTTTAATTGTGATGGTATCACTGGTGGTTGCATAGGTCCAAATTCATCAAATTGTATTCATTAAATATATATAGTTCTTTGTATATCAATTATACCTCAAATTTGCTATTTTTTTCAAAAATCCTTCTTTGTAACATATAATAGCATAGAAACATTGATCCCTTTTCTCTAAACTCTGAGAAATTTCTGGAATGACCTTTAGCGTAATCATGGTATCAATAATCCATTGCTACATAACACATCACCTCAAAGCTCAATGGCTTAAAACAACAATAAGCATTCATTTTAGTCATTACATTAGCAGTTCACTGTACTTAACTCCTTTCAAGTCGATTTTGACTTCTGTAGACACACCTTTTATGCAGTTAAAAAGAAAAGAAAAGAAAAAGAAGAAAAGAAAAAGAAAAGGAAAAGGAAAGAAAAGAAAAGAAAAGAAAAGAAAAGAAAAGAAAAGTGTATTATTATGAGTTGAAATGTGTACTCCCAAAGAAGCTATATTGGAGTCCTAACTCCCAAGTCCAAACCCTCAGAATGGGACCATATTTGGCGATAGTGTCTTTATAGAGATGATCAAGTTAAAATGAGGTCTTTAGGGGGAGCCCTAATCTAGTATGACTGATGTCCTTATAAAAAGGGGAAATTGGGACACAGAGACAGACACCCATAGAAGGAAGACAATATGGAGAGACATACACACGGGGATAAGATGTCCATCTACAAGCCAAGGAAAGAAGCCCAGACCAACCCTCCTTCACAGCCCTCAGAAGGAACCAACAACTCTGGCCAAGACCTTGATTTTAGACTTCTAGCCTCCAGAACAGTGAGACAATGCATTTCTGTTATTTAAGCAACCTGAGTACATGGTAATGGCAGTCCCAGCAGATTAATACATGGCTCAAACAATTTTCTGAATTTGAAAAGCTCTGGTTGCCAATCAGGATAATTTTGAAGATCCCTGGTCTCCAAGTCACTTCTTAGTAATAAGATTTGGTGGCAGGACAGGAGGTTTGGGTTTAGGAGAAGAATTACAAGAGTTCTTAATTGACCGAGCATGTGTTATCCAAGTCTCCACCATTAATGGTGGTTCATGAAAAAGCAAGGTTGTCCTAACATGAAAATATTAGTTAATCCATTGGCCTTTGACCTTCAGGACAGTTAGATCAAGTGTAGAAAACCACAGACAACATTTAAGTTTCAGAGGAAATTAGTTTCATAATTTTTGTTTTTATATTTAAGATCAAGCCCCAATCCATTTTTTTCTACCTTGAAAAGTTGCCTCCCATTTTAAGTAGATCCACATGTAAGGGCCAGGGACCTCCAGTTAATTCCTTCTTTTTGTCACTTTCTAAGTTCTTACCAGCCTATGAGAACTCTAGTTTAACATATCTCACCATGTCAAATTCCTAGCTTTATTCTTACACCATTTTTTTATTTTTTTTTTATTNGGAAATTAGTTTCATAATTTTTGTTTTTATATTTAAGATCAAGCCCCAATCCATTTTTTTCTACCTTGAAAAGTTGCCTCCCATTTTAAGTAGATCCACATGTAAGGGCCAGGGACCTCCAGTTAATTCCTTCTTTTTGTCACTTTCTAAGTTCTTACCAGCCTATGAGAACTCTAGTTTAACATATCTCACCATGTCAAATTCCTAGCTTTATTCTTACACCATTTTTTTAAAATAATAATATAACTTATGTGTTTTTAGCCAATCAATTTACCATAATTGCCATTTCTATGTATTTTCAACCCAGAATTTAAACATGGAATGGATTGGTCCCCTCCACAGTGACTTTATGTAAAAGGAGATTGTTGTCTATTTCTTGCCATATAACTGTCATAATTTAACATTTCCTCCGTTTATCCTTTGTTTCCTGGTCCCTGTTACTTATGTTTAATTATGTTTTCCTCCCTAAACCTATGCAGCTCTGAACTCTTAAATGCAAAAGAGTAAACAATGAGAATTTAATTTTTAACTGTAATAATGACATTTTTCAAAATAAAGAATGGCTCTTTAAAACATGTTATTTATTTTGAACTCTGCAGTCGTGGAAAAAAAATAGGGGCAAACAAGAATCTATTATGTACTGCAGACCAGTTTTCATTATCTGTGGCAAGATACAAACAGACTTCTCTGGGATACAGCAAATTTGAAACCTGGAATTTGGATCAAGGTCTTGCCTTGTTAAAAGAAGTGACCAGGGACACAGCTATTTCTTAGAAAATGAAGTTGTAACGCCTTGTTTGGTTTCAAAGGGGAAAGGCAAGTCTGCCCTTCACATGCTAAGGAAAAAAGGCCCCCCAACCCACATTTTGGTGCTATCCACTCTGCTCACTCTATAAATTAAAAAGCTATTTTCACTGCATTTTTGTTCCTTTTAACAATTTCTTTTCCTCCTCAAATCTCTATTCATTTGTTCTTTTATTCACTCATTCGTTCCTCAGGTATTTACTGAGTACCTATTACATGCCATTCTGCTCAATGCTAGAGACATGATAAGACAGATATAGTTCAAGAAGCTTAGAATCCAATGGGCAATATACAGACAACAAACTGGCAACAGCTAAAGAAAGTATAACACAGAAATAAAGAGAATGTGGGATAGGTAATTGAGGAATCACACTTTAGTTGAGGGTCGGAAAGGGACTTTCTGAGAGGGATGGCATTTAAGCCAAGATTTCAAGGACGAGAAAGAGCCTGGCTTTGCAAGTACCAGTGGAAAAGGTTTCTAAGTGTAGTAGAGCCAGGATAAAGGCCCTGAGGAAGGAAGGATAGTGTGGATCCTCTGAGAAATCCTCTGTGACTACAGTAGATGGACTGACAAGATGAGTCCTAAATGTTTATTGAAGAAAGCAAGACACACAGCATGATTTGTCCCCAGACCCACATCCCCTAAGGAAGACTTGTTAGAGTAACACTGGCATATTTTAAAAATACAATTAACTCCATAAATCTCTGCCAGCTTAACAAAATCAAGTAAAGTGACATTTTGCTTTTATTCTTTGTTTTTTCTTTATTGTCTTTGATGTGTATGCAAGTGAATAACATAGTCAAAAAGTAATCATTACCTTCTAATGCTGCAAAGAAGGGAAGCCATTTTGCAGTCTATATTGAAATCATTTTGCAGTGATTTATTAGGACGTAGGACTCCTTAACAGCTAAAAGGAAGGATTTCCAAGGAAAATAGTTTTATTGAGATAGATAGGATCATTAAGCACATGGACTTTGGCATCAGGCAAATTTGGGGTTTGTATCCTACTTCCACCTTGTATTATTTATGCGACTTGGATACTATCTCCATTCATCTTCGCAGGATTAACCCTTAGCCTCCCAATTCAAAAGGCAGGTTTAACTATGAAGAGTAAATGAAATAATATATGTGAAGGAGCGCCTGGGTGGCTCAGTGGGTTAAAGCCTCTGCCTTTGGCTCAGGTCATGATCTCAGGGTCCTGGGATCAAGCCCCGCATCAAGCCCCGCATCAAGCCCCGCATGGGGCTCCCTGCTCAGCAGGGAGCCTGCTTCCTCCTCTCTCTGCCTGCCTCTCTGCCTACTTGTAATCTCTGTGTGTGTGTGTCAAATAAATAAATAAAATCTTTAAAAAAGTAATATATGTGAAGTATTTAATACAGAGCCAGGTACATAAAAATACTGACTGGGCATTAGCTTCTATTATAATTACATTTTATTAATTATTTCATTCATGAGTTAATCAAGAATTCATTGCTAAGTACATTTGTACTCAGAAAGTTTCATTCCTTAAGAAAAAAATGACAGATAGTACTAAGAAAAAAAAGAATGAAAAAATATCTACAATGTTGCAATAAAGTTATTCAACACTTCGAAGATCAATTTAAAACATAGTCATACCTTGCTACAAATCTCACCTCCATGAAATACCACCTCAACATAAATTCCAATGAACCTGATTTAGACATTAAGCCTGAGATGATTCAATGAAGGAGGTGTGAGAATCAAGTGGAATTATTTCAAGAATGAACTAAAACATTTTGCTATCAAAAGCAAATGCAGCCAAAATAGAATCCGAATTATAAGGAAGCCAAAACAATTTTAAAGAGAAAAAAATAAAAAATAAAAAGAATATCATTCACTTGCTACCATAACATTTTGAAACATTACAACTGTCAAAAGAAATGCTCATGACATTTCCTGGACTCTTAACTATAAGCATTTTCCCACATATTAAAAAAAAAAACTTAAAGCTCTTAACTATAAAATGTAGGAAAGGGATAAAATGTTCAGCTAAGTGAAGAGTCTATCCAAATTTCAGCTTGCTTTCCTCTGGGTCCATTAAACATGCGCCCGAACTTTCACAAAGATATTGCAACAGGCTAATATTTCTGCAAACTTCAGAAATAATTTTTTTAAAAACATTAAATGGATGACCAACAGAGAGTTAACATGATGAAAATTTAATAGGCAAAGGGAATTTTATATTTAACTTACCAATGGTACTACACATTATATTAAAGAAAATCATGGAATCAGATAAGAGAAGATGTTGGGTTGGTTGAGTTGGGGTTTGCGCCTTTATCACCAATTTCTAAAAGGGAAGTTTACTCAGTAAATTAATAGGATGGAAACATTTTTAGAAAACAGCATTTAACCCATTCCAAAGAAGAAAAATATTTTGAGGAATCTAACATGTCCATTTTCATATAAATAAACATAAACACTAAGCTAATAAATCTTTTTTTTTCCTATTCATGAAAGCAGATCCATAGAAATCTCCAACTGAAAATATTCCAAGCAATTCTTTTTAGGTATTGTTTAAGCTGTTAGATATGTTTGAAAATAACAAGACTAAATTTTGAACTATTCATAATAAAAACTTTTTTTTACTAATTTCAACAAAGTTTTCCCCTAGCCTTCCCTCCAGAAGCAACTGTGTTCTGCAGTTAAGGACAGAACTGGTTCAGGAAAATAGATGAGAAGACTTCACCTCAAGAGTCAGAGTTGAGGAATAAAAATTTAATAGGTAATTTATTTTTTAAAACAAGAACCAGGGACAAGACTGTTAGAAATAGTTGGGCACAGAGAACTCTGTTCATCTAGGATTGTGGTTCTTACTCCCAAGGAGAATTTAAATATGACAATACAGGCCATTTTCGACACATGACAAGCTCCAAGGCAGTTGCCCCTCTCTGACAAATAACAGAGGAAATACCTAGAACAAATCCCTTGCTTGTTATTATCTCAGTAGAAAGTAAGTTCTAGAAAGTGAGGATTAGTTCTTTTTCCTCTTCAAACTAACTACACCATGTACAGTGCTAGGCACACCGTAGGAATCCCTCAAAAGTTCAGTGAATTCCACTGAAAAACAAATTATTCACTAATCGTAGATTCTTCAATGTCAAAGTATAAAGACAGAACCAGACAAGAGCATTGAATTCTGAACTAATTCAATAAGAGTCATAAATTATGAAGTGTTTCCACCAATTCACGGTTAAGCACGGGTACCTAATTTTAAAATGACTTAGTTATTAAAGGACAAAATAACACAAATGTCACAGAATTTTCAAAGGAGCTTTATAATTTGTGTAACTTGCTAGAATTGGGGTTATCAAATTTAATATGAACAGTTTTCATCAAATTTGGATTTAATGAATGCAGTTGTGAAATGGGCAAATCCAATATACTGCGAACAGCTCAACTCTTAATTCATTCCACAGATATGATTTACCCCTAATAGCCAGAAGCATCACTTCTAATAGCTCATGTTATGGCAGAATGGATTATGTTGTATTCATTCTACCTCCAGGAAGGAAGCTAGTAGCATTCAACTATGTGTTATAAAGTACAGCCCAGCAGAACCTTTATAACATGAAATGTGAAGATATTTAAAACATAAATTTAGTAGGTTGTGGCAGATCAGAGACTTCTCTCTTTCCACTAAAGGGATACATTTTTTATTCAAATCTTTCAAATCCCAGTACCTGAGATCAGCTACAAAACTTACCCAGGACTGTGGAAAAATATGTCAACGTCTGCTGTGTACTTGAGTCTCAACTCAATATTTCTATAAACATGTATGTGCACAGACAATAAATGTTTCTAGAAGAGCATATTTATCATTCATTTAACATGGAGGATGTGTCTGCATTTGAGAATATAATAGATGTTCCCATCTCCTCTTCTAGAGAAATGTGCACGATGCAGCAAAGTTCAAGTTGAAAATGCTATGTATTCTAGTTCTCCTTTTTAATATTTCACTCCTGAGAAAATCTCCCATCACATGTAAGCAATTTGTAAAATATTTGTAATCTAAGGAGGTTTCCAGATCTACTTGGAAAAATGAACAACTGCATTTAGTTTGACAGGAGGTATGTAGAATTAGATCAGAGAGTAAAAATCACACCATTATAATGCAAAGAGGTTTCAAGGTCATTCTGAACTCCAAGTTCCAATCTCAGTTATGATGAGACTGTTTTTGGACAACTTCATCTCTCTCAGGCTTGATTCCCTCCTGTGTAAAATGGGGATAAAGTAAGACCTTTGGGGGAGTTGGAGTTTACACACACACATACATACCATGTATACATACCATATGTATCATCTTCAGCCCAAACCTGAAACCCTGGCCTATAGGGTTAATGAAGTTGAAACAACAGGAAATTTATTTTTTTTTAATTTTATTTATTTATTTGAGAGAGAGAGAGAGAGAGCGTGTGTGCACGGGCAGGGAGAGAGGCAAAGGGAGAAGCAGGCTCCCTGTTGAACAGGGTGCCCAATATGGGGCTCAATCCTAGGACCCTGGGGTCATGACCTGAGTCAAAGCCAGCTGCTTAACCAACAGAGCCACCCAGGTGCCCCAAAACTACAGGAAATTTAAAGCTTGCTTTTCAGAGACCTATTTCTCCCTAATCAGTTATTGTTTACTTTCAGACCCCATTAACAAATCCACTAGTTGTCTCTGCAGAAGCCTGGACTGAAGGTCGTTAACATGATTTCAGTCTACCGACAAGCAAGGCTTTGCTTTCCTTATCAGAGATAATGAGCCCAAGACCCCATCCAGCTCATACCAGCTAGTCCATAGCTCCTCTCCTTGTCCTCAGATGACCTCCTGACCAATGTCAGGAGCCAAATTTTGCCTCATTTTAATGTTAAGCCTCCACCCCAAAGTGAACATGGGATGTATGTTACATATATGTTTGCTCAATGCACACATTCCATCTTTCTTTGTGAATAGTTATAATTACCCACACCGTTTTCATCAATATGTAGATAATCCCAACCCTTATGATTATGAAAAACTTGCCATCCCCCTCTTTGGGAAGGTGGATTTAAGGCTTGCCTTCCCATCTCCCTGTGTGGCTGCCTCTCATGTTTGCACATTTCCTTGTTTCCATGACTGGCTTTGCTATACACCAGGCAGAAGAGCTTGGGTTCTGTTACAATCCACAGATCAGGCACTCTCTGAATTATAGCTATACATGCATAATAATGTGTGGACATCTCTACAGCCCCGTTCCCGCATTATATAAGCATTATCTACTCATGTTCACTCCTCCTCCTTACGTTACAGGCCATTAGAAGCAGAGGCTATGTCATATTCAATTCTATAACCTCAGGATCTAACACATACCTGGCATCTAGTAGAACCCAATCAACTGCTACTTATATTTAGTGATAGCAGCTGGCTCTCCTAGATCTTTATAAAATATTAACATATTTTATGAAGTAGGTCAAACAAAATGAAGAGTGTCCATTCTTAACCTACTAAATTTTCTCCCTCTGTTTTTGTTGAACTTATACAGGTGGAAACTTATTTAGCTGTAACAATCAGTTATTATTTTTCTACTTAAAATTTGAAATTTAAAAGTCCCCCATTGTTTTACCATCTTGGATTTATCTGGGTACCTTTCTAAAAATTTAATTTTTTTGCTATTAAAAAAGTAATAGTAACAGAATTGTGGGTTCTGAATACCGGCCGAGCTTCTTTTTTGATTCAAAATGCAATAAATTTTCTGAGTAAAAATTTAAGTAGCTGACTTCTGCCTAGGGGCAAGATTCCCCATTTATAATCCTTTATTAAAGAGTAAAGAAATGAAAATGTTTTTGCCAGATTGTACACCAATAGGGAAGTTGTAGATTAGAGTCTGCACTAATTGTTCAAATTCATTCCTTTTAAAAAAATTAGATCCTAATTTTTAAACACTTGCCAAGATTACAGCAGCCTATTTGGCACAAATCAGATTATCTCTGTATTCCTTCCTTTTCTCTTTCCCTTCTCCAAACTGGTGGCCCAATCCCAATCAGAAGTATAAGCAGCACCTCCAGTCTCCTCTCCACAACGTGTGCCCAAAACAGGTAGTACAGCCGAGGTTTCACAACCCTTAATTTGAACCTCTATGAAACCTTCAATCCAGAGGTACAAAGCCCTTCTCCTTTTCCAAAAAAATGAGGCATGCAACCTAATCCTCACCCCAACTCCCACCCATTCTCCTTCTGAAATATATTTCTCTTTTATATCTATATGGAGGGGCATGTATCCAGAGGCATGAATATTTCCTGCTCAGAGCACCTGTTAGAATCCTGTCAGTTAGCACCCCGCAGAACTTTTATATTCCCAGCAGGGGGCCCAGAAACCTGAGTTTTCACAAGCCTTCCCAGCGATCCTGATGTGCACACACTCAGAGTTGAGAACCTCCGCTCCAGCCCTAACCTGTGGAGCCCAGACAGGCACATTTCCTTCGTGGCTTTTCATTTTTATAAACATGCTTTAGATTCCCAATCATCTGCTGACCCTCTGGGCCAGCATTTGAATGACTTCATGTTTTAGCACAACTGTGAATGGAGTCACAACACTTCCATTTCATGATAATTAATATTTAGGTCAATAAAGCAATTGTCTCTTGGAATCTGAACTACTTCACTGTACATTTTTAAATTTTATTTGTATCACACACATGCACACATGCCAAGGGGATCTGAAGGGAAAACCCAAAGGAAAAAGGTAGAATATCTTTAGTGGGGAAAGCACAGAAGAGTATCAGCCCCATCCGCCTGAAATGCAAATCAGCTCACACTATCTAACAATAAAAAAATCAGAATGGGTGGCTCAACACAATTAATAGTAACAGTGATGATGACAAAAACAATTAACATTTATTTGGTCCTTACTGACATGGGCACTGTGTCAAATGAGCCACATATATTATTTAATCCTCACAACAACTCCCCATTTCACAGATAAGAAAACTGAGGCCCAGAGATGTTATGCACATGCCCAAGGTCTTAGAGATATTTACTGGCAAAGCTGGGACTCCATGTTAGTGGTATCTGACCCTAAGGCCACAAACTCAGAGTACTTTGCCATGCTGATTTCCAGCCCATCAGCCCCAATTTGGTAGACAGTGAGAAAGTAATGTGTTCTCATAATTTCTTGATTGTGAGTTATCCAGAAACACTTCCCATGAAACAGGACACTATAGTTTGAATGCTAAATTTGTCAGTACCCTGAATGTCTCACAAACCTATTAAGAGGGTCATTTTCTTTCTTCCACAGGAGAAAGATTACAAAATGTAATGTGAGGACATCAGGGCATGAGGCAAACTTTACCAGTCACTGTAATTTACAAAAGTCACATCGATGTGGTATCATCTTGAACAATGAAGCCACAAGAGCAGCAGTATCAGCAAGGCAGTAGTAGTGAGCAAACTGCCTGAAAGTCAAGTCTAAATAGACGTATTGGTGAAGAAATCATCCTGCCATATGTTCTTCAAGAAACAGTCACTCACGCCAGACAATGAATTTAAGTTTCAGCATCAGAATCAGTTGCTTGTCTTAAACTTACCATACTGGAGATAACTATGAACCCCTCATCAGCACCATCCACTAGTATTTTCCCTTGTCTGCAACTCATAGAAAGCCCATTTCAGGCTAGTTGAAGACTGGGGCACTGGGTGGAGGTTTGTGGGAAAAAAGAAAGGCACAAGTCCTTCACTTCGGTCAAAAGTTACAAGGGCAAAAGTCAAAGTGGGTGGAAAGGTCGAATGACCTTAGTAAACACTACACAAAATCCTATAGACACCAGGCCACAACTAGAGACAGCTCACCACTCATACCAGAAGCACAGGTTCCCTCACAGATCCATAGATAAATGTTCAAATGCTAGGCTAGTCCCACTCTGCTTGTGGTTCGGGTGTCTCTGTCCCTTGAGGCAATAAACTCCTAGTCCAACTTACTCTCTGGTAGTAGAATCATGTTTGGCCAACATCCAAGTTAGAACCAATTTATATGCACCCATAAAAATTGCTCATAAAAATTCAGTTTTCAACCAAGACATTGTGGTAGTTATCTTACTCTATTTCAGGCTTTCTCTGTCTTAGCACTACTGACATTTTGGACTGGGGAATTCTTTACGGTGAAGGGTTGTTCTGTGCATTGTGGGATGTTTAGCAGCATCACTAGATGCCAAAAGCAAATTCTTTCCCCAAGTCGTGACAATCAAAAAACATCTCCATACACTGCCAAATGTCGCGGGTGAGCAAATCACCCTTAGTGGAGAGTCACAGCTCTATCTGTTCAATTTGTCCCACATCAAGTGTCTTTAAAAGGCAAATGTGATACTTCTGTACTACGATGCAACTCTTCAAAAGACATTTCATATTCCATGTTACTATATAGTCTCTATGTTTCTGATTTATCTAGACATCCATCGCCCTTTATTCTGGTGATGGTATATTAAGTGTCCTTGAATGCAATGTCAGGCCTTGCCTGGTTTCCATCTTCCTTCTATGAACATAACATCTAGGACCCTTGAACTCTATGCAGCTTTAGACTCACCTCCAATCTCCTCTCTCAAGGACTGATCTTGGTTTGGCAAGGAGAGACACTAACCTAGTGTTCTCATAGTCAGGGTCTTGTCACTCCTGCTATTTGTTATTAAACCACATCCTTGTGAAAAACCAGGCATGTGCCTTGAATTGGGGGTGGGGGAGGAGTATCTAGTCACCACTCAGTGTTGATAATTTAAGTTCTGGCTTGTTCCTATACTTTTATAATTTGTCTCAGAAGCCATGATCCTCTATGATCAGGTCCTGAATTATTCTTACCAGTTCTGACTTAAAATCTGTGACTGCCTGCATGCTGATGGAATTGTTAGTCCAATACTATTTTGTCTGTTCCTTGGAATTATAAATATCAACTACTTTGGGGTTGGGTATCACTGAGCTTCCATGACCAGTGAACAATGCTCATTAGACCTTGTTATACCTACAAGATGCCAATGGCTGTTTTAGGATGTCACCATCTGTGATTTCAAACAACCCCTTTAAATGCCATCCTCGGCCAGTCAGTCTCATTCTGCAACCCTGCCCCTTCCCCAGTGTCTATCCTACTCATGCAGCTCAGGGATTTCCAGATCCAGGTTTTTGCCCATGAGACTACAGTTACCTTGGGTAGGCTATGGCACTCAGACCTAGAGAAGACACTAGAATTAATATCCAATTAGCTCTTCTAGATAGTTCATCCAAATTTTACTTACACCTTAAGCCATAACATTGCTTGTCTAGTTAGATCAATCTAGCTACATTGCTTTTCTGGGGTGAAGAAAACTAACGGAACTAAGATCTCCAGTGCCCCTTCACAATGAATATAAATTTGAATACAGTATCTTTTTTAACTACCACATATTTTCTCAGGAAAGGAAAGATTTTTGCAAGTCTCACTCCTAGCAAAACACTTAATTGAATCAATTTTTCTACCTCATCTCCTTCCTTCTTTACAACTAATAGTGAGTGTAAAATTTAAGTACAGATAACTCAGAAAGAAATCAGAAACAAAAATACAGACTTTAAAAGTCTCAAAATCCTCCCAACAATTAATTTTAATTTCAGCAACTGCATGGGCTAAACGTATGCTCACTGTGGAGAGAATCTCAATAGGTCACTCTTTCCAAACTTCTGCCTTTAAGGAGAACTGCATCCAAACCATTCTAGTCAGTCATTGGCCCTGGCTAGGCTACAGCACTTACCCAACAATTACTAATTACATGCGGACTTCACAAAAACAAAGCCATTAGAGTACAGCAAATATTTTCAGAATCTCCCAGAAGTTGGGCAACAACCCTCAATACTACTTGACTTATTCCACCATCCTGCAGCATGAGTAAAGTGAGTATCCACACCAGTGCATGGACAGGTGAAATACCCAAGCTAAAGGAAGCACTGTGGTCCCAAGAAAGGTAAGTCTCAATGACACAAGCCAATTTACACATAAAACCAATTGCTCCCAGGGTTACACAGTGCTTTTCCAATTACAGATCATAACCCAGAGAACTGGAAAGATGACATAGTAAGGTTCTTTCCCCAGTGAATGTACTGAAATTAATTTAATAGGTCTTGACTGCATTTTTTTCTTCTTATGGAATAGAATAGAAAATTTAAGAATATGTTACAAGCAAATAGTAAATATAAGAATGTTCCATAAAACTTTTTTTCCTGGGTAGACAGATGATGAATAGATGATTGAAAAAACTGAATGAATACCACTATTATCTATAATGAATACCACTATTCATTGAACACCTACCATGCACTAAGTACTTTTCTAGACACTTAAATATATTACTGACTACAAAGGATAAAGGTCCCTGCACTTCTGGTGCTTACATACTAGTAGACTAGATAGAAAGGTAAAATGTGTTGCTTAGCACATCATAGATCTTTTTGTTTAAGTTTGAAAGCCACCGTTCATAGTACAGCGATGCCTAAGCATTCTCTCCACCACTCCCGAAAGGGAGATCACTCGATAATCATCCTGCCACACTGGGAAACCTGGACAGGGTGAAGTGGAAAGAATAGTCCAAATCATTCCCCCTCTCCCCTTCCAAGCTTGCCTTCGAAGTCAAGCAGGGCTTCTTGAAGCCATCCTCTCTTTGCTCCATTTTGCATCTCCCGCTTTGTGTTTCTTTCCCACAGTTCTAATAGATAAAGTGTTTGCCTGGGAAGGAAAACAGCAAAATGAACCAGCTCTTCAGGGATATTCCCTAAACAGATGGAAAAGTTTCATTTTAATTTTTAATAAATATTCACTGCTAGTAACAGGCAAACCTTTGAAATTGTGATAGCCTATTCTCTTAGGCCAATTAAACAGCATATCTACATATATTCTTCCTAAATCTCTTCAGAGCTATCCTAATAGGTACTAAGTAATGTCCAATTTGATACTTCTCAACATAATGACTTCCTTATTTAATTTATAACAGCTCTAGCTCACATTTAGTGGGTCTCTATGAGCCCAACGCTGTGCTGTGAGCCTTGTCTTTAATTTTCACAATGACCTGTGAGGAAGGAATTAGTATCTGCATTTTACAAAAGAAGATATTAAAACTTATAGAGGTTAAATCATTTGTCCATCATCACTTGCCCAGTAAGTGGCAGAGGTGGAACAAATGCCAGGTAGCTCCACAAAATTACTGATTGTACCCTCATTCACAGCAGAAGGTTCGTTGTGTATGAAAAAATGATGAACTCTCAGAAAACTTACAAGCCTATGCTTTCCCTTGTTTGCTCTTAATCATACTTTAATGTTTTAAGATCATTGATGAAGACTATAAAACCACTGAGTTTAGAACTGAAGTGACAACACAAATACTTTCTCCTACTTTTGCTGCAATAAGTTTAAATATCGAATTGCTCAAAACATTTTGATATTTCTTGCACTAAACCCTTTTAATAGCCATAAGGATAGTGGGAAGATAAGAGAACAGACTCTGGGTCCAGCATGTCTGGTCTCAACTCCCAACCCCACTGCTTATTAGTTGTATGGCCTTGGGAACTGTGCCTCAGTTTATTCATATAAAATGGGAATAATGATAGTACATGCAAAGAGGATTGTTTTGAAGATTAAATGAGATATTTTAAGTAATATATTTAGAAATGCAGGTACTAAATAAACATTATATATTTTTTATTTTTATGGTTATTACTTCCTTAAAAGTACTAACTCATCTCATTCTACTAGGCATTAACGTCTTAGAATTTATCAAGGGGAAAAAAAACAAAAGAGTAAGCTTTTGGGGGGTGGGGAGCCAGGAGGAAGAGATCTCTAAGCTCAAAGCTCTATAAGGACATAGAATTATGTCTATTCTATCATCTATCTGTTCCTTTATTCCCCAATTGCTTGGGTTGCAGATAGGTGCACAGTGGATGTTATGGCCTAACTGATGCTGTTTTTGGAAAGCATTACACTTCATAAATTATTTGAAAAGGAACCATTTTGTTTTTATGCTGATGTGCAAGAAACCTTTGCTTTGCAAAACACAAAGCATGTTTATTTACTGAATGGAGGTCAGTACCTTAGGTTTGCATAGAAAAGAGAAATCACAACCATTGTTAAAAGGAAATTCAAACCAATTTTGCAGCATAAGTCTATACGTTGTTTTAAACAAATGTCTCAAATGTTGTCAAATGAAAAGGTCAAATGTACATCAATATAAAAGTATAAAGGTCCTTATCATCCTTTAGCTTCTTCTGACTGTTAGTGAGGCAAGAACATGTTTAAAATGCATCTCCTCCTAATCAATTTCTTTACTTAAAAATGTCATTCTGGATGGACATTTATGGCTGATTAATTTTTGTCCCTTTTTCTCATATGCAAGTAAAAGACCAAAATGCATACTTCTGGTAGATTTCCTTTCTAGTGATTAAAGTGCTGATTTCCTACAGATCTACTATCTACAGCTCTAGCAGAAAAATGACCTTTCAATCTATGCTGCGCTGTTGTTTAAATATATTTGTCTTTTTTCCAAAATACTTGTTAAGCAAACGATTAAGCATTTGACTGTAGAAGGTAGAAAACATTGTCATTGCCTTTGTCAAAAAGTCAACACATTAAATATGTTGCACATACAAATGTACTCAATTAACATTTTAATTAAGGGTAACAAATAATAATCAAGCAGATGACATTTTATTTAATTTTCTCAACTGTAAATAGCTTGATGGGAATTATTGTTAAATCTGATGTAATTATTTCTCCTTGAATAAACACTGACCTCAAACTACCCATAATCAGAAATATTTCCTTTTTGTGTACTTAGTCATGTCATATTCATAAATAAGCTTCCAAGTAAAGTTTCTCATGTTATGACCCATATTATCTTCATGTGGTATGCAGGCAACAGTGTAGTCATGTCACACGTGGTAAAGACACTAGTTTATGCCTTGTGCAAAAACATAATATAAAGGAATTAAAGGCTGAATTCAACAGTTAAAGATTTATGTTCTGTTGTTAGATCCAGATAAGCCATTTTTCCAAGCCTTGCAACCCAGTGCTGTGATATCCAGTTTCCATGTTGCCATAGGTCAATGGTACCTGTCCTGGTTTTGCAACACAGTAAGAGTAGCTAATTGTGTCAACTGGCATTATTAATTTCTCAAAGCAAAATTAGACTTAATTTATTTTATTTTTGAAAGTAAATATGAGCCATTCAACACTTTGAAGTGATTATATAGAAAATGATACGGGAGCACCTGGGTGGCTAAGTTGGTTATGCGTCTGCCTTCAGCCCAGGTCATGATCCTGGAGTCCTGGGATCAAGCCCTGTGTTGGGTTCCCTCCTCAATGGGGAGTCTGCTTTTCCCTGTCCCTCTGCTCCTCCCCAACTTGTGCTTTCTTTCTCTCTCTCTCTCTCTCTCTCATTCACTCTCTCGTTCACTCTCTCAAATAAATAAAATCTTAAAAAAATAAAGAAAATGATACATAAAATATCAACAGATATTGACTTGTCAAGAAAACAGAATAAGACCTGCTCTCAGTTTTGCCAGATTTAGAACTAAATAGATAAATAATTTTTGGCTTTTGTCCCATATCACATGCAACATACTTAGACCAAAAGATTATTAATCTTAAATTCAAATTTAACAGGGTATCCTGTATTTTATCTGGCAACTTTGATTTTAAAAGAGGAGTATCTATTTTCCAGAGTGGCTGCACCAGTCTGCATTCCCACCAACAGTGTAAGAGGGTTTCCCTTTCTCCAATCCTCACCAATACTTGTTGTTTCCTATATTGTTAATTTTAGCTACTCCGAGAAGTGTGAGGTGATATTTCATCATAGTTTTGATTTGTATATCCCTGATGATGAGTGATGTTGAGCATCTTTTCATGTGTCAGCCAACTATATGTCTTTGGAAAAAATGTCTATTCATGTCTTCTGCCCATTTCTTTAATGGATTATTTGGTTTGGGGTGTTGGATTTGATAAATTCCTTATAGATGTTGGATACTAAACTTTTTTTAAAACAAGATTTTTATTTATTTATTTCACAGAGCAAGAGAATACAAGCACGGGGGAGATCAGAGGGAGAGGGAGAAGCGGGCTCCCCACTGACCAGGGAGCTAGATGCACGGCTTGATCCCAGGACCCTGGGATTATGACCTGAGCTGAAGGCAGATGCTCAATCAACCAAGCCACCCAGATGCCCCTGGATACTAGCTTTTTATCAGAGATGTCATTTGCAAATATCTTCTCCCATTGCAAAGGTTGTGCCACTGATATGCGTAATTTAAGAAATGAAACCACTTTACGTGGAGGAAAAAAAAAGAGAAACGCAAACCATAAAAAAGACTCCTAACTCTAGAGAACAAACTGAGGGTTGCTGGAGGGGAGGTGGGGAAGGAGATGGATTAAATAGGTGATCAGGATTAAGGAGGACACTTGTGACGAGCACCACATGTTGTATGTAAATGATGAATTGTTGAATTCTACTATGAAAACTAATACTCCACTATATGTTAACCAACTGGAATTTAAATAAAAACTTTAAAAAATAAAATAAAAGTAGAGCATCTCTAAGATAAATTCTCCTTGAGAAACAATTTCATGCTGTCTGATACAGGGTGAACTACAGAAAAAAAACAGGAGAAATCTGGTGGTAGACAATGCCTTGGGCCTCTCCAGGGCCCCAAGGAGGGTACCAGGAAAGGCCCTTAGCCAGCATCAGGAGAGCATGTCCAGGAGACAAACACTCTGTTTATTTAGTAAGTCATATCTGGAGTTTAAAAGTTATTGATCTATTGTTTAATCTGCTCTGCTTCCACTGGTTTTTTAATTGTGAATAATAAATGGGTCTCAGAGGACACTAAGCAGTGCAAGGGTGTCTGTCGCTGAAGAGAATGCCAGAGACGCTTGGAGCACTCTATAGTTTCTTGTAGGGAAATCCCTGGAAAACAATGTAGTTCCCAGAGATTTGGCTTAACAAGACTCATAGCTGCTTTCCAGTGCAAAAGTGAGCATATGATTAAAGAAGGGGTGGGGGGCGTGTCTCACGGCTCAGGGAGGCAGAACAAGGAGATAGACATCCACAGACTGAGAGACCCAGAGGTGGAGAGGAAGAACAAGCTTTTGGAAGTGCTGGTGTTTTTTTCTAGCTGAGAATTCAGAAGGGATATGATGATCAGGACATATGGTTTCCTTGAAATCCCTATCTTTAAGTTGGCAAGATTAGAACTAGATTCAATCATCCAGATATTTCACATACACAAGTTCCAGGAGGACACAGCTAGAACTACTCATCTCCTCCCTTTCAAAAACATCTCTCTGTTCACCTCCAATTACTCAAAAATCCCATGATCATTTGAGGGTTACTCGTTGTATAGTAATTTTCTACCCCACCCCATCTCTGCAGTCCCGACATCCCTTGGAAGAATCTGCCATGACCTAAAAGAAGGCCCCTGGCTGCTCTTCAACTCAAAGAAAGAGTCTCCAGATTAAAAGGGAGGTTACCAGGCACCTGGGTGGCTCAGTGGGTTAAAGCCTCTGCTTTCGGCTCAGGTCATGATCTGAGCGTCCTGGGATCGAGGCCCGCGTCGGGCTCTCTGCTCAGCAGGGAGCCTGCTTCCTCCTCTCCCTGTCTCTCTGCCTGCCTCTCTGCCTACTTGTAATCTCTCTCTCTGTGTCAAATAAAATAAATAAAAAGAATCTTTAAATAAATAAATAAATAAATAAATAAATAAATAAATAAATAAATAAATAAATAAATAAATAAAATAAAAGGGAGGTTACCTGGGAAAATAAAAGGGGAACAGAAACTAATCACCTAACACCAGGGTCTACCTGCAATGAATGAAGGTCTTTGGCAGGCAAGGGGAAAGCACCTGTCTCTAGGTTAGATGCCATTTTTTGTTGTTGTTGGTTGGTACTATTTAATTGTAAACATGTAATCAGCGCAGCCTTAGTATAAAGTTCAAATATGGGCACATAATTCAACAAAATTATAAGTACAAATGAATGGACCAATGAGTTAAAGTTGAGCAGGCCAAGGAAGCCCTCAGAAAGAGCTAATCAGTGCTTTCCAAAAGTCTGAAGATCCACCTCCCCTACCAGACAAAACTAAAAGGTGATCTATCCTGGCAGAAGTGCAGAGTAAGGATGCTGCTTTCCCACTGTTATGAATGAGGGTCATTTGACAGGCCCCACCAACAGAGCAGAGAAAGGTTAGATTTACTTGAAAGAGATCTTGTTTCCTAATGCATATTGTTAAATTATCTCATAATGCTCTGTGCAACCTTGAAGAGCTACTTCTGTCTTAAGAACAAATGCACTGCAGTTCTCTCTTAGTCTCTGCTTTGGATAAGTCCTGTCCAGCCCACCCTCAGTCACTAGGGATTAAGTCTACCCTCTGCCCCTTGTAAGTGCACTGACTTAGCATATTTCTAATACCATCCAATCCACATTTGCTGTTATCTTTCAAGCTGGGCTCAAAACACCTCTTTTTAAACACCCTTCTGAACTAATTCATTCATTAAATTTTACTGTTTTTTTTTTAATCTGTAATGCTGAACCACTACAAAATCATTTGTCAAGACTTTAGCATATATTTTGTTTTCTACTCAGAGGAAGAATGTCAGAACTTTGCATATTATTGGTGCCCCAAACATAGCTTTAAAAAGTGGTTAATTAACTGAAAATTAGTATAGAGAAGCACAGGAAACTCTGTTGTTCTAAGACATAATGTGCCTATTCTTAACCATCTTAGAACTCAATTGTTCAATACATTAAGGTCCCCAACCACTTGCTACTCAAAGAACGGTCCCTGAACCAGCATCATCTGGAAACCTGTTGAAGATGCATAATCTTGAGCTTTACCCAGACCCACTGAACCAGAATCTGAATTTTAACAATATTCCCCAAGTAATTACTATACACAGTAAAGTTTGAGAAGCACTAACCCTCTCCCCATACCAGACATGACGTAATCTATAAGGAATATCTCTTGAATGGCTGTACCAGGGGAGTCAATTCAGGTATCTCTATTTCTGCCCAATCAAACCCACCAATTAGAAAGCAACTCTTCAATCAAAGGAGTTTGAAATCCACTTCTCATTGTCTCAGTGAAATCGAAAAGAAGAAAGACATAGAACAAAGGACTCAGATGAGAAAGAACAAATCACCTCCTGGAAAACAACTGATAAAGAACTGGTATTTAACATTGGAAGCATGGCGATAGCAGGAACCACAAATGTAGGCAGGTCCCTGAAACCAGGGTGTATCCTCAGACAGTGGAACAGGAGCCCATGGATACACAGTAGGGCCCAGCAGAGGCTGGGAGTGATCAGAACCAGAGCAGAAAAGAAGACAAAGGTGCAGAGTATCCAGGTTTTAATGGAAAAGAATTGGAAATTTAAATCACAGCCCCACTGGCTCTTTTGTGCCTAGCACTGGAATGCCAGAAGCTAAACTAAGGACTCCACCTACACTACATCATTTGACCACAACTATGATAGACAGTGTTATCATCCCATTTCACAGATGGGGTAAATGAAAAACCAGAAAGATTTTGTAACTCATCTAACACACACCACTGAAAGTGACAACATGGAATTCAAAACCATTCTGGCTCCCCAGCCTGTTCTGCAACTGCTTTTGCTCTGCTGCCTCCTTCTATTCAAAGTGAATAAAGTAGATATGGTTTTTATTACATAGTGTGGACTCAATCACTCCCAGTTAACACTTTGATTGGCTTCATAAAGTCCAGAATTCAAGAAGCCCTCCAGATATTACTACACACTCATGTCCAAAATGGGTAAAACCTACCTTAAAAACAAGATTGCCTTCAACAGTGAGCCTAAGGAGCCTGGCATTATGAAATGCTTTCTTAACAAGGTGTAACCTTTCTTGTTTTTTTTTCCTTTCCCAGTTGGTATGCGCTATACATTACAATGAACATCAGATTTTAGCAAAAATGAAGCACTTTTCCTTCCTTGGGGAATAACATATGCTGGCATGACTAAGCATGTGGCCACCTGGTCCCTTGGTGCTGAAGGACTTTGTGGGAGGTCAGGTCTCATTAGGGCAGCACAGCAGACTCTATATTCTGAAGGTCTCCCAGCCTAACCTGTGGGATCTATTTTAGTCCTTGGAATCTGTGCTATCCCAGACCTTTCTCCAGCCATGGCCTGCCTAGAGAAAATTATATCTTATCTGGTTTTATAATAAACTCAATTACTCCAGGGTTCTGGTTATCTCTGAGCATATTGACCAAGTGCCTCCAGAAATTCCATACAAGCAACACCCTGGTAAGAAGTAAGCTATCCCTTCTAAGGATCTGTACATATCATAAAAGAAAAAATACCTAAATCCCAACTATGGGTGATCATGAAAAAGCACATGAACTAAGTGGTCATCAGCATTTCCTACAGTAAACAGATCAGGTGATCTTCTCAAAGGTGTTCAGTCTCATTGCATGCAACTTCTGCCCTTCATCATCATCATCATCCCATATTCTTTAAGTCTCTGAGTTTACAGCTTTCTGTTGGGCTTTTAAGAAATACAAATGGAGATGTATCAAAAGTTGAGCTCTTGTGTTTAGAGAAAATCTTCAAAGATAAGACTCTTCAGTGTGGTAAGAAGCCCCGAAGCACATAGGGGGACAAGCTGCTTCCACTTAGTTTATGGATGATAGACCTGATGATACCCGCTGAAGAAGGGGTAGTGTGCACCTTGGAGGGCATTTTAAAAATTTACATGCTACCCCTTTCTTCTGTTGGCAGTATTAAATGTAAATCATATTTTATATTCTGAAGGTTTATCATTCCTCATTTGTGTTCCAAAGCAGATTTAAAAAAAAAGTTTTACTATCACATGTTCCTAGGCCATTTTTAAATTACTCTTACTACTTCTCACTTGCTAATTGTTGAATTTTCACTTTTATTTTTAATCTTAAAAATAAGGAAACTGCTATCTCTTCTCCACTTCCCATTACCTTAGGGAAAAAAGTGAACACATACAGCATACAAACTATAGGAACAAGAAAGACTGGTGGGACCCATGGAAGAAACAGAAGGGAAACAAAGTAGATAGTTAAGGTCCTTTAGGCCCAAGTTCCCATGAAGGTTTTAGCAGTTACCAAATAACTTGAACAAGTTCATCAACCTCTATGAACCTCACTTTATTCACTTGTTAAATAAGCACAATACTCACCTTTGCAGGGCTAGTCTAAGGGTAAGAGACAATGGAGGTAAAGCACTGGGAAGAGTGAAGAAATTCAAACTGTGACAAAAGTGATGATGGTCGTGGTGAAAGTGATGGTGATGGTGGTGGTTTTGGTGGTGGTGATGGTGGTGGTGGGAGAGATGATGATGATGGCATTGGTGGTGATGATGGTGGTAGTGGTGGTGGTGGTGGTGACGATAATGGGCAAAAGTGACAAGAAAAGGCAGAGAGGGTGAAGGTAGCAAAGTGAGAAGAGAACACTGGATGCAATTTACCCTAAAATCAAGAAATGATCATGATTGAGTACCTACAACGAAAGAAATATTCAACCAACCTGATCAACAGCAACTTCATTCTGTTTTGAAATATGCTTGAATTAGACTAAAAATTCCATTGAGACCCACATATAATCTAATCTGACTTCAGTTTATCTCCACATTCAGATTCCATAGTTGATCTCAGGGGAAGGTTGGCCTAACATGTTTTTAGGTGGCCTTTTTCTCTGCAAGATATTTTTGAGTTCTTTTTATAAATGAGTGTAAGTATTATAAGGCAGAAATTATTTCTTTAAATTGGAAGCACAGCTGATGACACTTGGAGAAAACAAAAGATCCCTGAAGAAATTTTCCAAAGAGGAAAACCATGAATAAAATAATTTTTCAGACAAGCTTTACAGAAAACTAGAGTTCAAATGCTGTATGATACTTATGTTCTTAACAGTTTGGAACCATTTGTCAATCAAAATTAAATTACAGGCATGTCATTTGTAGAATAACAAATTAGTCAATCTGATTAGCATGAATCACAAAAATCTCCTTAAAGCTCTTGGGTTTCTTAAAGAGTTTAACACCTTCCGTTTTCTCAATGTGAACATCAATTCGCATTAATCACAAGACCATAACCCACTTACTTAAAGGGTATATTACATAAAAGGTCGCACAACCTGCTGTGAAATACTGTATCTCTAGCATTTGGCTCACTTGGGACACTGAAAAGGAAGAATTCATTAATGAAGTGTGAGGCTCATTTTATTTATAGTCCATGGGAAAGGAATATTTCACAGCCATCAGAAGCACTTCTGTAGGCAAGAAGTCACAGTTAATCCAAGTGCAATGCAAAGCTCGTGTAAGTCCAATCCTGGTGACCCTGGCAGTCAGAAACATAGTAAAGGAGAGAAATCCATTTTTAAAAAATTAATAGCAGAGAGACCATGAGAATGTGGGAGGTCAGATCCTGACAATAACTGGAACTTTCCTAGGAGGAACACCTTTGCCACCATGACAGGAGGAAAAGAGCAAAGGTACGTTTGGGTGTAGGCGAATTTAAAGGTTTGGTAGACACTGAGATGGTTCTGGGAAGATATCTTCTATTTTCTCTGTGAGGTAATAGAAGTCACTTATTAAATGATGGGAAGTGGAGAGAGTGGTAACTGAAACACTCACTGTGGATGTTGTCGAGCGAATTAACTAGGACACAGAAGACTCTCAGAAAATCTGAAATTGGTGAACATGAATTAAGAGGAATCTCAAACTTCTCAATCCACTTTTTCCCATTTCTCCTACTCAGCTGGACTCCTGATGGCCTTATCCAATTTTGTGTCACCAGCACCCAGCACAGCCCCTTGGCACAGTTATTTGTAAATGCTATTTGAATTCAATTAGATATGACAAATATCTGAATTATCTGAGCATAAAGCAACTTTAAATACTGTAACTTTTTTAAAGTGTGCAAAATACAATCGATTTGTTAGTGAAGTTCAATGTATACATAAAGGAAACCCAAGACCTGGCTTTGCATTCAAGGTCAGTCAGTGATACAGGGGAGGTCAGGTGAGGAGAGTTCCATGTGCAGGGGACCTGGGGAGCATGGGTGTGATGATTAGACGGCTTCCCAGTCAACCTCTGCTGAATGCCACCTGGGGGGAAGCAGGGTTCCAAAAAGAGGGTGAAGGAATCAACAGTGCCACAACATGGCCCTGGTTCTGTAGGAAAATTATGCTTTGCAGGCTGGAATTTAGAGAAGGCTTGTGGGAAACCAATCACTCAGCTAGTCCAGATTTCTAGTTCTGCAAAGAGTACTCTTCCCTGGAACTCAAAAATACTACCACACGCCTCACTCTTTCTCAGGATCTAGTTCCTGCCCACTCCTACAGACCTTCTAGCTTCTTCTTGCTGTTCCCATCCTGGCCCATCATGTTCCAGCTATTCCACATTATTTTCTGGTCTAAAACACCACATTTTAAGTTCGCAGCTTTGTATGGGCTGCCCCCTCTCACTGGAAGGCCTGAAAGAAACCACGTTTGATGTAACCTTTGTTCCCAATGACTTGAAAAGTGACTGGCACATAATAAAATGCACAGTGCATGTTTGTTGAATTGAACGTACCAGTCACCTTGCAGACAAATGGCTATTTCTTAGGTATCAATTCATTGTGACATTTCCGTTTTCCAACCCATGAACTACATCTTTTTTTCTTTTAAAGTGATTTCAGGACTTCACACTATATATATTCTCTATCTGGGTTTTGAATAAAACTTCCAAAAGATAGAAACATTTTAAATGAATACTGATTTCTTTACTTTGTTCTATCACATTTTTAAAACTCAAACAGTCTAGTAACATGATGGTTGGTATTGATTTAAAAATGCCTAAAATATTACAAGAGACATGAGGATTTAAAGACATAGGTATTTAAACATTTAAAGACATAGACATTTAAAGATACCTCAAAGGATTACAAAAGAAGTAAGACTCTGATCATTCTCCAAATTCAGAAATATTAGAATGAGAGGCACCCCTTGAAGCCTGAAGAAAGTGGCTTTCGAATAAATAAAAAAGAGTACCACTTTACACAGCAGGTGGCAAACATGAAACTTTATTCTGAGAATTGGTATGGACTTGAAAGTATAAGTAGGTTCCAAGAAGGACTTAGCTATAATCTAGGATGATGGTTCCAACATGTCATTGAGTAGAAATTAGAGCTACTTACCTTGTCAGCAGGGTGCACCCACCCCTCACTTACCCACAAAGAGCCACTTGCATCCTTGTCAGAGCTGTAGCACTGAACAGGTTACATCTAGTTTTATTCACAAATTCTGTTGTACAGAGTCCTCCAAATTCCACTCAATAAATATAAAGTTTATAAAACATGCAGGTATCGTATGTCAGGAAGTAGAGAAAGACCATGAAATTAGTTCTGCCCTTTTTTTAATATTTTATTTATTTGGGAGAGGGAGAAAGAGAGAGAGTACGAGCAAACATGAGAGAGGGGAAGAAGCAGAGGGAGAAGGAGTAGCAGACTCCCAGCTGAGCAGGGATCCCTACATGGGGCTCCATCCCAGCACCCTGAGATCATGACCTGAGCCAAAGGCAGACGCTTAACCAACTGAGCCACCCAGACACCCCAGTCCTCTCCTTCCTATGCTCACTTTAACTTAATGTGGGATCTGGGCAATTGGAAGAAAATCAAGGGATCTCTTAGCTTGATAACATGGGGAATATCTGAAGGGAGCACTTATGGCTCCAGCACAGAAGAGGAGGGGGGGTAGAAAACTGGGGTTGTGTCACTCTTGACCATTGACTATTGTTTAATAACCACCAGTGCCCATTGTTATACCATACAGCTAATTCTAGCAGGGGTTACTTATGTTTATGGGGTTGCCATATCATAAGAGGAATTTCTCAGAAAAAGTAATCATTTATTAAGATCTTTCACCTCTCTTTGACAAAATTATGTATTGGCACACACATTCAGGAATCCCATGAAATAACTGATCCTATATTATGACTACTATGTGTAAACACCGAAGGTTTTCCTTCCAACATAAGAGCTATTAAATTCCTCCCCTAACCCAATCCTAGAGAAGCCACACCACACACACACACACAAACACACACACACACACACACACACACACACACACATATACATGAAAACTATATGAATCTGCATATCTAATATAAAGACTATGAAGAAACTCTGGGAAGAAAAATATTAGTAGTAACCAAAGTGTGGGAAAAAATGGCAACCAGTATGAAGGAAGGAGGGGCAATGCAAGGAGATAGACTGGTGCTGTGCACATGCGTTGTGTTCTTTTTACTCTATAGAACTTTACTTGTCCCTTCCTGCTAGAGTAGATGAATAGCAGCACCATCTCACCCTGCACGAGTCATGGGCTAACTTCAGGGCAGAACTGGAATGTAACTGATTAGCCTGCCCCCTCCACAGCCCCAGTTTAGAACTAGGCAGCTAAAATAGAAAAGATCTAGGAAGAGAGAAGTCTCAGAGCAGAAGCATAGGCAGATTCATTCAGAGGCAGAGTTTCAGTGAAGGAGAGCAAATGTGAAACTCAAGAGTAGGGTGGTTCTATGAACCCTCTATCCTGGAGCACAGGCATGACACAGGGTAGGATCTGGTTTTGGCCATGTAGCATGAAGGAGAAAACCTGTGTTTTCAGACACCGAAATTTAGGAGACTGGTCGTAACTGCAGCCTAACCAAACATCCACGATGAACACAGCTATATGGATAGAGATGAGTGACAGAAGTAGAAAACAGAGTATGATGTATAGTACAATACCAGTGATGAAAATTAAAAACACATTCACATGCAAAACAACATGGCAGACTTAACAAGGGTACACATATAGTTAAGACGCTATATATTTAAGACATACATCAAAGACACCAGAGTGAATGCTAAGAGCGAGAAAGGAATTGGAACAGTGATCAGGGAAGATGAGAGAGAATGGAAAGAAGACAAGAAGAAGGCTTTGCACCAATAAATAATGACAATGTGCTAGGAACTAAGGAGAATGATTAACTTAACTCTCTGTACCTGAGATCTAATTAAAACAAACAAACACCACCATTATAGAGGATTGGAGGCTGAAAGTAAAAAGTAATTGGCATTTATTACAATAGGGGAAAAAATGTAAGAGAGCAATTGAAGAGTTTGTATAAACAAACACAGACTTTGGGAAGTCTAGTAGTCCTAAAATTGCTGTTTTCAGAGATTCCCTAACCCCATTTCAAGATGTCATTGAAGCCATGTCTGGGCTAAGAGCCTGCTAGACTGGAGAGGACATAGGACAGCCTCCAGAACCAGCCTCTGAAAAGTTGGTCACAGGTGTCCTTTCCAGCTCAGAGATACAGCACTCCCATTGTCCACTCTCTTGTCAGTAGAATCCAGGGCAGACTCAGGAATCCAATGATTGTCCAGACGTTTGGCTATCCATAGCCAAAGATGGCTGAATCCACTGTTCTGGTCTTTTCACCGCCCCCTAGCTCCAGTGGCAGGAAAAACAGCTGGTTGGCGCTCTCCCTTCTATTTCTTTGTTAGCTTTGTGGCAACCTCCCTGAAGGGTCCTAACCAAAACTAGAGTGACAGCATACCAAACTCTGCCAGCAAGTCCTCTCGGTCCCCAGACATGCCATTATGCACACTTCACAATAGAAAGGTCATATGGCAATACTGCCGACACATGCTTCCTTAGACTTGGGTTTGGTAAGAACAGACCATAGACTGTGAGCACAGAGCTGCTTCGCTGGAGCAGGCCACAGAGAAGGAAAGCGAAGCCTTTGCTTCTGGCTCTCCTGGGTATTCTTCTCGTCATTTTTTGTGAACTAATAATAACAGATCTAGTCTACATATAGGTTCTCTTGTCTAAAATTACTTACCTAAGTGAAGTCATTTAGTCACTGTTTGATAATAAGATGCAAGATAAAGTACTTGTGAACACAGAAAATTAATGGAAAGGAAACACTGTCTGAGTGTATGCTGAGTTTAGCCACCAGTATCTATTTTTAAAGATGAGCTAATTAACTTTTACATAGAATATGGGGGAAAAAAGAGACATAGGCAAAGCTTTTAGACAAATTCACCACAACTTCAAATGTATGACACTGTTGGAACAGTTCTATAAATGCTTATGGCATGATTTTAATACAGTTGTCAAACATGCCAGGATGAATCCATGAGGGTACAAAACCATTTGAGTCTCTGGGCTGGGGTGGGGGGAAAGGATGGGATTGAAACTGACCTTAAATTTTTTTTTAGTAATTATTCCTCTATGTGTATCTCCTTAACAAACTCCACGTTTAGTAAGTCGGATTGTAATCATTTTGCCACATGCTTTTTTTCCCCTTGACTGTACCTGAGTATAGAGCCATTGATCTTGACAATATTGTTGTTGTTTTCATGAGAGTTTATGTTATTTAAATGGCAAACAGATCAAAGATGAAGAAGACTGGCCTTTTTATTAAATTAGAGCATTCGAAAATTTAAACAAAATAACCCAAATGCTAGATTCTACCCTGAAGGACTGATAGTACACTGATATTGTAGTATGCTTGAAAGGCTGAAGCATACTAATTTGTTATTTTTGCAAATAAAAGATGATTCTGAAAATTGACTTTACTTCCACAGTTGGAAAGCAAAGCTAAAGAACAAATACTCTAATGGAATGTAAAAGAACATATTTATTAGAGAGATTTTATAAAAGCATTGGCTAAGCATGAGAAAACTAGAAAATGGCATTTTAAAGAAAATATTAATCTAATACTATAGCAAAGGAGAAGTAGCATATATATACTTCCTGCTTAGACAAAACCCCAGCTAACATTATATTCTCCGAGCTCATCCTTACAGGAGAAGGGTGGTTAGTGAGCTTTCCAAACTCACAATAAACTGGGCATGGAAACCTGCCCATGGAACTTCCAGGTCTGGATGACAGAATAAACTGGCTCATTTTATTTCCCTCTACTCAAACATAATGAAACCAAAACTAGCCAAAAAGGAGAGGGGGATACAAAAATTGACCAAAACATGGCAAACAAAGAAAAGTTTACAACCAAAGGCCATGACCTCAGAAAATAGTGTGTGAGGAAAGAGAGAGAAGATTCTGGAGTGGAGCAGAGTGACACCATGTAAGGAGGTTCAGGTCCCCACCTCCAACATACACACACACACACACACAGCACTCACACACAGCCCTTACACATTACACTGAGGAGTTGTAAAATTCTGAGCCCTACCATCAATAATAGATCTGGAGAGGGCGCCTGGGTGGCTCTGTGGGTTAAAGCCTCTGCCTTCAGCTCAGGTCATGATCTCAGGGTCCTGGGATCGAGGCCTGCATAGGGCTCCCTGCTCGGCGGGGAGCTTGCTTCCCCCTCTCTCTCTGCCTGCCTCTCTGCCTACTTGTGATCTCTATCTCTCTCTCTGTCAAATAAATAAATAATCTTTAAAAAAATAAAATAAAATAATAGATCTGGAGAGAGGCAAGCTTAGTGGGCTAGGCTTTTTCCCCCCCTCTAGGGAGTTACGGAAAGGCTGCTGAGAGAGAAGCTTCTGACTATAGGATGAATTAGGGTAGTATCGGAGGAATGTGGGGACTTCCTCATGGGAATGGAGATCACTTCCCAAAAACACAGACATGAGGTAAGAGTAAGGTCCAGACAACCTACAACTGCATCCACCTTGGCTGAGCCTGACTGTTTCCCACCATGTTCTCAGGAATCCCTCAAATAGATCTAACCCCCAAAAAAAGAGCAAAGCCAGATCTTTGTTTTCTTAGTAGAAACAAGCAGGTCTCAGACTTGGGGGAAAGACAATCAAGTATGGTAGTTCTCTCTGGATAATGGGATTAAGGTCATTGTTACACATTCTTCTGTATTCTCTTCTAATTTGCTCAGTTTTTATAATGAACTTGAGCTTTTTGTATGAAAATAATGAAAGTAAGAAATATGACTTAGCTCAGCACACAGAATTTTAAGAACCACAAACCTGAGGTAGGGGCATAACAAACCATACAGTGTGCCCATATTCATCAAATAAACACAACCCATTTGGTACTTTGACCTTTGAGAGCAGGAGAAAAGAGAGAGAGGAGATCAAGACTTAGAAAAAATAAGAAGAGCACAGGAGAAAACTGATTTGTGAGACATGGAAAGGCAGGTCAATCCTAGAGCAGTTGAGGGAGATGGTCCTAGTCTTTCCCCCCGCCAACGCACACTCCTCCAAGTTGACTCTTCCATCACCCTAACCATCCCCAAGCCCTGACACCCAGTTTCAGTCACCTACAGTCAGGGCAGCACTTGAAGGGGGCTGAAGGGAGAATTAGGTTCCTGTGAAATGAGTGTGCACATTGTGTGTGTGTGTGTGTGCACGCGCGCGTGTGTACAGCAGTGCTGCTGAAGCGGAATAGACTTATTCCAAACAGAACAGCTGATATCTGAAAGAAAACACAGTCTTTACTTGAGTGTACTTTCTCTACCAATAAACAATCTGTTAATTTAAATAACTGATCTCCATAAGACGTGAATAAACAAGACGACGATCGTAATGATGAGCAAGATTTAAGGGGAATGCAGCAGAACGAAGCACTCTTCTGTCACTATTTATCGTATTTCCATGGATCTAGGATATCCCTGAGCAAACAATGCACCATTATTTTATATGCCATTATGAAAGGAAAAAATGTATCAAGCAAACTATAACTCAGTTCCTTCTTATCACATCAACTGCAGGATAGCTTCGGTCATGGGAACATTCAAATGTGTACCTTAGAATCAATGAAATGCAACCCCTCTTATTATTCACACACCATCATTACCTGAGGTTCTTGAAGGATCCCTTAAGCCTCCTGGTCTATTTCTTCAACTGAAAAAAAAAAGGGTTGGATTTCTATTGTTTATATAATTTGTAAGATTTCTCTATGATATAAAAATTCTGTGGTTCCAGATCTCTGTTTTTTTTCCCAGAACTAAAATATCTGGTGGTCTGAGACCTTCCAAGCTGTGAAGAGCAGGAGTTCTCAGTGGGTTTTGCTGCCTGGAAAGCCTCAAGGAGCTCTGAGCCTTTCTGGCATCCCGCCTCAGTGCCACCAAAGAGGCACAAGGGAAAAGGCAGTGGCCACTGGCCTTCCTTCACCTCCATCGAGGGGTCGTCCCCACTTGCTCTGTGCTATTTTATATTTCCTGCTCCCTTTTCTTGCAGGCCAGAAGAGAAAGATTCAGAAACGAAGACCTGAGGTCTCCCTCCATCTAACCAAGACTCTGGATGGCTTTCTGCCAGTCAGAGAATGGTTGCCTGGGTAACCAAATATTAACTGGATGCAATTCCTATTCTCTCCTTTTGCTAGACTAACCATTCTTTTGGTTCCTCCCTCTTGTCTTACTAGGGAGTTAATAATAAAAGGATTTATTTAACTAGACTCTGCATTTTATAACCCCTGCCGGCTTCCAACAGCAAACTCCAAACTGCTTCTTACTAGAGGCTTGTCTTAAATGAGCCAGAACTACTTTTTCTCATCTAAATATTTTAAACCTAGTTGGAACATGGCAAAGAAAAGCAAGTTCAAAAGACAGAGTAGCTATCTCCCTTATGCCTTGATTTATCAATGGCTAAGGGTGGTATACTGAAATTGAGCCAACATTTCATTATATCAAGATCAGCTGAAACTAGGAATGCTTTTGAAATGGGAAGGGAAAAGACTTTCTTCACCAAAGTATCTAACTCTCCTAGCTTACCCATATTGACAGAGTAGATTATTTTCCTTAGTTACATGGGGGGAAGGTAGGGCCCAAAGTGATAGATCCTGGGTCTGTTGTACAGTGTGGCAAAGGCAAGCCTCAAAAGGCATCTTTAGAAAAAGGTCTGTGGCAGAGGAGATGGGTAATGCTAGGTGGGAATGAACTGCAGACCAGATCCACTCCCTCTCCTTCTCCAACCTGCTGTGTGCTATGTGCTTGGGAGGCTGACTTCTATGAATCACACCAGCCTGCCCTCTGCCTTCCTATTGTGTTTAGTCAATGGAAAGGACATGCCAGGGATGAGAAGGCAGACAGAGTAAAACTGAGACGTGCATAGCCCCCAACTGTCCCTGCTGGGTAGGCAGTGGTTGTTGTCTCTGTGGAAGGCCACAGCTCCTGACAGACAGAGCTCTCCCACAGCTACAGGTCTCCATGGATTTCAGTAATCTCTGCAAGCCTACAGAGCCTTCTCAGCGGCTTCCCACTGCTAACCCTAGGGTGCTTCACCATCCCTTGTTGAATTCCCTCAACCCCTAATCCTTTGTTAATAGGCCCTGTAGTCACAACTCCCCTGCAGAATTACTCATTTCTTTGGGTATGATAATAATACTGTGACTGCTTTTTAAAGTGGTCTTTGATTTTTTAGCAATACCTCCTGAAATATTTAGGGATAAAAATGATATTGAAATGAAGCATGTTTGGCCATGAGTTGATAATGAGTAAATAGGTCTCCTTTAAAATTTTCTCTCTCCACTGCACATGTTTAAGTTTTTCCATTGTAAAAGATTTTTTAATGACTTTTTATTTTAAGATTTTATTTATTTATTTGTCAGAGAGAGAGCACAAGCAAGAGGAGCGATAGGCAGAGGGAGAACCAGACTCCCTGCGGAGCAGGACCCTGGGATCGTGACCTGAGCTGAAGGCAGACAGTTAACTGACTGAGCCACCCAGGCATCCCCATCATAAAAAGATTTTTAATGAGGGAAAAAACCTCTTTCTAATCACCCCTTCTGGGTATGCTATCTGCTTCCCATGGGTACCTGGTTTGAGACAGGAGTAGAGGAGGAGTAGAGAACATCAATCAGCAAGATGAGCATTGCCCATTATATAATTTTGCCTGGAACTCTCTCTAAAAAGCAAAGATTTCAAATTAATGGTTTGTGGTCTTTTCTGAACTGGGAATAGACAGTAAAACCTCACTAATTCACCTTCATTAACTAGGAGAACAATTCAATCTGACTCAGAAAAGATCTATGTAATAAATTAACTTTTTAGTTTTTTTTAAAAATTGAACCATTTTATTTCAACCTCAGACTGGCCTTCGTGCACTCTCCGATCTCCTCTCACAAGGGATGCGTTAGCAAATCTTTATGGAAAACTCCTTTCACAGCTGTCTTAGACACATTCTTCCTCAGACTAACGGAATTCCTGGCCCTCTCTGCTTCACTCCAAAACTCAGCCACTTCAAAACTCAGCTTTAAAGTCTGTCTTGACCATATTGACCCCAAATGAACTCTCCTTCTCGGGGATTACTATTTCTGCTTCACCAGTTACTGGGTACCTTAGGCAAGGACTTAACCTCTCAGTGCCTCAGTTTTAGCATAGGTAAAGGGGGTTCACAACCATAAATATTAAGTGAGACTGTATGGGATTGGGTGAGACTAAGCATCCAATCATGTTTGCTATCATTATTATTTATTCAGAAAATACGTACTGAGCTACCACCATGGCTTTTTCCTAGTGTGGAAGATACAACAGTAAACAAAATAAGCTCTTGCCCTCATGGAGCTTCCTTTTGGCAGGAGAGACAGATAATAAACACATAAGCAGATAAATATTAGGGTTTCAAATAGTGCTAGGTGCTTGAGGACACTAAAACAGCATAAAAATGAGGAAGGTATTGTTTTTAGATAAGGTAGTCTAGACTGGCCTCTCTAAGAACCTGACATTTTGATGAAAAGGCGCATATTGAAATTAGTTTTTAAACCATTTCACTGCCTAAGAACAAACTCTTAAATATCAAAACACTGCAAATACTTGGGAACTACATGTTTTCTAACTAAAATGTTTTCTAGTAATGATAATCCAGAATCCCAACCTGGATTCTCAGCTGATCAAGAGATAAATTTGCATTATAAACCTAAGTATCCATTCCAAAGCTGTATTTCACAACCATTTCAAATGTTCTCATCCTCCCTGATTGTCTTTTTTAAAATACTGACCTAATTTATCAAACACAGTGCTTTGTCATCACAACTTCACACTGTTGACAGATTCTTCTCTTGCTGCTATTTCACAGACTTGGCCTTTTAATTTCTTCACCTTTGTTTCCTGAGAAATTGCCTTCGGTCTGAATCACACCTTTAAACTGCTTTCATGCTACTGTTTCCCTGCTTGCCTTGTATATCGGTCACTGTCACTGAATTTTTTCATCTTCTTCCACTTTTGCTTTCTTTCTTCTCTCTTCTCTCCCCTGGCTAGCCAAGAGGAGAGGAGATTCCAAAAGAAGCTGCGAACCTGGGAGAAGGTGTGTGCCAGGAAGGAGGTGGGTGACTTCACTGGTGGGAGCGGAGGACTTGGAGAAAGAAGATGTGGGTGAGAAGTAACAAGAGCCCTGCCATCATTTTCCTGACAATTTCAGAATCTAAGAATTAATAAAATAAGGATTTGTGTCAGAAAATGTCAGAAGATTCAGGAAGATACATGCAATGCTTATTTCCACCAAGGGGGGAAAAATCTCTGGTGATGAAAACTGTCACCTTGTGAGTCCTTTCTAAGTCAGTTAATGGAATGAATTTAATATATATATATATATAAAATAACAGTGGACAGTTTAACTCTGAGTCCTTGGGCTTTTCCCCTTGTGAAGCAATGAACACAGGCAAATATCTTGACTATCCAAACATTCCTCTTTGCCTCCTGCTCCTTTGCTATGATTTTTTTCTTCCTTTCTCTTCGTCATACACAGGGTCCCAATCACTCAAGATTAGAAAACATGAAAAGCTTAGAAATTAAATTCTTAAGATGAATTTCTAAGGAATTCACCTAAGACCACATAAATTTAGAGCCTCTCTTCGCCAGAAACTCAGCAACTCAGATGAATGTTACTGCTTTCCGAAGTTGTGATAAATGAGGTCCACACAAAATCGGCCTGTTTTTCATCTGGTTGTATGTTCCACGTGAGCTCTGGAACTGAGCCACCGTCCAAAGCCTGGCTTGTGCCCAGAACATTCCCGAGGTGCCAGGGTAGGAGGCAATATAACTGTCTGTCCTGGTGGTACTCTAACATATCCAACACTGAATCTTCTAAATGTGAGAAAAAAAGCAATATGAGAGAATATACTGTTTTTTTTTCAGTAATGATAAAAAATATATAGTTTTGTTATTTCACAAGTTAGAACATTATAGAGAAGAAAAGATACCTGAGACTTCCAGCCCTTGTCTCTCTCACATCCTCATATACAGATTTCCCTCATAAAAATATCCTGTGTTGTCCTAGTTTAAGTTCTTTTTATAAAAGGGACCTTTATAGTTCTTCTAAATTGACACGTTAAAATTAATATTGGTTCACCTTCAAGTGGCTTCTGGTGTGACACATTTCAATCTTCCAGACAACACCCCAATCAAAGGTAATGATTTTTTTTCTCCTTTTATGTTTAGATTAGAAATTATGATCTGCAGGCATGAGTTCAACAAAATTGAAAGTTTACTAAAAGAAGAAAATCACTGATTAAGTATCTTTTTTTTAAATGTGGGGACTTAATGTTTAAAAAAAAGATCTGGTGTTTCCAGTGGCATGGTGAAAAAAGGGAGCAATCTGGGATGAAGGCAAAAATGGGTGTGAACATTTAAAAATATTAAAACCGACCAAACGCTGGTCTGCTTTTTTATCATCACCCTGTGCCAGCAATTCTGAATAATGTACATGATAAAATACTCCCCTCAAAAAAAATTTTGACTATGTTCTAACATTTGCTATGGTTGGGCTTTAATCATATGTATGCAAACTAAGTAAGTTAACATATTATTATTACTCATCTTTTAATATACATTATAATCTACAACCAAGATAATTCAGTTAACTACCAGTTATACAGCTGACTCTAGACACAAGCAGTCCAGATACACATATTCATTCCATAAGTAAATTCATGAAGATTCAGGAAACATTCTGGCTCACTTTGGGCAGTTCATGTCTCCAAACTTCCAGTTCTTAAGATACTTCATATTCTTATATTTAAACAGTAGATTATAAATAAACAGTGATAGGATACGCATTATAAAAAAAAAGAAACAAGTCTGCATTAATTCATCACTCCAAGGGATCACTGGAGTTTTTATTTAAAACATAAACTGAAAAAACAGAACGCAAAGTATGAGATGAAGTATTTTTGTCTGGTAAGAACAAATTTTAGTTCATATACAAATATTCTACTGAATTTCAATAATCACATTTTAAATTAAAATTTCCTGGGGTGCATGGGTGGCTCAGTCATTAAGTGTCTGCCTTCAGCTCAGGTCATGATCCCAGGGTCCTGGGATCGAGCCCTGCCTCGGGCTCCCTACTCAGCAGGAAGCCTGCTTCTCCCTCTCCCCGCTGCTTGTGTTCCCTCTCTCACTGTGTGTGTGTCTCTCTCTCTGTCAAATAAATAAATAAATAAATAATCTTTTGAAGAAAAAATTTTTATTAATCTATCACCAAATTGATATTCAATTCTAATATTATTCATTATTGTCATAAACCAGTGAATAAGTAATTTCCCTTCTTTCAAAAATTTATATTAGTATAATCAAAAACCATTGCTTTTTTCCTTTTTGTACATAACCCTTATTTTATGTTTTATTTTTTACTTTTTACTGGCATGATTATATCTATATATGAAGTCCAATAAAAATATATCCATCATCTATATGTCTTTTCTATATGTCATTATCATGTATTATCATGCATTTCATTTCCTATGAAATAATTTTGAATATAACGTCACATAGAGGAGGAAAGGGTTAAAAATTATGTGCTCTGAGTGCAAACAAGCTGTATACACCACAGGCTTTCTGGAGTTTTTTACATTCTTTCTGACTTTCTAACCTTTTGTCTGAGTCCCAGTTGTAACACAATTTACAACAAAATTGGGAGCTGGCCTAGGGTGGTAGATTCTAAAGCAGCCAGAAGAAAATAACTCCTAGGAGGGTATAGAAAAGAGGGAAAATAACAACCAAGATACTCATTCATTCATTCAGCAACTACATTCAACAAGTGGCTAATAAGCATCCAGAATTACACTAAGCACTGGTCTAGGTGCTGGGAATACAGCTGAGATAAGCTTCATGCCCCTGGTTGCTTACGTTGTAATGGCAAAACACAGACAATAAATAATAAACATAATGAACAAGTAAATTATGTCATCTGTTAGAAGGTGATTAAGTGTTATAGAGAAAATAATAAATGCCACTTGGTATGGGGGATCAGGAATGCCAGGAAGTTGCAGTTTTAAAGAGGGTGGGTTGGTTTTTGTCATTGGAAAGATGATATGATGGACGTGAGAATTAGCCTTGAGGACATCTGGGAAAAGAACAACCTGGGCAAAGAAAACAGCCAGTACAGAGGCCATGGGAAAGGAACACGCCTGGTTTGCTTCGGGAAGAGCAAGGAGACCGAGTGTGGCTGAAGCAGAGTGAAGGGGAAGGGAGTAGGAGATGACCAAATAGGAAGGAGGGTCAGACTGCAGAGAGCTTTGTAAGACTTTAAAAGGACTTTGTCTTTTAGTCTGGGTAAAACAGGGAATTTCAGGGCTTTAAGCAGAGGAATGCCATGATCCAACTTACGATCTTTAAAAGAATAGCCTTAAAATAAGTGAAAAAAAAAAACACCTCCAGGCAGGCTGGAGGGACATGGGGGCGATCCAGCTAAGACATCTGTCCCATATTCACTTCCAAGATAGATCCACCTGATTTAACTGACTAGGAGTCCTATTCTTCCCTTACTTCTTGCCTTGCAGCCCTCTTGAAGATGAACAGCTCATCAAGTTTACTGGATTCAGAAAGGGCATTCTTCAGGTAAGGGTCTAGAGATGCTGCCCTGATGCTAAGATTTTACCATTTGAGATTAATTATTTTGCACTGAGTATCTTCAAGAGTCTTCTCTAAAACTATGAATTGCTCTTAGATGTTTAACCTACGAAAATTAACTTTTTGATACAAATCAATTTATCCCTTGTTAACTGACAATTAACCAGCTGACAGGCAGGAATGAATGTCAGAAACATGCACAGCAACACACATAAACACACACACACACACACACACACACACACACACACACACACACACCCCTCTCAATAGTTGGATATTCATTATAAACTCACATTCTAAAGTCACGATCTTGACTACAATGCTACTAGGTCCTGAATGTCTGCCTGAAGGTGTATGGACTATCCTGCTATGATATCTTTTCCATTCACTTCCCTTATTTCGGCACATTAGTACAGAATAAGGATGATACAAGAGAAGAGAAAGGAAAGGGAATCCCAAAAGATGTGCATGGCAGCAAAGCTATGAAGTAGGAAATGCAGAGGCAAGGAGAGTCCTGGAGAAAGATCTGTCTCCCTAAAATTTGAGCCAGACCCAGCTCCTACCTCCAGCCAACACACTCTCTGAACATAATGGAAAAACCTTGCCCTCAGGCCCTGCCCTCACCCCTAATCCTCACCTTCAGGAGAGATAACTAAATGATGTCTCTTTGTAGACTAATTGGTCCTCTTGGTCCCTGACTCCATTTTTTTTTAAGACTATTGTTACATTCATTCCACTTACATCTTTTGTCAGTAAAATTTCTTAAGGTTTGTCAAAATGGAAGGCTTTTAGCTTCTCAATTGTTTTTTAATGTCGCCTCCAAAAATAGCACTGTCAAAAACAAGATGAAAAGCCTCAGGTGGGCACCAATTTTTACTCGTATTTCCCACCAAAAGTTGAGGCTAGGATTGAGCGAATACAAGAAACAGTATTTCTTGGGGTGCCTGGGTGGCTCAATCAGTTAAGTGTTGATTGAGCTGGGAGCCTGATTCTCCCTTCTCCCTTTCCCTAGGCCCCTCTCCCCGACTCTCTCGTGCGCTCTCTCTCTCTCTCTCTCTCTCTGCTCTTTCTCTCTCATATAAATAAGTAAAATGTTCTTAAAAATGGCATTTCTTATCAATATAGAAAATGCCGTTTGAAGATTTTCTCTTCTGTTTATTAACATCAAGTATCCATTGATAGCTGAATGGAAAAAGAAAAAAATATATATATATGTACAGATATATATATGAGATACATATATATATGATAGATTGATATATATGGTATATATATATGATAGATTGTTATTCAGCCATAAAAAATGAAATCTTGCCATTTGCTATAACATGGATGGACTTAGAGGATATTATGTTAAGTGAGATAAGTTAGAGAAAGACAAATACCATATGATTTCACTTATATGTGGAATCTAAAAAACAAAATAAATGAACAAACGAATAAACAAAAACAGACTCTTGAATACAGAGAAAAACTGGTGATTGCCAAAGGGGACAGGGGAGGGATGGGCAAAATAGATAAAGGAGATTAAGGGGCACAAACTCCCAGTTATAAAATAAATTAAAAAATAATGGAGATGAAAAGTACAGCGTAGAGAATCTAGGCAATAATATTGTAATCATGTTGTATGGTGACTACACTCATCCTGGTGAGCATGAGTAATGTATAGAATTGTCAGATCAGTATGCTATACATCTGAAACTAATAACATTGTGTGTTAATTTAAAAAAAAAAAGTTTTCTCTGATGTTTACTAACACCAGGTACCACGCCAGTGCTCACAGTTCTGAGCTGGTGATTACCCAGTGTTATCAACTCATACTTCAGGAACCCAGATTTGAATACTTATATCACTAATGCCTTCTTTCTATTAGGACAGTCAGCTGTAGGCACACAGGGAGCCTTGTACTGAGTGTGAGGGATTAGACTCTTTTCCACATGTGGCAGCTTCCATCCAAGGAAGTCTCATGAGGAGATAGCAAATCCCTACTTGGTATTATTTAAGGACAGTACAAAGCTTGCCTTGACTCCATCAACCACAAAGTTTCCCCACGTGAACACTGACTCCTTGACATCATTAACATGGAGCAGAGATTGTACGATAAGAGTTGACTCTTAAAATGTTAAACTAATACAGCCAGAGGGAAAATCAATACATGTACACTAACATGTAAATGATGAGTATCCTATCCCTTCCTTAAAGCAGATTTGTGTGGAGCACCTGGGTGACTCAAGTCATTAAGCACCTGCCTTCGGCTCAGGTCATGATCCCAGGGTCCTCAAATCCAGCCCCCACATCAGGCTCCCTGCTCAATGGCAGGAAGGCTGCTTCTCCCTCTCCCACTCTCCCTGCTTCTGTTCCTCTCTAGCCATCTCTCTCTGTCAAATAAATAAAATCTTAAAAAAAAAAACCAAAAAACCATATTTGTGAGAGTAGAAAGAGTCCAGGAAATGGAGATTCTGAAAGGGCAAAATAACTTTGTCAAGTAAGATCACAGCCCCTGATAGGCTAAAACCCACTAGGAAACGTAAAATAGAGAGAACCCTCCTGAGGATATCTCCTCAGATGTCCCTGTCACCACAATGAGCGCTTAAATACCAGAATTATTTCCTATCTCTTCCTCACTCCTGTTCAAACTTTCCAAAGGATGGGGTATTCCTGTGATGTTAACTATACTACAAACTTCTAAATATTACTAAAGAGAAAAATCTAATTTTCATAATTTCTACTTAAAAATCAGAAATATAACTGATAGCAAAAAAAATTAAGAGGTTAAAAAAATTCACCGAAAAAGCAGATAAGGCAATGGTCATTTTATACATATTAACCTTCACTACAACAGTATCAGTCCTGGTGGGCAACGGAGTCCTCTCTAATTTTCCCTAATGACACTGTGATGTGTTCTCTGACATTAGCCCAACCCCAAGCCCTTTCAACCACTCAGGTTTAACCTTCCTAGTAATTGTTCAAGGAGGCAACAGTACAGCATAGAAATTCCTCAGCCTGTGTTTCAAGACCCTTTATCAATTGAGCCCTTAGTCTACTTTGACGGCAGCCATAAATCCCCCTATAATCCTACTCTGCCCCACTGCTCCTACTACTCCCCTACCTAGCCAAACAGGAACATTTGGGGGTATTCAAATCTCCCCCTTTATTAATTTTTGACCTTTGTTTTACTACTTTAATCCAGAGTATCCAACCCTAACTCCACACACCAAAATCCTATTCACCTTCAAAACCACTCCAATGCTTCCTAATGCCTTTCATGATCCATCTGTCTGGATGGAATTTTCCTTCCTTTATATATCTAGCACCTAAGTCTACAGAAAACATTAAAAATAGCCCAATTCCCAGCTAGATTGACATAAAACTCACACTAAAAGCCTATTTACCTCAGTTCTTATTGCCCGATATATCATGTCTGGCTTGCAACAAAAAATTGCAAGGCATCCTAAAAGCCAAGGAAAAAAAACAGTCTGAAGACATAAAACAAGCATCAGAATCAGATTCAGATATGGCATAGATTTTGGGATTACCACACAGGGAATCTAAAATAATTATGATTAATATATTAAGGGTTATAATTAAAAAATTAGACAACATGCAAAAACAGGTGGGTAATGTAAGCAAAGCTATGGAAACTTTGAGAAAGAATCAAAAATGAATGCCAGAAATCAAAAACTCTGTAACAGATATAAAGAATGCCTTTGATGGTTTCACCAGTAGACAGGACATGACCAAGCATCAGTAAACTTGAAGATATGTAAATAAAAATTTCCCAAACTGATATGCAAACAGGGAAAAAAAAGTGTGAAATAATACAACTACATACTGTTGCCAGCCAGACATCTGAGTCATTCCCCATCCTGTTCCATTACCCAAAGAGCCACCCATGCATTGGGCTGAGGCAAGTTCATCAGCTCAGTTACCAAAATCATTCAAGAGATCTTGCCATAATGGAAGGACCAAGGAGAGTAACCAGGATCCCCAGCAACGTAGCCTCTAAGCAACAGGTGACCTTAACAAGAATCTATGTATACAATCTGGTGTGGGTATTTTAATCTCTCATGCCTGCACCCATGAAAATTACTACCTATTTAATCATCTTAATAAAATTTCTGTCTCTTGTCATCTTTCTTATTATGTATGCATTACTATCCATCTCACTGGGGCATTCTGAGGCTTAATTAATAATGTGCACTGATTTGAGCCTTGGGGGGGAAGCTAAAGAAAATGCCTTATGTATATATTTGTACCATGGAGAGCATAGTATCATAATAAATATGCTGTAACAGCATAAAATGAAAAGAACTCTGGACGAGACAAGTGAAGGGAATGATATGAGGAACAATGACATGGAAACTTGTAAAAACCACAGATAAAGATATAACCAGGACAGATATCTCAGCAAGAAAAACCAATTAATAAGTTATAAATCAGAAACATCAAATTATTATTGTCTTGGGGGGAAATGACCCAATGGCCACATGTGAAGGTTCAAGCCAAGAAATATAACAGATATTGTGCTAGATATTCCCCATTGCCTCTCCAGATACACTGTCCACCTTCTCCACTCTGCCCCAGGGGTCTGACTGTTATAGTCTACATTAAAGGGGGCCTTCACTGTGGCTTCCTGTGAAAGCCAGTCACAGTAGGTTAGAAGGCAGGAGGAGAATGAAACTAGAGTACTTATTTTCTTAGCACTCTACTTTGCTGTGGGCAGACAATGGCCATATGCCTCTACCAAAGTGCATAATTCCTGGCAGGCAGCCAATTCCTATAGACCCTTCCCAGACACCTTTATTAGTAGGAAGAGTCTCGGTTTATACTTTTGCAGCATTCCTTGTTGGTTTCCCTTAAGAAAGTCTGCCCACATCCTTGAAACAGTCCCTTTATTTCTCCCCATCTGTTCCCTGCCTAGATCCTTATTGATATGGGTATAAAATATGTACACAAGAGAATATGCAACATATACATATATAAACATATATTTGCCAACAAAGACTTTTTCATTTTAACAAGATAGATCTTAAACAAAAGAAATGTAAGTAGGATTTACCTCCTCTGTGAACTTATCAACCCAAGAGTTGGTTATGCCTTCCTCTCTGTTCTCCCTGCACTTTATACAGAGCATATAACTATCATGAATTGTGGTGGGCACGAAAGTAGCTTACACGAGAGGGTCTCATTTGAGGAGAGTTTCATAAAGTGAGGGAATCTGAGAATTACAAAAATTCCAAAAGGTCTGACCCTTGGAGTTATATCAACTCAAGCCCCTGTAGTTAGTTGGCTTCACACCTGTGTACAACCAAGAAATTCCAAGTGTTGCACAATTGAGTGAGGCCTCTCTTTTCAGTCAGATAGTGAGATCAAGAGTAGAGTTTTTCATGGTGTTTTTAGTCCCAGTTCTAGCCCACTATTTAATAAACATCTGTTGATCTACTCGCGTTGAGAACACACAATAAGGACACAATCAGTGTTTTTATTAATGAACTCAGAACTATCTTCCAAGTTGAATTTCCTGACAAAGCCAAGTATAAACTGTTTAAAAGAACATCATTTAATATCAAAGCATCTAGGTTATAATAACCCCAACAGCATGTACCTTGAGATGTTAAACATATAAGCTTGGTTTTTTTTTCCATTTTTGAGATCGAACTATTTTGAGAGAGGATCTATTTTTAAAGAATGTTCATGTCAAAGCAAGCAGGAGTGATTCTTTTACGTCTGATTTCAAAGAGGAACTGCATGTCTATCTGTAAAATCAAAGTGTGTCTTCAACCCCTAAAGTCATAACATTAAATGTAGGGTTCTCCATACAAACAGCAAATAGCAGTGCACCCAGATGACCTCCAAAGCCATCAGCCTATGGACCAGAACTGGCACCAACTCTCTTGACACAAATCCACACTTGGTGTTCTTATCTCTTCTCCTCTGCATCATGAACTCCCGGACCCTTCTTCCTCTGCGTGATTCTTGGATATGTCCTCCTTCCAGCCCCTTCTGTGTCAGGTCTCCCTGCCACAAGCCTTGGAGCCCACAGCTTCTGCTCTCACTACCTTGACTCCTTTCATTTTTACACTCCAGCCCCATTTTTCTCCACTGCAATAGCTTCATATCATTCTCCCTTCTGCAATATCCAAAAGGCTCAGATTCACATGAATATACTCAGATCTGTGGCTCATCTGTAAAAATGATCATAAGAGGACACCTGGGTGGTTCAGTCAGTTAGGCTTCTGGCTCTTGGTTTTGGCTCAGGTCATGATCTCAAGTTTCTGAGACTGAGCCCCATGTTAGGCTCCATACTTAGCGAGAAGTCTGCTTGTCCCTCTCCCTGTGTTCCTCCCCACTCTCTCAAATAAATAAATAAATAATAATCTTTAAAAAAAAAAGATAATAGGATGGGTCTAAGCAATATCATCAGACTCCCTTAGCTCTGATTTTATCATTCTTCCACTGAACTCACCTGAGATTATGTAATAATTGTCTGTCACTTGGCCTCTTGGTATTGGCCCTTTTCATATACAGCATTTACTGAGTGCCTGAAATAGGTAGACCACAGTGCTGAATTCTAGGACTATAAAAATTGTCCCTGCCCTTGACATGTAATAGCATTTTCTAAGCACTTCTACATAGGATATTTAAACAGGGCTCATTACATCCTCACAACAATCCTATGAAAGGCACAACGGATAACCCCATTGTATAGATGAAAAAACTGAGACACATTGGTTATAATGGCCCAAGTCACACAACGAGTAAATGGCAGAACCAAGATTGAAATCTAGACAGTTGGACCCTCTATGACACTGCCTCTTAAACAGTAATACTGAAACATTTGTATTTAAAAGTATGAATAAAATTCTGAATAAAAAGATCTTAGTTCCGCTAAGATTTCCAGCATGAGGGGTTCATGAGCTCCAAGATGCTTCCCACTCTGTCCACTTGTATCAATGTAATGGTCCCCTCTGGAACCTGTATCACATACTCTCAAGCTGGCTAATCTCCATCTTCAACCAGCATTGTGTGAAGGCCCAACATTTCACCTCCAAAGAGCCATCAGAGTCAGTGAATTGACTTCTATTTGTGCTTTATTATTTTGTACATGATGAGATTGCTAGTTTGTACATATACTATATCTGACATCATTTTTTTTCTAACTTGTTCTCATTGCCATGTTTAATCTCTCCAACCAATCTATCAAGGGCACCTCCAGCCAAGCCTGGTATGGTGGTTATCAAATAGCAAGCAAAGTTTGTTAATAAATCAAACAATTCACTTTATCGAGGGAGTCAACTAGAAACCATGGCAGATCAGTCTGAGGACACTTACTCACCTTGACCTGCCAGAGCCTCCCCCATCAATCCACCAGGCCTAAATTAACAACAACATTCCAGTCAACACTCCACATTTCTATCTCCTTGACTTGTATCTTGTCTTAAATGATAATATAAACACTGAGCCTCCAAAGTAGTAAAAGAAACTTTTATTTTCTCATGGTTCCACTGCCCAGGTTTTTATATGATATTGTAAATCCAAAACTTCCATAAAAGTTAGAAGCTTCAAAGTGCCTTTATAGGAATTTGGATTGTGGTCAAACATTTACCTTCAGTGTTCTCCTACTAGTGGTGGAATTCCCTCCCCAACTACCTAACACGAGTACATTGGCTGTGCCGGGAAGACCTGCAGACCTAAGCAGATCTGAGCTATTTTCCATCACTCATCATTGTAAATGTGTTTATGTTTTAACTGTGGGGTATTCTTAAGCCTTTCTGCTGGTGATGCTTTCAGTAAACAACAGTAATTCTCAAGGGCCTTATCATGAATGCAGTGATTCATCTCCAGCACAGAGAAGTGGCTTTATTTAGAACTGGCCAGAGGGGGAGGGGGATCATTATATTCCATTTGCTATAGGATCTGCAGAATTCTGTCTCATTTGCCCTGTGTAGCAGGTCTAGTTTACACCTTTCCCCTTATTCCTCTATAAGAATCGCATGCCTAAATATTAAGCAAATATCCCCACATTGATGCTTTACCCAAATTATTTCTTAATTGGTTCAAAGTGCACTTTGCATACCTTCCCTCAGTTTAGTTTGTAAGGCCACACAATGGCTCTCTGACACATAGAAGACATTAAATAAATGTTTAATTAATATTTGCAGAGCAATAAAGGCGAAGAAAAAAAATAGAAGCAGGAAAGGGAGGGAGGTGAAGTTGGTAATTGTAGGTGAAAAGAAGACAAGGTCACAGACTACATCATGAGCAACTGAGCCCTACAGGGTTGAAGACCTTTTTGTGACCTCAAGGGCTAAACACCCTCCTCCGGAATTTTACTACTAGTAGGACCTTTAGAAAGAGAATAACCAGTTTAAAGCAACTCATCCCCACTGCTGGAAAAATACAGGTCAACACATTTTGACCTCTAAAGGTAGATAGATCAGCATAAGTAATATACCAGCTATCTTCTGTCATACTAGTACTGCACAACAAACAGCCACAAAAACCTCAACAACATTCAGCAATAAGTATTTATCCTTTTAGCCCCAGTCAGTTGGGGTTGGCCAAATGGCTCTACTAGTCTTAGCCAAGTTTGCTCATACGTTTGTGGTGTCTACAGTCACTGGCTCTTGGCCATTATCAGCTGGCCTTGGCTGGGACAACTGAGACTACTCAGCTCTGTTCCATGTGTCTGCTATCCTCCAGTGGGCTATCCCAGTCATGGGCTCATGGCAGTGGAGGAGGAGCTTGCCACCAGAAATACACAAGGACTCTTTGAGCTTAGGCCTCACCTCCATGTCATTCTACTGACCAAGGCTAGCCATACGACTGAAACCAAGGGCAGGGAATTATCTCCTGCCTTCACTGGAAATAAGGTACATGGCAAAGGGAGTAATACAGGGAGAGATGGGGAAGTGAGGCCAGTGATGCCGTCTGCTACGAGTATATTTGTATAAAAATAAAAACTACAGGAATTTTAATTACAAAGATGGAACTCAGGCATATTTGCAAGTATTAAACTAGGAAAGCAACTTGAAAGAAGGTCATTATTTTTTTCTAATAAACATCTTGTTCAATCATGATTTTGTAACTCCAATCTTGTTATTACAATTAAATATTCGCTTGAGGCAAGTAACATTTATGCTGAAAATGAATTGATATCTTTCCTCTCTGGATAGTCTTTTTTCATGTGACCTGGTAAAATATTTTTATGAGTTAATAAAAAACTTTAACCATTTTCATAAGTCTATGGCAAAAGTCAATTTTTTTATAATTTTTGGAGAAAAGGAGAAATGAAATAACCTATCTGATATAACAAAGATTATGAATAAATTAAAATTTTATTTCAGTATTTTAAATTTAATAAATACTTTCATTTCACAGTTTTGACAAAGCAAAGGCACATCTGATTTCTAGATTTGTATTTCTCATCTGATTCAATTATGTAAGTTTATATTTTGGAAATACCAACTCACTCACATCAGCTGAAAGAAGCTTGAAATGAAATTACATCTCTGCAAAAATCAGAATCTCTATTTCGGGGTTCAGTGCACTTGACAGTTTAACTACCTACATTGTTTTTATCATATGAAAAAGGAGACTACTTTAATTTCACATCCTTTAACCTTCTAGCAATGAAATAGTTCTAGAGAATATAATGAATATAAAAGGGGTCAGTGTTCAAATTACATTCGTTTATAGTTAATTGGAAAGTTTCTTTTGTTGTTGATGACCAGAGCCTTTTTGCCTGTCCATCAGCTAGTGGTTATCACTCTGATGCCTTAATCTTCAAGTGGACATTCCCTTGATTCAATACAATTATGGTAACCTTAAGTTAAGTGGTCCCATAAGAGAGATGCCATCATTACCCAGATTTATGGGCAGAACCACATCCATAAAATTTAGATAATTGCTTGTGTACTGCCAGCCTATTTTGCCTGTTAATATAAATAATATTCTCAACATTAGCTACCAAGAGGACAAATTTCTCATAACTGACTCTGTACTTAATTCTGTCAGATAATCTCCTCTGCAATTTGATGAAGAATATACTGTGAACACTTTCTGACAACCTTCGTTTTTCTAGTGTGTTTTGCTGAAGAAGCCCAATCTGTTGTTTGTTTGGAGCTGTTACCACATTAAATTGATTTAAGGACACCATTTTCCATTCTTCTGTCTTCCATGCTCTGTTAACTTATGTCACATTTATTAAAACTCATGGTTTTGCATGTATGTTTCAATTTGTGGCAGCAAACTGATGCAACGCATTCCTCTCCTATTCTGTAAGAGTGTTGAACAACTGCTGCCATCATTAACATATTGCCATATCATAGGTCAACTCGACATGGAAAGACCTGTACAATATTCTGATTAGAAAATACTACCAGGGGCACAGAATATGTGTGAAGTACCTTTTCAAATAAAAACTTGGAAGAAGTAAATAGAACAAATGCATAAAAGAAGAACATATGTTTTATGTTACCAAATTATGCATCATTATTTTGAATAGCTAACCAAAGCGTGTTATAGGTACTAAAGCTTCATTTAAATTTTAGTCCATTTGCAGTTTTTTCAAATTCCCAAGGCGGGTGGGGTGGAGTGGAATGACTTCTCAAGGGAGCTGAACTCTAAAATCTGTTTCTGGGAGATACTGCAAACTGTGGTCTCAGATTCCAGACTGTTCCAAACAAAGCTCTCTGAGCTCCTGTACACTAATTTATGACATATCTGCTTTCACCCGCTAGGTTTGTGCTTTATCAGTCTCTGGGAGCCCATCAGGGTTTACAAAGGAAAGGAAGTCTGAGAGACATAAAAAATATTGACACCAAGCCAGGGAGCATTTTATATTATTTACAGCATAGGAAGAACCCCTGAAAGTGCTGAAAATGAAGGTCATGGTCTGAACAAGTATGGGGACTGGGTTGCCATCCTCACATTCTTCCTGTTATTGAAACAAAATGTCTACTCATACTTGAAGTTTCCCAAAGCCCTGTGTTGCAGAAGAGGTATGAGACGAGCACAGGCAGAACACACCTCCCACTCTCACTCCTACCTCCCCAAAGAGCACTTAACACTGACCCTGCTCTGGCCAGACAGACCTACATATTCCCTGACTATATCTGGTGCCTCCCACCTTCAAGCCTCTCACACCTAAATTTTAGCCAAAATTTAAGGTCCACCTCATCTCCCACCTCCTAGACTTCCCTGAGTACTCCAAAACAAAGTGAATGCTCTCTCTTTAGAAAACTTACAGGTTTTAATTTTCCCTACCATCCACGTTACTACATAATGACTTAGGTAAATATTCACTGTTTCCCTAATAGGTTATACATTTTGTAAGGAGAAATCCATGTCAGAATTTTCAGTTATGCCCCTAAATGGGTAACATTGAGCCTTCCCAAAGGAAATGTATAACACAAATTTGTCTTGTGTGTTTTTAATATATTTTTGTATTTTAATTTTTATATTTTCTTCTTATAAAAATAATATAATCATCATACATACAATTTTCAAATGTAAATGAGAATATAAAAGCCATAACCCTCATTGATGTCCATTCAAAAGTGTAAATTGATGGAAAAAGAAGAGTTTGCATCATTGACTCAGGCAGGTGGTTCAGGCTATAGTGAAGCTTGAGATTTTAGGATCATTTTCTAGAAGACCCAATTCAGTGAAAACCTGCTTTCCTTTATAGTGCTGGATCCCTGAGTGGGTTAACTCCACAGACTGAGACTCCAGAGTATGAGATGGAGTACTATATGTCCCCATGTCAACTCTCAATTGAAGCGATATTCCCAGGACATTTCAAGAGGCTCCAAGTTTTACAGAGGCTTAAAGAGTAAGGTTATAGTTTTTCCTGAGCAATTGTTAATACTTAGGGTCAAGAACAGTGGTTATAGGATATATCCTCATAATCACCTTCTCAAATATTACAGTCTTGCAACTTGCAGAGAAGACAGGAGAAAAAAAAATACTACCACAGTTTAGGCAGCTGCCTCTATAGACTTCTGCATCTCTAAAAGTTAGAGCCCAGCCCATCCAAAAAGCTCTTTTTCAATATCTGTTTTCAGGAAACATTTTAATCATCAATCTAAGCATCAGAAAACAAAAACAGAGAAAGAATACAACTTTATTAAAATCCTAAGAGCATTAACAGCCTATATCTGTCATAACATGAATTATACTTGAAGCATGATCAAGTCACATGAACCCCCATCTCAAAGATAAAGGGCCCCCACTGGTGAAAGAGAGTACCCAGGGAGAGGAAAGACCAACTTTTACTGCCAGCTGACCCACAGACTCAGAGTTCCTCTAAGAACTCTTAGTCCAAAGGCATAGCTTCTACCCCAGTATTGCAAGCAGCTAGTCCTATGCTTTTGCTAATGGAATTAGATTTCTCTGCCTCAATTTCCTCAGGGTATGATGTAGCAATAGGAAGGTAACAGTGAAGAATGTTGGCTTCAGAGTGGTGGTTGGATAAACTTAGCTTCAAACATCATCTCTGACATTGTTTTGCTGTATGACCTTGATGTTGTAATGAATCTCTCTAAGCTTTGGTTTCTTCTTCTATACAATGAGAGTAATGCTCTCATAATGGGATTATGGTGAAAATTAGGTAAATTAATCTACAGATGACAGTAAACTTCAGCTGTTACCATCATCATTATCACCATTGTTATTATAACACAGTTTATGTTATCTTTCATTCCTAACAGTTTATTAAGTAATAGTGGAAAACTCCAAAGAAAACCCCCATTCAGCCTCTAACTTTCATCCCTGTTAAGATTAATTTGCTCCTTGGGCGCCTGGGTGGTTCAGTGGGTTAAATCCTCTGCCTTCGGCTCAGGTCATGGTCTCAGGGTCCTGGGATCGAGGCGGGGAGCCTGCTTCCTCCTCTCTCTCTGCCTGCTTCTCTGCCTACTTGTGATCTCTGTCAAATAAATAAACAAAAATCTTTAAAAAAAAAGATTAATTTGCTCCTTAATGCTCCTTTGCACCATAATGAAAAGGTAAAGCCCCTCAACTTTGGGGAATCCCAGCTTCTGCAACATTTTATTTTTAAAATTAAGATACATCTTATTTTTAAAATTAAGAACATAAATAACACTTGGAAAATAGTTCATTTCAACAAAGTCCTTGATGTAGTAGTAGTCTTGACTCCATCATCTAACTAGCTTTCCTGATAGACTGATTATAGGATATAGAAAATGTGACTATCAAGCAATGAGACTGATTTTAGCAGACATCCAGGAAAATCAGCATTAATTACTCCTATCACAAAAAGGAAAATCACTTTTAGAGACTTTATATCAAAAGGATTAATAAACACAAGTCAAGCCATGTTCTCCAGGGATTTCCAGGTAACAGGTAATTTATACACAGGGTGTCTAAATCTACTTCCCTCCCAGACCCCAACTGAAATGATAAATGGAATATAAAAATGTTGATGTAAAGTTTCTCTTTTGACTTCCTTAATCTTATTTGGCATTCTAGTTACTGGGATCAAATAGTGATCTCCTTGAAGCTAGGTTCCCAACTTTGTCTTCGGCACACAGCCCCCACATTGACCTTGGTCCTCCTTGCGTATCTCTCTGCTGTCCTTCTCACAATATGTGCTTCTCTGTTCCATTCATTTGTGTTTATCACTTCCTTTTTTTCCCACTTTATTGAGGTATACTTAATATGCAAAAAGTGGCACATATTTAATGTACACATTTTGAGTTTAGACGTATGCATAGATCTGTGATACTATCACCACAAACAAGGTAATAAATATATCCATCATCTCTGAAAGATTTGTGTTCCCCTGCTTGTGCGTGTATGTTTGTGCGTGTGTGTGTGTGTGTGTGTTAAGAACACTTAGCATGAAATCTACCCACTTGACAAGTTTTTAAGTGGCAACACCATGCTATTAATCATAGGTACAATGTTGTACAAGTAGATCTCTTTATCTTATTCACCTTGTGTAACTATAATTTTATACTGATTGAACAACTCCCATTTCACTCTTCCCTCATACCCTGGCATCAACCATCTGTTCTTTGCTTCTAGGAATCTGACTAATTTAGATAGCTTATGTAAGTGGAATCATGTAGTATTTGACCTTTTGTGATTGACTTATTTTACCTAGAGCAATGTTTTCTGGGACTATCCATGTTGTCACAAATGGCAAGATTTCCTTCCTTTTTAAGGCCGAATTATATTCCATCATATGTGTGTACCCCATATTCTTTATCTACTTGTCTGTTGATAAACATTTAGGTTGTTTCCAAATCTTGGCTATTATGAATAAATGTTGCAATAAACATGGGAGTGCAGATACTCTTCCAGATCCTGATTTCAATTCTTAGGATATATACCCAGAAGTTGGCAGCTGGATCATATGGTAATTCTATTTTTAATTTTTTAAGAAACTCCACACAGTTTTTCATAGTGGCTGTACCATTTTACATGCCCATCAGCAATGTACAAGGGTTCTATTCTCCATATTCTTGCAACATTTGTATATATTTTGTTATTTTGATAATAGCCATTCTAAATGGTGTGAGGTGATATCTCATGGTGGTTTCGATTTCAATTTCTCTGATGATTAGTGATTTGGAGCACCATTTCATATACCTGTTGGCCATTCGAATGTCTTCTTTGGAGAAATGTCTATTCAAGTGGACATCTTTTTAAACTGAGATGTTTTGGAGGGTTTGGGGCCTTCTTTTGGTTTTGGTTTTGGGGTTTTTGTTACTGAGTTATCCTTAGATATTCTGGAGATTAGCCTTTTATTAGCTCTATGGTTTACAAATATTTCTCCCAATCTGTAGGTTGTGCCTCTTCACTCTGTTGATTGTTTCCTTGGCTGTGAAGAAGGCTTTTAGTTGGATATAATCCCAATTGTGTATTTTTTCCTTTGTTGACTGTTTCTGGTGTCGTATCTATGAAATGATTGCCAAGACCAATGTCACGAAGGTTTCCCCTTATACTTTCTGCTAGGATTTTTAGTTTCAGGTCTTTAAGTCTTTAACCCATTTTGAGTTTATTTTTATGTATGGTATAAGATAAAAGTCCAATTTCATCCTTTTGCACATGGATATCCAGCTTTCCCAACACTCTCTGCTGAAGAGACTATCTTTTCCCTATTGTGTATCCCTGGCATCTTTGTTGAAATTCAGTTGCTCATGCATCCATGGGTTTATTTCTGGGGTTTATATTCTGTTTCATTTGTCTTTATGGCAGTTCCATATTGTTTTAACTACCGTAGCTTTGTATTATGTTTTGAAATCAGAAAATGTAATGCACTTTTGGTTTCATAATACATCACTTTCTTTAAGACCTAATTCAAGCCTTTTGCCTATAAAAAGCCTTTTGTTTTTTTATTATGTTCAGTTAGCCAGAATATAGTACATTAGTTTCTGATGAAGAGTTCAACGATTCATTAGTTGCATATAACAGCCAGTGCTCGTCACAACACGTAAAAGCCTTTTATTGCTAATTCTGCTCACCTAGCCTTATTGTCCTACAACACTGTCCCTGGTATTCTAATTTCACAACAGTGAAATTTCCTATCAGTGGTTTTGTTCATATATTATTTCATTTATATCCTATTTCAATGTGATTTTCTCCCTCAACAGAAATATACCTTCACAGGATAAAAACTGTTTGCTGCTTCTTTGAAACCACCACAATGCTTTCAGTGGTCCTTTGAGTTCTTCCTGAATAAAGCAATTAATTAATTAATTAATCAAAGAATACATGAGAGGTTACATTTTTCTTCTCAATAATGGCCAATTATTTTGATGATGATAATGACAAAATTTTTCCCAAAGAGATTTATTTTGTAGTTCATGTTGGTTTTGTATGTCAAACCCCCAAAACACCATTATTCTCAGCATACTGTAGTGTCAAAAATCAAAAATTCTTAAATAATTAAGATAGGCTTCAGGCAAAATAATGGTCTCTGGAAAAGAAAAATCAACAAAAACCTTTTATAATGCTAACACCAGGATTCAGAATTAACACATGCCTTGTAGCAAAACCATGTTAAACTGCAATCCTACCATGTATGGTTATTTTGAGGAAAAATACTTTCTGAGCTGTAATAGATCTGACTCTATGTAATAATGAATAGTACCAGAAGTAAGGTCAACACTATGGTTGTTAGCATTACCACATACCATATCCCAGTGCCTGCATTAATCTCGTCTGCTCAGAGGCCAAAACCATTAAAGGGGGAATCTGGGGCTCTGGGATATGGTGCACCCTAAAGTCATCACTAAAGACCATGTAGAATCCAAGGAACCAGCCAAGAAAAGATATGTGTCCTTTAGAGGTAGATGTTTTTAAGTTTATGGCAACCAGCCCAAAAAATTGAAATGATCAATGCACTGAGATAAATATGGAAGAAAAACAGTTTCTAAACTAACAAAATCTCTTAAAGAGAAAAAGTAAATTAATCAAATTTTAAAGAGAAAAAAGTCTTGTTTAGATTTGCAAATGGGTAAAAGTGAAGGCAAACTATTACTTAAAATTATATTTCATCTCACCCAAACTGGTACTGTATAATTTCTCGATTAATCTTGAGGGCATTATGCTAAGTGAAATATGTCAGAGAGATAATCACTGCATAATCTCTCTTATATATGGAACCTTAAAACAACAACAACAAAACAAGCTCATACAGAAAACAGACTGGTAGTTGCCAGAGGTGGGAATGGAGGTGCAAGAAAGGGGTGAAAGGGATCAAAAGGTAAAATTTCTTTAAATTGGGAAATAGTAATACTGAGAAATAATCCTTTAATAATGTACTGTTTAGAATTTGTTTTTAAAGATGATTTAAGAGATAAATAGCCAATATCCCTGATGAACGCAGATTTTAAAATTCTCAGCAAAATATAAGCAAACCAAATTCAACAATACATTAAAAGGATCACTCATCATGATCAAGTGGGATTTATTCCAGGGATACAAGGGTGATTCAATATTTGCAAATCAATATAAAATATCACGTTAACAAATGAAAGTATAAAAGTTATATGATTAGATATCCATTCATAATAAAAATCAACAAAGTGGGTTTAAAGGAAACATACCTCAAAATAATAAAAGCCATATATGAAGAATTCAGAGCTAACATCATACTCAATGGTGAAAAACTGAAAGCATTTCCTCTAAGATGAGGAACAAGAGTAGGATGCCCATTCTCATTACTTTCATTGAATACAGTGCCAGACATCCTAGCTACAGCACTCAGACAAGAAAAAGAAATGAAAAGCATCCAAGTTGTCAAGAAAAAGGGGTGTCTGCATGGCTCAGTTGGTTTAATGTCTGCCTTCACCTCAGGTCATGATCTCAGGGTCCTGGGATTAAGCCTTACATCAGGATCCCTGCTCAGCTAGGAGTCTGCTTCTCCCTCTCCCTCCACCTGGGAATAAATTTAGCCAAGGAGATGAAAGATATACACTTTGAAAATTATCAGATATTGATGAAAGAAACTGAAGATGACACAAACAAATGGAAAGGTATACCATGCTCATGGATTGGAAGAACAAATATTGTTAAAATGCCCATACTACCAAAAGCAATCTACAAATTCAGTGCAATCCCCATCAAACAACTAATAGCATTTTTCACAGAACTAGAACAAATAATCCTAAAATTTGTATGAAACCACAAAAGACATCAAATAGCCAAAGCAATCTTGAGAAAGAAAAACAAAGCTGGAGGTATCACAAGCCGAGATTTTAAGTTACAAAACTATAGTAATCAAAACAATATGGTACTGGCACAAAAATAGGCACATAGATTAACAGAACAGGATAAAGAGGCCAGAAATAAACCCACACTTATATGATCAATTATATATGATGAAGGAGGAAAGAATATACAATGAGGGAAAGACAGTCTTTTCAATAAATGGTGTTAGGAAAACTGACAGCTGCATGCAAAAGAACAAAACTGAATCATTTTCTTATACCATACCAAACAACCAACCAACCAACCTCAAAATGGATTAAAGACCCAAATGAGACCTGAAACCATAAAACTCATTAAAGAAAACACAGGAATCTCTTAGACATAGGCCTCATCAATATATTCATGGACATGTCTTCTCAAGCAAGGAAAACAAAAGCAAAAATAAACTATTGGGACTATGTCAAAATGAAAAAGCTTTTTACACAGAAAAAAAAAAAAAGAAAACCAAAAAGGCAACAAGTGAACGGGAGAAGATATTTGTAAATGATATATCCAATAGGGATAAATATCCAAAATAAATAAAGAACTTACACAACTCAATATCAACAAAAAACAACAACAATCTGATTTAAAAATAGGCAGAATGGGCGCCTGGGTGGCTCAGTGGGTTAAAGCCTCTGCTTTCGGCTCAGGTCATGATCTCAGCGTCCTGGGATCGAGGCCCGCATCGGGCTCTCTGCTCAGCAGGGAGCCTGCTTCCTCCTCTCCCTGTCTCTCTGCCTGCCTCTCTGCCTACTTGTAATCTCTCTCTCTGTGTAAAATAAATAAATAAAATCTTTAAAAAAAATAAAAAATAAAAAATAAAAATAAAAATAAAAATAGGCAGAATGTAATAGACATTCTTCCAAAGAAGACAGATGACCAACAGACACATAAAAAGATGTTCAATATCTCTAATCATCAGGGAAATGCAAATCAAAACCAGAATGAGATATCACCTCATTGCAGTCAGAACGGCTAGCATGGAAAAGGCAAGAAATAACAAGCGCTGGTGGGGATGTGGAGAAAAGGGAGCCCTTCTGCACTGTTGGTGGAAATGTAAATTTGTACGACCACTGTAGAAAACAGTATGGAGGCTCCCAAAAAAATTAAAAATAAAAATTGTTTAATTAAACATTTAATTAATTAATGTTTACTTTAATTAAACATTAATTGTTTAAAAATAAAAATGATTGCCTCATTAATAAATTAATTATAAATGATATAATTTGATGTACTATAAGTAATCAATGCAGTATTTCTCTTGAGAAGACAGGATTCTAAAAGTATCTCTATGATATTATTCTTTTTCAAAATATGTATTAGTTTTCTATGAACACAAATTTACTACCTTACGGTTCTGGACCAGAAGTCCAAAATGGATCTCACCGGGAATTAAATCGAAGTGTTAGCAAGGCTGTGTTCCTCTCTGGGGAGAGAATGTATTTCCTTGCCTTTTTCAGCTTCCAGAAGCCCACATTCCTTGGCTCATGCCCCAACTATATCCATCTTTAAAACTAGCAACATTGGGGCGCCTGGGTGGCTCAATGGGTTAAAGCCTCTGCTTTCGGCTCAGGTCATGATCTCGGGGTCCTGGGATCGAGGCCCACATCAGGCTCCCTGCTCAGTGGGGAGCCTGCTTCCCCCCCACCCCGCCTGCCTCTCTGCCTCCTTGTGATCTCTCTCTGTGAAATAAATAAATAAAAATCTTAAAAAAAAAAAAAACTAGCAACATTGCATCTCTTATTCCATCAATCTCTCTCTGACTACAGCCAGGAAAAGTTCTCTGCTTTTAAAACCCACATGACTACATTGGGCCTACCAGATTATCTCCCCCATCTCAAAAACTTTAATCTTAATTATACCTGCAAAGTCCTCTTTGGTTTGAAAGGTAACATATTCACAATCTCCAAGGAAGAGGGCATGGACATCTTTGGGAGGCCACTGTTCTGCCTAGTACAGTATGTTCAGCAGAACTCATTAGCAGTCCCATTTTCTATTGCTTATGAATCCAAAATAAACTTCAAAAACGTTATTTTATATGTAGTCTTCTTTATGCTCATGAAGCATAATATCAGTGATGCAAAAATTTTTTCATCTTCAGAAATTCTAGAGTCTAGATACGGACTGGAGAAAATCTTAACTAATTATTAGTCAGGATTCCCATGCTTAGATTGGACAAAATTAGTTAACTTTAAAATTCTATAAGGTTACAGAATTCTGCCCTCTGGAGACTAAACCACTCTGGATTCAACAATCCTCATTATTCACTTTGCACTTACTGAATTACCTAAATAGTCCTCAGTGTAGTGAGCACTCTCACCCTTGGACATTTGTACTTCCACCTTCCTCTCTCTTGCCTACTCAGAATGTCCTTCCCCACCATCTTCCTGGGACCACTTCCTACTCTACTCCTTCCAGACTTAACTCAAGCTGTCTCCTCTGGGATCCCTTCTATAAACCCAACCAAAAAAGGTGAAGAACACTTCCTTAGGCTCCTGCCAAACTCTGAACTTCCTTCTTCCTAATATTCATGCTACTTTTTTGAAGTCATTCCTGTAGTTGCCTGTCCACTCCTCCCTCTAAAAAATTACTGCTTTTTTCATTGAAAGCAGGTATTTGTGGGTTTTTTATACACCCTTGTCTTCCCTAGCACCTAAATAGGACCTGGTACAAAAAACCCAACATTCAATAAATGTTGAATAAGTAAGTGGATAGCAAATGAACAAAAACAAAAACCCTTAAAAGAGATACTCAATTGCTAAATCTCTATCCACACTGTCATAAATTCTTAGTGGGGCACATATGCAACGACATCACCTATAGTATTTGTAGCAAAACAAATACAAATATGAATAGTGACCACTTTAATATAATTTACTCATTTATGAAGAAATATGACATTTAATTTGAGAGGCAATTCTCACCTCCTAGAACCACTACTTTATTACTACATAATACTTTTCAATCCCTGCCCATATAAATATTGCATACCAAAAGCATATGTATATATGTAACAGCCAAATATCCTTTGACTATTAACATAGTATTTTGTATATGGTCCACATTACACTTTTTTCATAATTACCATCCTTAGTGTTACAAACAACCTGTGTATTCATTTATCATAATTTGAAGGCAATAAAGTAAGTGCTTCAGAGCACAGTCTGGAGCAAGACTGAATCCTATCATTTTGCAGCTGTTTGACATTGAACAAGTCATTTAACTTCTCTGTGCTTCAGTGTCCTCATCCACAACATAGGAATGATAATAGTAGTACCCATTTTATGAGGTTTTTGTGAAGGCTAAATGAGTTAATATAAAGTGATTAGAAGAATGCTTGATCTATGGTAAGCACTCTAGCGTATTTGTTTTATAATAATAAATACATAATAGTATCTAATAATTATTATTATCTTTGTAATCATGAGTTCATGTCAATCATTTAGGTTGTTCCTAGATTGCTTATCTATATGGATTTGAGGATGGCCTTTGGCTGGTTAGTTGGTTTTGCCTCAGTAGGATTACTTCCTTAGAACAAATTCCTAGGATTTCTAACCCATTTCTGAAAGGGCTTTTAATTTAATTTCTAAATGCTCAAGTGCAAAATTCCTTAATTTTATGTTTACTTGTAAACTACTTTTTAAGAAGATAATTTCACAAAACTTTCGTAAGAAAGAGAAAGAAGGGCGCCTGGGTGGCTCAGTGGGTTAAAGCCTCTGCTTTCGGCTCAGGTCATGATCTCGGAGTCCTGGGATCGAGGCCCGCATCGGGTTCTCTGCTCGGCAGGGAGCCTGCTTCCTCCTCTCCCTGTCTCTCTGCCTGCGTCTCTGCCTACTTGTAATCTCTCTCTCTGTGTCAAATAAATAAATAAAAATCTTTAAAAAAAGAAAGAGAAAGAAGAAGATAATTTCACAAAACAACCTGTGCAGGTAGAGACAACTGTCAAAGCAACTGGAAGGGCCTCAAACTTTGGATTTTATTTTAAGCTTTGCATCTCAGAAAAGTTGTTAATTAACCATCTCTATGCACATCCTAGTGAGGGAGAGTGTGTGACCAAAGAAACGATCATTTTTTTCTAACATGCTTCACAACTCAAAATTCATGGATTTATGTATTTTGTTTTGCTTTGTTAAGGGTTTTTTTGCTGTCACTAAACAAAACAGCTTCTTTTATCTCCCACAATCAGAAAGGAAACATGTCTATCAGAAAAAGAAAAGGGGAAAATAGGAAAAAGAATACATCTCTCAGAGAAAGGAGCAAACAATAGGAAGGAAAACAATAAAATATGCCAGGAACTTCTTTGATATTGCCCACTTATTTGTGGAAACCAAATGTTTTGGACACTTGGGGAGACCAGAATAGAAACCTGGCATAACAAAAGGAGACAATATTACTTGTTGTTGCACCTAATATTAAAAGATTTGGGGCACAGAAAGTAGCCAAAGGAAACATTTATAAATCCACTTCCTCTGAACAATAATATTTGTAGTTTCAGTACTATTTTTTTGCAGAAAGCATTTGAAATCCAAACTCTTAATTATACAGATACTATACATCTTTTGCTTTCTAGATGTGGAATCACCAAAAGGGCTATTTTTGTTTCTCTGGACCTTATGAGGTTTCCCTTGATTCATGACTGAAAAAAAAAGGTTAATTTGTTTAACCAATATTTATGCAATTTCAGGCACAGGTCACAACATGATTCATGCAAACTGGACAAAAATCAATCGATCTTTATGTCATAATGAACACAACTGTGTACGGTCAGTGCTGAATTTGAAAACTGTCTGCTCTGTGGCCTTAGTCAAGTTTCTGAACCAATTTGAATAACAGCTTCCTATAAAATAAAAATGAAAGCAAGGACATACACAAAATTGTATGTCCTCATACATAAGTTTCTGGAAGCCTAACTGAGCTGATTCATGTAAAGAACCCAGGGACAAGGTACAGAGTATGCCCTTAACAAATGCTAGCTACTGTTATTGTTTTTTCTCATTCAGATACTATATGTTATGCCAGTTTTTATTTGGAGTCGTTTTTTGAGCTTGGGGTTTGGGGGTTTTGGGGGTTTTTTTGGGTTTTGGGCTTTGTTTTGTTTTGTTTTGTTGGTCCATTATCCTATTCTATTCCAGGTTTCAAGATCTGGCTTATATTGTCCAGTGTTAAAGAGGTATTCTATTTTTCATTTCATGTTCTCTTAAGGTATCCAAGAAGTAAAACTTTCACTATGTGCAAATGACATGATACTACATATAGAAAACCCGAAAGACTCCACCAAAAAACTGCTAGAACTGATAAACTAATTCAGTCAAGCCGCAGGATACAAAATCAATGTACAGAATCTGTTGCATTTCTATACACCAATCATAAAGCAGCAGAAAAAGAAATTGAGAAAACAATCCCATTTACAATTTCACCAAAAATAATAAGACACCTAGGAAAACCTAATCAAAGAAGTGAAAGACTTTTATACTCTGAAAACTATAAAACACTAACGCAAGAAACTGAAGATGACACAAAGAAATGGAAAGGCATTCCATCCTCACGTACTGGAAGAAAAAATATTGTTAAAACATCTATATTACCCAAAGCAATCTATAGATTTAATGCAATCCATACCAAATACAGCATTTTTCACAGAACTAGAACAAACAGTCCCAAAAATTGTATGGAACCACAAAAGACCCTGCATAGCCACAGTAATCTTGAAAAAGAAAAGCTGATCTGGAGGCGACACAATTCTGGACTTTAAGCTATATTACAAAGCCATAGTAAACAAAACAGTACAATACTGACAAAAAATAGACACACAGATCAATGGAACATAATAGAAAATCCAGAAATAAACCCACGATTTTATGTTCACTTAATCTTTGACAAAGAAGAAAAGGATGTTCAGTGGGGAAGAGAGAGAGTCTCTTCAACAAATGGTATTGGGGAAACCTGAACAGCAACATGCAGGATAAAACTAGACCACTTTCTTACACCATACACAAAAAAAATTCAAAATGGACAAAAGACCTAAATGTGAAACCTGAAACCTTAAAAATCCTAGAAGAGAGTAAAGGCAGTAACTTTTCTGACATTGGCCGTAGACACTTTTTTTCTAAATGAGTCTCCTGAGGCAAGGGCAGCCAAAGAAAAAACCTACTGGGACTACATCAAAATAAGAAGGTTCTGCACAGTAAAGTAAACAATCAACAAAACTAAAAGACAACCTATCTAATGGGAGGAGATATTTGCAAAGACATATCCAATAAAGGTTTGTATCCAAAATATATAAAGAACTTATAAAACTAAACACCCAAAAAGCAAATAGTCCAATTTAAAAATGTACAAGACATGAACAGACATTTCTCAAAAGAAGACATACAAATGGCCAACAAACACATGAAAAGAAGCTCATCATCATATCATCAGGAAAATGCAAATCAAAACTGCAATGAGATATCACCTCACACCTGTCAGAATGGCTAAAATAAAAAACACAAGAAACAACAAGTGTTGTTGAGGATGTGGAAGAAAAGGAACATTTGAGCACTATTGGTAAGAATGCAAACTGGTGCAGATACTGTGTAAAACTGTATGGTGGTCCCTCAAAAAGTTAAAAATAGAAAAATAGAACTACCCTACAATCTAACAATTGCCCTACTGGGTATTTACCCAAAATATACAGAAACACTAATTCAAAGGGATACATGCACCCCTATGTTTATAACACCATTATTTGTAATAGCCAAGATATAGGAGCAGCCCCAGTGTCCATATTGATGAACAAATAAAGACATGGTATATATGCAATGGAATATTACTCAGCCACAAAAAAAGAATGAAATCTTGCTATTTACAAGGAGATGGACAGAGCTAAAAGTATAATGCTATGCGAAATAAGTCAGTCAGAGAAAGACAAATACCATATGATTTCACTCGTATGTCAATTTAAGAAACAGAACAAATGAGCAAAAGGAATAAAAGAGAGAGAAAGGCAAACCAAGAAAGAGACTCTTAACTATAGAGAACAAACTGATGGTTAAAGAGGGGAGGTGAGTGGCGGTATGGGTGAAATAGGGGATGGGGATTAAAAAAGTGCACTTGTGATGAGCACTGGGTGTTGTATGGAATTATTGAAACACTGTATTGTATACCTGAAACTAATATAACAGTGTATGTTAACTAACCAGAATTAAAATAAAAACTTTTAAAAAAGATAACGGAGGGCACCTGGATGGCTCAGTTGATTAAGCGTCTGCCTTCAGCTCAGGTCATGATCCTAGGGTCCTGGGATCAAGTCCCACATCAGGCTCCTTGCTCAGCAGGGAGCCTGCTTCTCCCTCCACCTGCTCCTCCCCCTGCTTGTGCTATCTCTCTCTCTCTCTGACAAATAAGTAAATAAAATCTTTAAAAATAAAAAAATAAAAATAAAAAAGATAATAGCTGATGGACAACCAGTTTAATGCTTGTTAAGTAGAAATTAAAATTGCTTTCCAAAAAATGAGAACATATGTCATCAATGAAGAAGTTGGGTCTACTGCAAGTTTACAAAAGTGACAAAGTACCTTGAAATGACTCCTAAGAGACATTCCCCTTCTTTTTTTTTTTTAATGGATGTGAACTTCTATGTAACATGAGAAACAAGACCTCTTCATAAAGTCTCTGCAGAGATTGCACATGATAAAAGTCAGGCTCTGTTGCTTCAGATGTTGATCTCCCCTTCAGAATCACAACTAGAGGCAGTTCCAAGCCTTGGTTTCCAAAATAGCTTGCCACATTATGAGAGAATAGAGGCACATGAGGATAGGATTTCTCTCTCCATCCTGAAGCCATCCCTCCACCTTGTAGCAGCCTTATCTGAAACCACACTACCTATTGTTTAAAAAGATGTAAATTGTGCCTCCATTTAGAATAATGCAAACCACTCCCCTGTTTTCCCAGCGTCCAAGCTCTGCATGGGATCTTAATTAGCCAGAGGAACATGATGACAGTGGCAGTGCCTGTATTAAGTGGCAGAAAATCCTCTAAACAGAAAAACAACCAAAAAAATGCTTCAGACAAAATATTATTCAGTTCATTTTTTTACATCATTAGTTTTGTTTTTATTTATATATACATATTTTATTTTTTCAGTGATCCAAGACTCATTGTTTATGTACCACACCCAGTGCTCCATGCAATATGTGCCCTCCTTAATACCCACCACCAGGCTCACCCATCCCCCCACACCCCTCCCCTCCATAACCCTCAGTTTGTTTCTCAGAGTCCACTCATCTCAGAGTCCTCTCATCTTTTGTATCTCCCTCTGATTTACCCCAATTCACTTCTCCTTTCCTCCTCCTAGAGTCCTCCATTTTATTCCTTATGTTTCACAAGTAAGTGAAACCATATGATAATTGACTTTCTCTGCTTGACTTATTTCACTCAGCATAATTTCCTCCAGACCCATCCATTTGATACAAAAGTTGAGTATTCATCCTTTCTGATAGCTGCGTAATATTCCATTATATACCTGGATCACATCTCCATTATCATTCGTCTGTTGAAGGGCATCTAGGCTCTTTCCACAGTTTGGCGATTGTGAACATTGCTGCTATGAACACTGGGGTACATCTTTTCACTACATCTGTATCTTTGGGGTAAATACCCAGTAGTGCCATTGCTGGGTCAAAGGGTAGCTCTTTTTTTAATTTTTTGAGGAATCTCCACACTGTTTTCCAAAGTGGCTGCATCAACTTGCATTCCCACCAACAGTGTAAGAGTGTTCCCCTTTCTCCTTATCCTCTCCAACACTCGTTGTTTCCTGTCCTATTGATTTTGGCCATTCTAACTGGTGTAAGGTGGTATCTCAATGTGGTTTTGATTTGAGTTTCCCTGATGGCTAGTGATGATGAACATTTTCTTCATGTGTCTGTTAGCCATTTGTATGTCTTCTTTGGAGAAGTGTCTGTTCATGACTTCTGCCCATTTTTTGACATGATTATCTGTTTTTTGGGCATTGAGTTTGAGGAGTTCTTTAAAGATCTTGGATACCAGCCCTTTATCTGTAGTGTCATTTGCGAATATCTTCTCCCATTCCATGGGTTTCCTCTTTGCTTTGTTGACTGTTTCCTTTGCAGTGCAAAAGTTTTTTATCTTGATGAACTCCCAGAAGTTCATTTTCGCTTTCATTACCTTTGTCTTTGGAGACTGGTCTTGAAAGAAGTTGCTGTGGCCGATGTTGAAGTGGTTACTGCTTATGTTCTCCTTAGGATTTTGATAGATTCCTGCCTCGTGTTGAGGTCTTTCATCCATTTCGAGTTTATCTTTGTGTATGGTGTGAGAGAATGGAGATAAAGAAACAGCTTTGGTACTAACTAAACACAGGTACTTTGAGCTTGAGGAAACATGGAAAGACTACACAAATGTAAACCTCACCAAAATCTGTGCCTTTATCTGGTCTTCCATAGCACTTTGAAACTGAGCGGTAATAGGGATGTTCTGGATGTGTGATTCAATTCCCACAGGAAGTATCAACGCAATTCCATTGCCATTCCCTATATCCAACCATACATTGAATCAACAAATGATTATCAGAGGCCTAGGGGAGCCCCTACACTTGGTTTGGGGGGTATATCAAGAGGAAAATAGAATCCTTCCCTGGAAGTGCCAGCATAGTCATAGATTAAATTTGCCTAATTTCCCTACCTTCTGCAACTTACATGACAGCCCAGAATTGTTAGGGATATAATATAGAACTTTCAGATCAGTTATGTGGCCATGGTCAAAACACTGAACATGATTTTAATTTTAAAAAGGAGAATCCCATTATGAAAATCTCCCTAACAAGTTTCATTAGACTCCCCAACCCTGCCACCACCATTTCTGGTCTATGTTAAGTTTATCTGTTTAGCATATGGATAGGACTGGCCGACTGGAAGTTCAAGGATTTGCCCCAACTCAGAATTCATCCCAAAAATAATCAATACTTCAGGAGTTCTAACATGTAGATAATGTCAGATTTAATTTCAACTGTAGCAGAATTTCAGTTCTAAGTTCTAAGACCTCTTACCAATCTTTATGTTCAAGTTAAAGCAATAATCCTTACATCATTTTTAAATTATGCAAAATTCTAATCAATAAAAAGAGAGGAAGTATAGTGTATTAGTTTTCTAGGGGGGGATGCAACAAAGTATCATAAACTTTATGGCTTGAAACAACAGAAATTGATTCTCTCACAGTTCTGGATGGTGGATGTCCAAAATCAAGGTGTCAACAGGACCACACTTTCTCTGAAGGCTCTGGGAAAGGATTCTTCCTGCTTCTTCCAACCTCTATTGGTTGCTGGCAATTCTTGGCACTCCTTGGCTCTTGGATGGATTACTCTAATCTCTGTTTCCATATTCACACAGCCTTCCGCTGGGTGTCTGTCTGTGTCTCCGTTTTGTCTTCTTATAAGGATAGAAGTCACTGGATTAGAGCCCATCTTAATCCAGTATGACTTCACCTTACCTTAACCAATTACATCTATAAAGACCCTATTTCCAAATAAAGTCACATTGTGAGGTTCCAAGTGGACCTTAATTTGGGGGCATACTATTCGACCCAGTATATATAGGATGCAAAAAAACTACTCAACTCTCCATCACTATTTAATTTCAAAGGAAGTAAAAGTTAATATGGAATCTTCAACAGGTTCTCAATAGATGCACAGCTTTGTCTTATCTAAGATCGTAAAATCTGTCATCTCTATTGACTATGCTGATACTGTGTTTTATATTTACAAATTGCTTTCATACTGTCTCATTTGACAGTCACAAATACAAATATTCACCCTGAAACAGTCTCTTTTTACAGATACAATGAGAGACAGCTAAAGGAAGTTAGCCTTTTTTAAAAAAAGATTTTATTTATTTATCAGAGAGAGAAAGAGAGAGTGCACAGCGGGGGGAGCAGCAGGCAGAGGGAGAAACAGGCTCCCCACTGAGCAAGGAGCCTGATGCAGGACTCGATCCCCGGACCCTGGGAACATGACCTGAGACAAAGGCAGACACTTAACCAACTCAGCCACCCAGGAGTCCTGGAAGTTAACCTTTTATCAACAACTACTAAATATGAGTCACTGCCAACATGTAGTAGAGTTCTAATTGATTATGGAGTTCATTAATTAATTTATATTTTCATAGCATAAAAAAATGTGGTAGCAACGCTATGCAGAGAATGTACATAACATTCACTTAATTGCGGACAGAGCAAACACAGGAAAGCAGCTTTTCCCATTCTGTAGTATTCTATATCAAGCTGTTTGTGCAAGACTCTGTGAAACACGGGACAGGGCACAACCATCTCCAATGCGTTATTAACCATATCGGACTCTCATTGGTGCCTTCAGATACTCCTGGCAAAGCACAGTCTTTGCGGCTATATTGTACAGAAGCTGTGTGGTCAGGAAAGCAGCTTTCCCATTCTGCACCAAGACACTAGAAGAGCTTAATATCAGAGAGGCAAGGGTTCCACTGAGGTTTCTAAAAGTGCAGCAGTTGCCATTAGAAACTTCCTAGCCCTCGGATGTGCATTTTACGGAGTGCTCAGAGGGTGATAAACAGATCTTTTACTTGATTTGCCATCTGTGAATTTTAAAGCTGTTAAGGCACTTTTCAGTCTTTATTTCCATGATGCTCCTGATCACATTTGCTAGTTAGATGCGCTCACTATTATTCAGTTCTATTGAGAAAATTGTACTGATGCATCTCTAATTTGGCATTAGCACGGAGTTGCTCTTTCATTTTTTATAATGTACCAGGTAAAATAAATCATCTTGAAACTTTGGCCTATTGTGAGTGCTTCAAATAATTCTTTTCATTTCTTCATGACCAATAGCTTACATTAGAAGGCTGTTAATACATTTGAGTAGAATTTGTGTTCTCAATTCAACCCAGACTAGAAATGAAAAGGCACGGAGAAGCAACATGGCCAGGAAGGACAGCCTGAATCAGTAAGTTGTTACTCCTTGCCAAATGTAGCTTATTGTGAGAATGGCTTCGTTTCCATCCCCCTTTGCAGTCTGAGCCTAGATAACCACTATTGTAGGAGCCACAGGATTACACTGACAGCTGTCACCCAGGCGCACCCACACATTTTCAATAACCTTCACCTTTTTTCATTTGTTGGCTTTCTGAAAGACAAAATTGTGCTGATCCTCATTGTATGAAACCAAAACCAAAAAAGCCCTTCCATTTTACCTGGTGCTTTTGCCTGGGTGTCTTTCCTCCATGTGAATGCTGCACCCCCTGGTCCAGCTGGCTCTGGGCATTATCTTTCCAGTAGTAGCAACAGGGTCTTTCATTCAATCAATTTAACTCCTATTTATCAATCACCTACTATGTGCCCAGTACTTTTCTGGAAGTATTTACAGCAATGAATGAAACCCAGTTCCTGGACTTGTAGAGCTTTCACTCAAGGGGGTGGGATGGGAGGAGACAGGAAAGCATGTAAACAAAGAAGATTGTCATACAGCCCTGGGAAAAACAGAGCTAAAGGAATGGGTTAGAGCCAGGTTTGTCAACCTTGGCACTACTGACATTTTTGACCAGATAATTTTTGTTGTGGGGACCTATCTTGTACATTAGAGGATATATAGCATCATCAGTGTCCTCCACCCACTAGCACCCCACCCTGCAGTCCTGGCAGTCAAACATGTCTCCAGACATTGGTAAATGTTTCTTGGGGGACAAAAATCACCATCAGTTGAGAGCCACTGGAGACTGATATGACCAGCCTGGGGAGGGGAGGGAGATAAGCAGAGGTGACTGGAGCCGACCATAAAAGATGAGAAAGAGACAGTTTTAGGATGATTTAGAGGAAGATATTTGAGGTAGAGGAAATAACCACAGCAAGGCTCTAGGTGGGAGCAAGCTGGCCTGTTGGAGGCCTATGACCCTTCTGGAGTGAAACCACCACCAAATTTCTCTCTTAACAAAACCTACCAGGAAGGAGATGCCAAAGATAAAGTGATCAAAGACACAATTTATTTTGATACCTACTTATAGAACTGAAATTTCAGAACCTTTTTTTCTTAAATATACACTATTATTCAGAGAACTACTAATGTGTTTGGTATAAAACCATAGTTAAAATATAATTTTTTGGAATTCTAATTGATGTGTAACTGAGTAGTACTTAGTATCTTTTACTGCTTTTTTTTTTTAATTCCACTTCTCTTCCTTTTTGTTCTAAAATGGCTAGGTCTAGGACCCAGGAACTCTGGATATGGTACTCTCTGCCACTCACACGCCCAACATCACAGAACTCACTCACTTCCAGTCCTTTGTTCTCTGACTCTAATGTGTACAATGGGGAAGTTGAAGTAGATGATTCCTAAAGTTCCTTCTGGGTAAAAAATCTGTGATTCATTTGCAAATTAGTATTAAGTAATTTTTTATCTCATATGTTTGAATGTTATTAAATACAGCATAATCATAGCATTTTAGCATTAATGCATTGTATGTATTCCAAATATTGCAAGTTTCACCATCCCATGAACACAAATGTAGTCACATTTCCATGAAAACCTGAATTATTAGGTCTCAGGCTTCCTTCAAAGTCACCCTCAGTTATTTTGGGGGTACTATCAGATGTCACTTCACATTCAATAAGCATAAAACCAACCACTATGTTTTTCTACTCTGACATTTTTGCTGGTCCTCTCCTCATAAGGAGGTAAGAGAGCTGGTACACTGCCATGTCTCAGGGCCACCAGGAGATGACTGACTTTCTGGAGCTATCCTCTCTACTCCTGCTTTGCAGCAATCCAGTGTGCTCTACTGGGGGCACAGGGAGCATCCAGGGTGTCAAATCTTCCTTGGGATCTAGAGCAGGTGGGAGAAAATGATGAAGGTTCACCCACCTGCTAATGTTATGACTGCTTAACTGGGCCCTACAGTTCTTTCCCGCTCACTTTCATGTGGTCTTTCACAAACACTACTCCTTCCCCTTCTGACCTTTACCTATCTCCAGCTATACTCCATATAGTCCTCTTTATTCTCCTCTCTTTCCCCACCTCTCTCCAGGCACTTATGCATAAAACAGGCCCCTCTTTTCCTTTCAGGAACAGAAGCTTTCATGACCATCATTTTAGGCAACTACACCCCCATAGAAGTGACTAACTTGATGTTCCAAAAGCCATAACCCATGACCGACTCTGTTAAGAAGCTCTGCAGCTATGCACATATGAGAAAACCAAGAGCCATCGGCATCAAGGACACCAGCACCAGAACCAGTCCTTATACCACTCAATTTTATTTCCTGATAAATTTATTTCTCTACCCGACTACTGGATCCTAGCATCTTCTTACCTCCACTTACAGAGTTAGAGTACTTGGATCTCATGAGTGAAGTGCAGTCATGCCAGTCCACCAAGGTGCTTTATGATTCCTGCAAAGCTGGATTCCCTAACCATTCTGGTAAGGTTGTCAATAATCTTGCCCAAAGGTGGCAAAATCATCTCCTAAAACAACTGACTTGAAATTATTGATCCATTTAACATGGGCTTTCCTAATCAATATAGAAGCTTTGAGCCTCTGGATTCTGAAAGATGAATTCTATAGTCCTATATGACTTTCTCTGGCAATCAACTGCCCTAAGTAGGGTAGCCTGAAGATACATATAGACTTTGCTAAATAAATTTAGATTAAATAAGTTGTGTTTTCTAATACACATAAAAATTATTTCCCTATCTTTGTGAATTTTTTCATAGCTAGATCTTCTGTAATCCTGAGAAGCTATCTTTCCTTGGAATTAATATGGCACAGTAACAGCAAACTTGAGAAAAACTTCCAGGCTTGTACACCGCAAATTCATGTCCAACTAGCTTCAGCAGCAGTTGTCTTGTACACAATTCAGTAGGAGAGAAAGCAAGCCCCTCCAACATTCTGCAAACTCACAGAAATCCAAGCTGCTTAAATCTCATGAATCCTATGTGCATGAACACCGGAGAGCTTGCCAGCAGGAAGTTCAAACACTGGTTGCCTTAGATATTCCTAGAAGACTTTTCCTTAATTATCCATCAGGGCACCATGATATTAATTTAGACAAGAGATGACAATAGCTAGACTAATAATAGCAATAACAGCAGAAATAAACACAAAGGACAAATTCAGAAGCTAACTAGGAGATGAAATGGCTTATATGCCCACAAACATGCATGGGTATGGGCAATGAGGGAAGGAGAGGAAGCAGTGATGACTCCCAGATTTCTGGCTTACATGCTGGCGAGAATGCTGCCACTTTTTATTCAACAATAGGGAGAGAAGCAGAGCTGGAGAGAAATATGGTTAATTGCATACTAATTTATATTTGCAAAATGATGAAGCACATGGAAGAGCATATATTTTTGATTTACAAAATGCGTATATTCTTTTTTTTAAAGATTTTTATTTATTTATTTGACAGAGAGAGAGATCACAGGTAGGCAGAGAGGCAGGCAGAGGGAGAGGGGGAAGCAGGCTCCCTGCTGAGCAGAGAGCCCAGTGCCCTATGCGGGGCTTGATCCCAGGACCCTGAGATCATGACCTGAGCCGAAGGCAGAGGCTTAACCCACTGAGCCACCCAGGCACCCCTAAAACATGTATATTCTTATTTAAGAGAAAATATTGGCATTTACTATCTCTGTATTTGGCCCTTCATTATTTTCAGAAGCTTTATTCCAAAGTTTTATATATGTCTTAATAGGACACCAAATAATATTAAACAGCAGAAAAGGGAATTAAATAAAGTAATTAAATTAGATGAAACTTTTATTAAAACACTAATCAGGGGCGCCTGGGTGACTCAGTGGGTTGAGCCTCTGCCTTCGGCTCAGGTCATGCTCTCAAGGGTCCTGGGATCAAGCTCCGCATTGGGCTCTCTGCTCAGCAGGGAGCCTGCTTCCTCCTCTCTCTGCCTGCCTCTCTGCCTACTTGTGATCTCTCTCTGGCAAAAAAAATAAAAAATCTTTTATAAAAATAAATTAAAAATCTTTTTAAAAAAAACTAATCAGAAATGCTCAGTCATTTATTCAACAAACGTTTATTAAATGCCAGCTACGAGCCGAATATCATTCTGAGCTATAGAAATATAGATACTAATAATGCCTGACATGTAAGAAGTACAAGCCACCATGCTATTGCTTGACCTGCCATTACAATCTCCACCGTGACCCTGCAAAGAAGACGCTATTGGAATATCTGTACTTACATAGAGATGATGAAACTGAGAGAAAGACATGTATAGGAACTTGGATAACTAGTAGGGAGCCAGGACTTGTACCCAACACTGAGACTGCTATACCACAACTGTCTCAAAGAGCCCAAGATCCCTTCGGGAGGCAGACCCACAAGCAAATGATTATAAAGCTTTTATAATTCTCACCTTACTTGTTCACCTCAGATTTCACAGATCGGCCATTCTCCAGGCCTCTAACCACTGGAGTTAGTACACCTGACATGACCTATTATTACCAGCTTCTTCCTAATCCCACTTTGCCTGTAGTTGTCACAGTCCCTGGTTTTCAGTCATTTCATTGAGTTTTCCAGCTTGTAAACTGCCTGAATTTCTTTTCTTTTTCCTGCTATTTCAGTTTTTGCCCTGAATGCCTAACTTTTCCTTGGGGATACATCCCAACTCCATTTCCCACAGAAGTTTTAATCTTGGAATGTCTAATAGAGTGTGTTTGTTTTAACATCAGGGATAATAAATACTTAATATGGATGTTTGGCTTGGTGCGACGAGAAACCAAGGGCAGCCATCCATGAGCCAAGGGACTTACGTGTTTATTTAAATATAGTTTAGGTTTCTCTCCTCTCTCTACTCCAACAAGACTTAGCAACTAGAACAAAACACTGTGCCTTCAGTTTGCATTCTGAGACTGCTGAAAAAGTAAAAAAGTAAATCCCCCTGGAACATTTCTTTTTTTTTAGAAAGAGCAGGGATACATAGCAGGTGTTAGGAGGAATTACCCTAGAACTAGCACTAAGTGCCAAATCAGAAAGGAAGCTTATTAAAACCCCACTACCTTTTCCAAAGTCAAGAATATGCTATCCAGTATGAAGCCCAGCCAAGATGTCTGCTGTTGAGTTTTCAGTGAAAGAGAACATTGAGGAGATAGAAGGTTAACCCCTCTGGAAACTCTTGAGAATTCAGTATCCTCTGGTTCTGCTGCTCTGTTATTTGCCACATCACATCCCATACCCAAGTCTAAATTCCAAACCCTCAGAGCTGGATTCAGAGTTTCCAGGGTGGAAAGTGTAGAGTGAACCAAAGAGATCCCACACATGTAATTCACCCACTATCTCCACTCTGGAAAAAGCTACAAGGTTCTGGAGTCCTGGCAAGCAATAGAAGTGAGAGAATTCCTAACCCTGTTAAGAGTTTAGATGTTCAACCCTGAGGATAAGCATGAAATCAGCTTTAAAAAAAATGTGAAGATTTCTGGTCAACCTTAGAGAGGCAGACTGCTTTTCCCTACTTCCAAGAGAAGCTCACAGTAGCCCAAAGCCTAAATTATAAAGTCGCAACAAAGATGTCAATTCTTTTAGTTTGGAGAGTTGCTGAAAGAATAGCAAGGGTCTAGGTATTATGAATTAGACTAGCTCCATTCATGTAGGCTCACCTCTGTAAACAGTGATATATATCTGCTGATTTATATACTCTTTTAACTTTGTTTTTTAAAAAAAGAACTTTCAATATTTATGATGCTTTACCTCCCAAGCATCCTATGAGTTGAGCATTGGCTAAAAAGGTTTTAGCTCTCAATACAAAGGAGAATGGTCTAATCCTGTGAAATACCAAGTGACAGAGCAAACAATGTCGTAAGGGAGTAAACTCTGGTCCAGCATTCAAGCCAAAGCTGGATGGTCATTTGTCACAGATGCTTTAGAGACTTCTAGTAATTTGGGTGAGGGGTAAGAATAAATGACCCTAAGATTTCTTCCAATCCTAATGTATATGAGGAACCCATTTTTAATTGCAAAAGCATCCAAAAGTAAAGTCATCAGTGACTTTCCTCCAGTCACACACTCAGAAACTCTAACTCCTAATATACTTTCCACTAGATGATCTTCAGCATCACCAGCAAACTCAATCTCATACCCCAGGAGGACACTGGCTATGAAAAGTTCCCTTCAGCTTCACAGATAATGGGTACAAATAAAAGGCTCAACATCTGATGGATATGCTTTCACATATTTTGTAAGATGATTAACTTAGTATAGGTTTTACATTGGACTGTTTCATAAACTTCTGAAACCAATGCAAAGAGTATCTCAAAGTTAGTACAGAACGTTCTAGATAATTGGGTTAAACTAATAATTTTACTGCTACCCTCATAATCAAACATATGGCAGCACTTAATTTGGCTGAGTCGGTCTCATACTTAGACTATGGGAAAAAGAAGACTTTTTTCCAACATAAAGATCACAACCTTATATAATGGTATGCCTTGCATAACAGTCACACCCCTATTTTTGGACTGGCAGAGCCAGCATAAAAAGTGTTATCATTACACAAATAAATACAGCACTTTAGAGGTGTTTTTAAAGATGAAAATGCATTTTCAATTTTATTACTACTTTTCAAATGGCAGAGGCTAGACAGAGGTTCCAGGCACCTTGCTTGACTGCTTTTGAAGCTGTTGCAAGAGTGATCCAACTGACTAGAGCCACATATCTTCCTAAACAGAATTTCCCAGGAAGTCTGAGGTTATTTGGGTCAAGTTCATAAGGTATTTGATTCAGAGCCTGATAATATAGCTTTTGTGTTGTATGAGCACACTAGGACACGGAGCTATCCTTTAACTGAGACATAAAAACCACAGTAACAATCTACTTGTATTCATTGTCAAGTTTTCATACTATTACAGCCAAAGAAATGAAAGCCACATCCAACCTGCTTACTTCTATTAATACACACAGTGAACTTTGATGTAAATGTCAGACATGCTCACTTTAGGCTTCTGGTCAAATCTGCATGAGGATAATTAAATTCCAAGTTTCCAAATACCCCTTGTAAATCCAGCAGATATGATAGATTTCTCTTCTTGTACTAAGCTATTGTTTACTGCTCTGAACTACTCAACAGTTGTAATTTTGCAATTGACTGGATGTTGAAGGGTGTAGTAAGTGTACAGAGGGCTATGAATGTGTGTAAACTCAAAGCCCAATGCCACCTCTTTGATGTTACACTAACCCACATTCCCCCACCTTCACGAAACATCACCCTGCTTCAACTGGGTCATGGATACCTAGTAACCTGTGGTCAATTTCTCTTCCCTATATACCTTCATTGGTTCCACCTGCTTTGTCTAATCAGGTAGTCACTAGCCACATGTGGCTACAGAGTACCTGAAATGTGGCTAAACTGAGATGTTCTACAAGTATATAGTCACATACCAGATTTTGAAGACTTAATAGGAAAAAAGAATGTGAAAGTTCTCAATAATTTTAGTATTGATTACCTGTTGAAATAAAACTATTTTGTATATATTGGGTTAAATAAAACACATATACTAGAAATTATAAAAAATTTCTATATGTGCAATTCGTATTCCTTTTCTGTTTGATAATGGTGAGTTAGATATTTTTAGGCTTTCTCTGACTCAGTTCCACTGAGCCTTCTTCAATTAGACATAAGTCTTCTATCTTTTATGTCTCTTAATCTCTTTTTTGATCCTTTTGTCTTTCTGAGCTGCATACTGGGTATTTTTCATATTTATCTTCCAAGTTTAATCTCTTGTTGGTTTCTCTTGGGTTTAATCTCTTGTTAATCCATCCATTCCATTAGGTTTTGTATATTTGTTTATTTAAAGATTTTATTTATTTATCTGAGAGAGAGAAAGCATGGGGGGTGGTGACAGAAGAAGGAGACTCCCCACTAATCAGGAAGCCTCAATGCAGGGCTCAATCCCAGGACCCTGAAATCATGACTGAGCAAAAGGCAGATGTTTAACCAACTGAGCCATCCTGGTGCTCCTGTATGTCTGTTTTGACATTTTGAATATGGTTTTATTTGTTGAATTTCCACAAAAGATTTCGGCAGGGTTAGAAAAAGATTGAAAACTGTGAGGCAGTTTCTACTAATACTGAACATATGCATACTCTGTGACCTGACAATTCCCTTCCTAGGTATAAACCAAGAGAAATGGATAAATAGTAACTGGAAATTACCCAAATTCCAAGCAGTAGAATGAGTAAATAAATTGTGTTATACTTACACAGTGGAAAAGTGTATTGAATAAGAAACAAACTACAACTATATAGAAAAATATGAATGAATTTCATATTTTTATCATTTTCATATGTTGAGAGAAAAAGGCCATATCCAAAAAAGTATGTCCTATATAAATTTATAAAATGCTTAAAAAAAAAAAACAGGCAAACTGACTATGGTATTAGCATTCAGGTTAGTGGTTGCCCTTGGAGTGGGGAGATTATCTGGAAAAGTACATGAAGAGGGCTTCTGAGATGCTGATAAGGTTCTGTTCCTTAAGCTGAATACTAGTTCCATGGTGCATATACTTTGTGAAAATTCACCAGGCTATATAATTATGGTGTTTACACTTTTCTATGTGTAAGATTTTTTTTTAAATATTATAAATTCAAACTCCTTATCAGTCAGATTTTCAAAAAAACTTGGTGGTTAAAGCTTTTTCCCCCCTTTCAGTTTGCAATTTAAAATATAATATTCCTTGAAATCTTGCCATTTGCAATGATGTGGATGGAACTAGAGTGTATTATGCTACGCGAAATAAGTCAGAGAAAAACAAACACCCTATGATTTCACTCATGTGGAATTTAAGAAACAAAACAGATGAACATAGGGGAAGGGAAGAGAGAGAGGGAGGGAGGCAAACCAGAAGAGAGTATTAACCAAAGAGAACAAACTGAGGGTTGCTGGAAAGGTGGTGAGCAGGGTTGGGCTAAACGGGTGATGGGGATTAAGGAGGGCACTTGTGATGAGCACTGGGTGTTATGTGTAAGGAATGGATCACTAAATTCTACTCCTGCAACTATATGCTAAGTAGAATTTAAATAAAAACTTAAAAATTTTATATATATATGTGTGTGTGTGTATATATATAATATATAATATATACATATATTATTTATATATATATATATAATAATAATTCTTTATTTCCAGAGTTTCATTTTGGTTCTTTTTCAAATTCTGACTAATCATTTTTTAACAGCCTCTTCCTCCTTGCTCATGTTTTAAATGCTGTCTTTTATTTCTATAGATATTTTAAGGAATCTTAGTTTATATTCTGACTCTGATAATCCTTACATTGAAGTCCTTGGGAAGTCTAATTCTATGGTTTTTGTTTCTGCTTATAACTTGTGCACTCTGTAGTTAGTAACGTTTTATTATGAATTCATACATGGCTGATCTCAGTCTGTGGGGTTCCTAAAGAGCCTCAGTTGTGGGTGCATACCTCCAAAAGGATCCTTGTCTGATTTTGCTGGGCATTCTGAGTCTTACACTAGAATTATCTTAACCCAATTTTCTAACTTGAGGTTTCCTGGACAGCATATGTGGATAACGTAAATTGAAACCCAAAATCCTCATGAAGTCAGAATTCTCAGGACTCTTTTTATTACCCCATTTCCAGCCAAGGCTGGAACAAGCAACTTCTCACAGCAACTTTCTTTGCCAGTCCGTCTTTTCACAGAGCATACAGATCTTCAAGTCTTCTGGGTTTGTGGGCTCTTAATCAGGCCTGAGTCACTACCTTGTAGCATCCAAGACCTTGTCTCCTATTCTACCACACACACCACAACCACCCCGCCCCCGGCAACACACCCTCTGTTGTGTGACAGAAACCAAGGCTCCAGGTTTCTGTTATCTTCACACACTCCCAAGGCAGGCCATAGTTTAGGTGCTCACTCACCACTCTGATGTCAGCTCTTCCTGTTTAGCCCAATTTACCCTGAATTTGTATGAGCTTAGCTACACATTTTTGTATGATATCCAGCATTTCTCAGTGTGCATAATTAGGAGAGTTTCTCGAAACATTCAATCTGCCATAACACCGGAGGCAGGCGTGCACCAGGCCTTCTCCACCTGATGCTTAAAAGCTAGTGAAACAATATAGCTGTAACTTCCAGGGCTTTGGAGAGGCTCCTGTCTGTCACCTCCCAGCTTAACTGTATCTGAATTTTATAGAACTAAAAAATGTTTGACGTAAAGTGAGATAAGTTGGGATGTCAATTAATTTTCACAATATGCTACCACCTACCACTTAGTAGACCTACTTAAAAAAAAAAATCACCCAACAGAGAGAACCTTGCTACTTCTTTATTCCAAAGAATAAAATAATTCAGAAACCATTCATTCATACAACAAATATTCACTAAGAATCTACTCTTTGCCAGGCACAGTACAAAGTGCTCAGCACACAGAAGTAATTAAAACATGAAGGTGGCCCTCAAGGAATTTAGTAACAATTCCTTTAAGGGTTCCCCCCCTCCTTAAATGCAAACTGATCAATAAGTAGAGACTGCCCAGCACATAGTCTTAAGAGTCTGAGAACAAGTCAAAGTTCAGTAGATAAAAGTGACTTGTAAAAGTATGAATTGTACCCCTAACCGCTTCTGTTAGACCTCTTATACCTCTAACAGCTTCTCATTGCTTCTAGACTATAAACCAAACTCCTCCATGGCTTACAAGACCCTCTGGGATGTGCCCCTGCTTATCTCTCACTTTTCATCTTATACTATTCTTCTTGCTCATTCCATTCTCTCTACACTGCCTTCCTTCTGTTCGTCAAAGATGACTGGGTTGTTCTCAATTTAACTCAGTTTCATGCACTCTTCCTTTCCCCTAGAATACTCAATCTTCTCTCAGATCTTTATGTGGACCCCAAGTCCCATCATCTGGGTCTCAGCTCAACTGAGAGACCCTTTGAGAAGGTCCTTCCTTGACCACCCAGTATCATTTACCTGTTACATCATTCTTTTTCCTCGTTCCTTCATAGTACATATTGGTGTTTTACAATATCTAATTTTTTATGTATCTTCTCATTTATGAAATCCATTCTTTGCTTTTCTCTGTATTCTCTAAATGAAGTGGGCATATATAGTGGGGGCTCCCTTCACATAGGAGAATGAGTAGAATAAATAATCAACGATGCCTTCAAGTGTGAAAAATAGGAGAGTTGCTTCCACTTGTGCCACCTAATTGCATCCCAGGAAATAAGACAAGCAACAAAAACTTCCAATTAGTGCAATAGTTGCTATAATGTTCAGTGGTAGCTAAAGGGAGAGCAATGAACTCTGTTGGGAACAAGTGTGGGAAACACCAGAGAAACTGTCCCAGAAAAGGCAGCCAACAAAAGACCCTAAAGAATGAGTGGGCAGATGCTCACTAGACATGGTGAGAAAGAGTATCTGGACAAGAAAAGACCACGTGCAGTGGCAAGCAGATGAGAGACTCCTCCTTCCTTTATGCTGTCACCCTAAATTCAGAAACTGTAGAACTTCCCAAAGCGTTCAAGTGCGGCTCCTCATCCAGAGGCGGCCAGGGTGTCCTACTGTGGACTTTGATGCCAAGAGACTTTGCAATTTGTAAGTGAGTTGCTTCTCCCTCCCTCGGTGTCAGCACTCGGGTGATCAGGGTGTGACTCAAGAGTCTCCAACTCTCCCCCTCCTCCCCACCCCCTGCCCCGCTACCCCCAGCTCTCAAAACCCATCAGTGACTCCTGTGCTCCAGCACACTTTATAAAATTGCCAATACTGATACTGTGAAACACAAAGTCCTTTTAATGGTTACATTTTGTGTGTGGCTTATTTTTGTCTTTTAATGATTAAGAGAGAGTCCACAGAATATCTGTGTTCCAGTCCATTGCTTGATTATGGCTCAATGCATAAATCAATTATGAAATGCAGCTCTGGATTTTGGTCAATTCTAAAGCCTTCTTGTGCAAACTGCCTGTGGCTGGGCAGCCTGCACACAGCAGGAGGTAGACTCAGGTCTGTGACTCCTACACCACAGAGCTTCACAACATGACATCTGCAGACCACTAGTTCCATACCACCTAAAATTCTTTTTAAAAACTCAGGTTCCAGAGAGGGAGACGAATCATGAGAGACTCTTAATTATAGGGAAAAAATGAGGGTTGCTGGAGGGGAGCAGGAGCGGAGGGATGGGATAACTGGGTGATGGACATTGCGGAGGGTATGTGATGTAATGAGCACTGGGTGTTATATAAGACTGATGAATCGCAGACCTGCACCTCTGAAACAAATAATACATTATGTTAATAAAAATAAATAAATAAAAACTACTCAGGTTCCTGAATGCAAATCAAAACCACAATGAGATACCCCCTCACATCTGTCAGAATGGTTAAAATCAAAAACATAAGAAATAACAAGTGTCGGTGAGGATGTGGAGAAAAAGGAACCCTCGTGCACTGTTGGTGGGAGGACAAACTGGTGCAGTCACTGTGAAAAACAGTTTGGAACTTCCTCAGGAAGTTAAAAATAGAACTACACAACAATCCAGGAATCACACAATGGCTATTTACCAAAAAGATACAAAAACAATAATACAAGCATTACTGCAGCATTATTTACAACAGCCAAGTTATGGAAGCCACCCAAGTATCCATCCATAGATGAAATGATAAAGAAGATGTGGTGTATATACATACAATGGAATATTACTCGGCCATAAAAAAGAATGAAATCTTACCATTTGCAACAACATGGATGGAGCTAGAAAGTACAAGGTTAAGCAAATAAGTCAGTCAGAGAAAGACAAATACCATATGATTTCACTCATACGTAGAATTTAGGAAACAAATTAAATGAGCACAGGAAAAAAAGAGAGAGAAAGCCAAATCAAGAAATAGACTCTTCATCATAGAGAACAAACTGATGTTTACCAGAAAGGAGGTGGGCGGGAAAATGGGTGACATAGGCAATGGGGATTAAAAAGTACACTTATCATGAGCACTGTGTAACTATAGAATTGTTGAATCATTATATTGTACNTCTCTCTCTGTGTCAAATAAATAAATAAAATCTTTAAAAAAAAAATAAAATAAAAAAAAAAATAAATAAATAAAAAGTACACTTATCATGAGCACTGTGTAACTATAGAATTGTTGAATCATTATATTGTACACCTGAAACTAATATAACACTGTATATTAACAGTAGTGGAATTAAAGTTAAAAATTTAAAGAAAGAAAAGAGAAACAAATTCAGGTTCGTGGGTCCAATGACCCACCACTCCCCCAGACCCAAGTGAATTAGAATCTGTCATGAGTGGAGCCCAGAAATCTATCAATAAGAATAATAATTCTCATTATAGGTATATTCTTGTACCTATTCTTAAATATAGCATAGGTAATTCCTTCTCAGGCACTCTCAAGTATAGAGCCACCACCTTTTTTTTTATTATATTCAGTTAGCCAACAGATATTACACATCATTAGTTTTTGATGTAGTGTTCAATGATTCCTTAGTTGCGTATAACACCTAGTGCTCATCATCACATGTGCCCTCCTTAATACCCATCACCGGCTACCCCATTCCCCCCCCCACTTCTGTAACCCTCAGTTTGTTTCCCAGAGTCCAGAGTCTCTCATGGTTTGTCTCTCTCTGATTTCTTCCCATTCCATTTTCCCTCCGTACCCCATGGTCCTCTGTGCTATTCCTTAAATTCCACATGAGTGACACCATATGATAATTGTCTTTCTCCGTTTGACTTATTTCACTCCGCATAATCCTCTCCAATTCCATCCATGTTGAAGCAAATGCAGAACTACCACCTCTTAGCTTCATTCTGTTCTGTGGCAAAAAAGAAATGTTAATAATAGTGGCTAGCATGTACTGAATGCTTATTACATGCCATGATCTGTAGCAGGCTTCTCTGACTGACTGCCTTTCTTGCCCCAACTGTGTTACATAACCTCCCCCAGCTCAAGAAGCAACCAGTGGAGGGAGTCAGAATTTGAGCCCACATTTCTCTGACTCCAGGATCCATGTTCTCAGCTACTAATTAGACTACAGCAGGTTATGGTGCTTAAGAGCTGCTGCCCTGGCGTGATCCATGATGCGTTCAAATCCCAGCTGCTCCGATTTCTAGCTGTGTGCCCTTGGACAAGTTCTTTAGCCTCAACTTCCCCATTTATAAGGTGAGACTATTAAGCAATCTTACCCTATAAGACGGTTGCTTGTGAAAAATAATTGACGTGATTCATGTCAACTATTTAGCAGGAAACCTGACACATTGCACACACTCAATAAACATTCACCATTACAATCCAGCCTCCCCTTTCTCCAGCTTTTGGGCTCCTCAGCACCTGTCACTGGTCCCAGAGGAGATCTCAGGCAAGTATAAGGAGACAGATCTGAAGAAAATCTATTCCCTCTGCTGGAAAACAACCCATAGCACACACTCCACCAACAGTGGGTCAGTAGTGTGCTCTCCGGAGATAAAGGACGGCATATTATTTGAACTTAAATGTTCAAAGGGCATCAACTCCTTTCTAGCACAGAACACTTTCAGCCTTGCTTCTTCTTTTTCTTTCATGCCTCCTAATGATTCTGTCTGTCATTATAAACCTTTCAGTTCTGCTTCAACAAAGCACAAAGGAATTCCATCCTTTAATCCTCAAAATAGTTTGTCTTTATAGTTTGGCAGGTAAGAGTTGGTTGCAGCAGTTACTCCTGGAACCTGGCTCTCATTATGCCAAGAACTGCAATGTGTTGCTGCATCAAAGCATAAGTGATAACAAATGCTTTTAGATGGTGAGAACTGCTCTTTATAACCTGCCTTCCAAGTGCCCTCTTGACATCAAAGAACTTCTTTGACTACCATCAATCATCATTAGTAGCAAATGGTGATATCTGTCCAGGTGACATCTCTGCCACGGAAGTTTCATCCTTAAAATATCAACGACTGCAAGACTGAAATACAGAAATACAGTAAAGACTTTTTCTTCCATGGTAAAAATTATTTCATACGTCATTCATACTACCTCTCCAAAGGAGGTACTTAAAATTATTAATTTTTCTTTCTAAATGAAACTATTTTTATAGTTTTGCATTGAATTTTAAATAAGCCACTATTTATGAACACAGATATTTCAAGAGCCCAGAGAAAGGAGAGTCAGCAGAAAAAGCAGCATTGCCACACTATCCTCATGCAAATCCAATAATACGTCTGTGAGCTTCCATGTCCATCTCAAAACCTCCACCCAGAGGAGATGAGACATCTGAGGTGCACAAGCCCCCACAGACCACAGACAGATCTTCCGACCAGGCTGCAAAGTGACTTCTCCTTTGGAAAAGCCAATCTACTAAGCAACTCCCAAATGTAGCAAGACCCACGCAAACAGGCAGCTCGCTCCTGGGCAGAATTTCCTTCTGCTGCACCAGGCTGAGACCGTCCTCCCTCTGTAAGGGACTGAAGCTTTCTCAGCTGCAGAACCCTTTGAAAAATGGGGAAAAGATACTGGTCCCATAAGAATGCAGTATTTTTATTAATAAATTAGCCAAGCTTAAAAACTTCTTAGAAACATCCAATTCCAGACAATAAATGTTTGGGTGAGTATGCCTCAAAACAATGCTAGCTGAAGGTTTCTTCCTAACCTTCTATGAAGCCAATCAATTTGGTTTGAGATTCAACTCCACAGTGAAGGTATTCCCTCCTGGAGGGTATCCAGGATGAGCTAAAATTTGAGAATGACAAAAGTTTTGTAATCGAAAGATCTGCATGAGAAAAGGAGGCTCCCCAGAAGTTTATGTGTTGGATGTTGACGTATAATTTCCTGAAACCACCAAGAAGTTTCAGAGACCAACACAGAATCAATGCTGTATTTCAACAAGTGTAACAGCAAAGTATCAACTGCTTGTGATAAAATATCCTCATTAGAAACCTCTTTCCAACAGAAGGAAACTGTCTGCATTACAGAGAGGAGCTCCACTATCCTGAGAGAGCCCTAGGACTGACATTACTGAGATTTCACTCCGCCCCAACCCCAACTTCACCTGCTCCTACTACTCTCTAGAGCTGTCCAGTTTCTGTCTATGGGCACTTATGAAAATACAGAAAGAACAGCCTCTTCCCATGACCAGCATACAAACTGCAATAATAAGTCAAAGACTTATTGTAAAATTTTACTAATAATGTAATCGAATTATGAAAAGGGCTCTTATTAGGGATGGGAAAAAAGTTTATAAAATACAAGAAACTGAAGTCCAGATACCAAATACATTTAAACTTCTAACTAGAGTAGATTCCCACTGCAACCACTTAGACAAAAAGCAAGGAGCCTTTGTTCCACCCAGAATCCACCTTCTAGACTAAGTCCTAAGGTGGACTTCCTTGCTGTCCCCTTGGTCACCAAACCATGCAGCTCTTCCTCCCCTAACCCGAGGCCTGTGCAGGTCCTAGCCCCCAAGGTAAGAAACTCTTGTCCCTTCCAGACCCCCAAAGATTCCTCCCTGGGTTTCAGGCTATGTGGCAATAACTTCAGAGTTGCCTCCTTTGTCTTCTCGAAGGTTTTGTTACCACGGACCACTGGCCAGCATTTCTTATGAAATCCAATGTTCTCAATCAACTCATCTGAGTCAACAAGGCCTTAAGAGTTCACCTTTGCCAATCCTTTTTTACAAGTAAAGCAGAGAGCCTGAATGATTTGCTCAAAGTCACATGGCAAATTAGGGCGGAGAAGCCAGGCCTTCTGTAACCCAAGCCAATAGTTTTTACTGTTGGTGCCATGATGAGCCCTGTGAAGCCATGCCCATATTCCCAGAGATTCCTCTTCCAGTAGCTACTAATGCTACTGTTCCCTCACACCTATAAATTTCCCGAGAACTGACCTTGGGTGATAGAGCCACCTTGCCCAAAGGTGCCCAGCAATTACCCTAATTGAGGGCTAGGCTAAGAACTGATTGGTGCAAAGATATCAAATCCCCACTTCTGCACCTCAAGACAGATTAGATTCTGATGTGATTGTTGTTACAGGGCATCCCATAGGGTCATATTGACCCTAAGCTTCCCTGAAAGTACATCCTTTCTCCTGAGAATGCGCTTTAGTAAGTCACTTGTGTAAGAATCCCCTGTCTGGGGACACTGACCAGATGCTGCACTTCCCCATGAGTAGTCCAAGCTGGCAGATCAGCTCAGTCTCCACAATGGTCAAAAGGCCTCCATAGACCATCTTTATCAAGAGCCCAACAACATTAAATCCAGTGACTCAGAAAGCCAGGAATAGCCCCCTTGTCCCTTCCAGCTTAGAAATCTACTCTTTCCGGGCACCTGGGTGGCTCAGTCTGTTAAGCATCTGCCTTAGGATCAGGTCATGATCCCGGGGTTCTCCCTCTGCCCCCCCATGAATAAATACATAAAATCTTTATAAAAAAATTCTACTCTTCCCCTGGGAAAAGCCAACCTTCCTGCCCTCTCAGATCTCACCTGAGTTACAGCTAGGAGCTAAAAGATGTATTCTGAAGTCAGTAAGCAATCAAGCTGAGGTTATCAGCAACTGAACATTGCCTAAAAATACTATCAATGACTCATTTTTCCAGTTCTGCTCCTTAGGGAGCAAAGAAACCTTCCCTAAGGTCCCTTAATTTGCTTCTTGCATTATAAAATCTTTTAAATGGAGACTGGGGGACTCATCACAGCATTAACTTTAACAACAAGCCACCCATTGCTTTTTAAATGATTCTACTCCACTTTCTTAGAGGCATCACTGCACTCACTCCATGTTCTGAAGTTCTTACTGGATACAGTACTTGGGACAGGAAGGCATCATTTCTGGAGATCATTTAACTATGACTTGTTTACATTAAATAGCTTCCTGAGTTTGGACTTGTTTCTCTCCTGGTAGAGGGCAGATTATTGACAAAATATCCAGAGAATGTATAAAGGGCTTTGTAGCAATAATAGAATTTCTTTTATAGCATCTAATATGTACCAGGCACCCGAAATATGCCACTTTTACTCACAATAGGTAGACACAATGAGACTGGAGGAGAGTAAAAAAAAAATGTATCAATGTTATGTAACAATTACATGGTAGAAACAGGATTTGAACCCAGGTTCGTCTTAATCACAAAACATGTGATTGGGTCTCTTTCCCAAAATGTCCTTGGCATTGCTGAAGTGCCTGAGGCTGGTTCTATCCTGAAGCAATTCCTGTTCAAAGCCACATTTCCTACAGAGTTATTGGATGTTCTCAAAACTATACTACATTCTCTGACCTTGAGAGAGTGAAACAATACAAAGGGTGTCTGGAATGGATAAAAATAAGGATCAAAAGGAATTTTGCCAGGAAGAAGTTACATGGACATTACATCTAGAACAAACATAAAAAGACTTTGAAAGATAAGGAGAAGTCAAGAAGGTTAAGGACCTGAGGACCCAAGGAATAACATGATGGTGACTTCTAGATTTTCTTTTTCCTCATATATTTTAGATGAGATACTAGAGAATCCAGCTACCTGGAAATTATAATAGGCATAGGGAAAAAAAAAGCCCCTCTCTCCAAAGAACCAGGAAAGGAGTTAGCCTAGCCCCTTTAGACAGAAAACTTTTAAATAATAATCACTCTACTCCAGCCAAACACTGCAGAAAAAACTGTAGTCCCACCCTTGCCACATCAGCAAAGGCCTAGATGATAACAAGATATCCCAACCTTCTGACTACAATGATTTTAGAGAAGCTTGAATGGGGAGACTAGACTTCATCTCTGCTGACTGCGATCCTTCTCTGAGATGGTATCAGAGGAGCCCAGAGAGACTCAGGACTTTACCATTCACCACTCAGCAGTGCCAACCCCCAGAAGTTTCAGTGGAGGTCACATGGAGCAGTGTCAAGCCACCTCCCCCCCGCCCCACCCGCCCCACAGCCAGAGTGGTGTCAGCATCAATAAGCAATTACAAACATTCTTGAAACAAATGAAAAACTAGAAAGATTTGTCAAAGAAGTAAGAATTCTCAGCAAGGAAAGAGAGGATATAAAGAAAAACCAAGTGGATATTTTGGTACTAAAATACACCATAACTGAAATTGAAAAAAAAACAAACACCCTCAATGGATAGACTTAACAGCAAATGGAGAGGATAAAGGAAAGAATTGATGAATTGAGTATAGAAAAATAGCAATTACCCAATCGAAAACAATAGGGAGAAAGTACACTGATTAAAAAAAAAAAAAAACCAGACTCTCAGAGACTTGTGGGATTATAAGAAAAGACTAAAATTTAGATCATTTGAATCCCAGAAGAAAAGGGAAAAGAGGGGGTAAGCTGAAAAAGTATTTTTTTTTAAATTTATTTATTTTGACAGTGCGAGAGAGATCACAAGTAGGCAGAGAGGCAGGCAGAGAGAGAGAGGAGGAAGCAGGCTCTCCGCCGAGCAGAGAGCCCGATATGGGCCTCGATCCCAGGACCCTGAGATCATGACCTGAGCCGAAGGCAGAGGCTTTAACCCACTGAGCCACCCAGGCGCCCTGAAAAAGTATTTAAAGAAGTAATGGCTGAAAACTTCACAAACTTGGCAAAGGACAGACCCAAGAATCTCAGTGAACACCAAACAGGATAAACCCAAAAATCCACACCAAGACACATCATAATCACACTTCTAAAAACTAAAAACAGAGATAAAAATCTTGAAAGTAACCAGTAAGAAATGATATATTAACTACAAGGGAGAAACAAATGGAATGACAGAGGATTTCTCATAAGAGATCAAGGAGGCCTGAAAGAAGTGGTCCAATAGTTTCCAAATATTGTAAGAAAAGAAGAATCAATCCAGGATTCTATGTCTAGAGAAAATATTCTTCAGGAATGATATTCTCAGATGAAGGAAAACTAACACACTCACCCTAAAAGAATGGCTAAGGACAGGTCTCTAAACAAAAAGGAAAAAATTTTTAAAAAGGAATCTTAGAACATCAGGAAAGAAAGAAGAGCAAAGCAAAAATATGGGTAAATACAACAGACTTCACTTCTCTTTCGTTTTTAAAATATGGTTTATAATTAAAGCAAAAACCATAGCACTGTCTATTATGGTCTCAAGGTACGCAGAGAACATATTTAGAACAATCATAAAAAGGGGAGGATAAAGGGATGTAAGTTCCTATACTTCAACAGAACTGGTAAAATGTCAACACCAGTAGACTATGGTAAGTTTGTATATATAAATATTATACATAGAACCATTAAAAAAAAGCTTTTTAAAGAGACATACTCAAATACAAATCAAATCAAAATAACACCACTCTAGGGCGCCTGGGTGGCTCAGTGGGTTAAAGCCGCTGCCTTCGGCTCAGGTCATGATCCCAGGGTCCTGGGATCGAGGCCCACATCAGGCTCTTTGCTCAGCAGGGAACCTGCTTCCTCCTCTCTCCTCTCTCTCTGCCTGCCTCTCTGCCTACTTGTAATCTCTCTCTCTGTGTCAAATGAATAAATAAAATCTTTAAAAAAAAAATAACACCACTCTAAATTAAAATAGAATTCTATAAAATGTTCAAGTAACTCACAAGAAAGCAGGAAAAGGGCAAAAGAGAGACTGAAGGGGAAGAAAGTGGGAACCAGTGGAGGCATCTCCATCTCTTACACCAGGATCACGCTGGAGCTAACCAGACCTTTTCCACGGGGGAATAGTCTGTCTGCTATTTGGGTACACATTTGGGGTGGAGACAAAGAAAGGAACCGTCCAGGAAATTCCACAAAGATTTTCCTCAGGAATCACAGTGGGTTGGTGAATGCTTGTACTGGTAATCGTGGAAAGCTCTTTTCAAAGCCAGCAGGTTGACCTGCCTTCACACCAGCAGGGGCTCCTTGGTAAGCCTTGGGTCTCAGCTAACCTTTAGCACAGTGCAGCCTCCCTCCTTAGAGAAGGTGGTACATTTACAGTCCAATTACAAAGGCAAAAGCCCAACTTTGTGTGCAACCCATGCTGCTGGGAAAAAAACAAAAAATGGAACTAAGGTAGCTTTGACGAAGCCCTAGACAAGGAGAAGAAACAAGGATGATCATTTGAATCCCTGCTCCACGTGCTTCAAGAAATGAGCTAGATTCAAAATCAGTCAGCCTTGGTAAATGCTCCTTACCAGATATATATAAAAGACCTATATTAAGAGGCATCTTGAATCCTGGAATATTAAAAAGAAAATGAATAGTGAGTTCTAGAGTAGTTCAACCTCCTTTGAATTTCATTAGAAGAAGTTATCCTGAATCCTTCCAGGCAAATGAGGAGCCCCCAATCTTATTAGTAAACCATTTCATAGGATCTGCTGGCCCTGTGCTCCTGGTCCCCCAACCCTATGTCTTCTAGAAGACTGCTTCTGAAAACTTTCCATTACAGTTATCTATAATTTTTATGCTTTAAAAAAAATTTTAAGGTGTTGAGGAGGGTAGTTGTACATTACATGACATTCATTATTCCAAAGGTAATTTTAATCAGTTGAACATAAAAGCATCTTAATATCATCAATAATGGCAAGTGTAATTTTAAATATTAAAATCCACATTAGGAAAGAAGGGGCTTTGATTCATTCTCTCCTTCCAAATAGACACGATCAACTTGGCACACACCTCTGATCTTCTTTTCTACCATCCCTTCCTCTTTTCTTCCCTCTGCCTTTTTTCTTCCTTCTCATTCTTCCCCCTTATAACAAAAATCAGGGTTGACCTCAAAAATCTGATTATTCCTTCTCCTTCCACATACTGAGAAACCAAAGACTGTTCATAAAAGTAGCTCTATTTTTCCCAGAAAAATATCTGTTGTTATGTTTGCCCTGCCTTTGGCCAACTTTAACATATTTTTCTATTGAGTTCTAGTCTGTACCCCAGATTACTAGAAAGTATGTTTGTTGACAATACCAAATAGAATCCCTTAAGGTTTCAGAAACAATCTTCCTTTCACCAAAAGGCAAACAGCACAAGGAAGGCTCTCCTCTACCTACATCCTCCTCCAAGTTCCCAAGAGCAAAACTGGCCCTTGCAAAATATTTAAAGGTTTCTGAAAATTCAGAAATGGGGTTCTATGGCTTCTTATATACTGTTAAATTTGAAATTAATGCCTCAAGTTAGTTTAGTTCTTTCTAGCTTCCCCTGATAGTGAACACTAAATTTCATGCTAATGCTCCCAAACCATCTGCCTGCAATGCAGGACTCACTTTTTATTTCATTTTAAATATGTTCACATCACCTCATGACCGTGGTTCCAAGTGTCTATCAAGCTTGCTTTCCTCTTATAGGTGGGCTGGGTTTTACTGTATTAGTCCACAACGCTCCAACTTTCCACTGGCACACACTGGCACGCGGAGCTAGTAGTTTTCTCAAGTAGTTCTGGAATCCATTACCATGGAAACAAAAGATATTAAAAGCTGTTTTTATCTAATAGGAAAATCAAGAGGAACTCTAAAAAGATCAAAAGTATTTTCAAAGTAAAGGCATAATCAAATACATCTTAGCTGGGTTAAAGAAGTCTTGGGGTGGAATAATGAGGAGGAAAAAAGGGGTGGGTGGGTAGAGTGACAGGGACTGCAAGGAGCATTGGGAGCCTCTGGGGCTGGTTAACTGATGGACCAGTGGGACTGCTGCCCAAGTCTGTCCCCAAAACTGGCTAAGAGAACCCAATTCTCTTCCTCACCCAAGGTACATGAAATAGAATTAGAACTCTGTTCTCTCCCCACATATATGAAAATGTATTGTCTGTTTTTCTGACATTGATAGTATCACACAAACTTTGGTCCCAATATCCCTACCCAACCATTCTAAACTAGGCCCAATGGAAATGAGGACTAAATGAAAGAACCTTAATACAAATATGCTCATTTTATCATCTCTACATTTGATCTAGAACTTGATCCCATGTGTTGAGGAAATGCAATCATGGGTCCTATTTTAGTTTGGGAAAGGAGTAGGTATAAACCACATGTATTTATTTTGATGTCCTCATTGTTTTTCTGAAGTCCAAGTAGTTTTACCACATCCTGTCATTAACTTCAAAGAATAATTTTGGATACATTAGTCCTTTCCATGGAAAACTTCCTGATACATAAAGTGCTCTAGCCACCTGTAATAATATAAATTTTTCCCATTCAGTATACTCCTTGGAAAACATCTGTAACAAAAGAAAGCTCCCATCAACACTGCTAAAGGAGTACATGTTTCCCAACACTTCCCAGAGAACTGTGTGGCCACTCCAGAAGCAGAGAAGCCATATGGGTTCATGGGCAGTCAGACTCAATCCTTGCATTGAGGCTACTGCCCACTGAAGATGTGGGGGCCAGCCCATCTGCCATTCCAGCCATTCCACACGAGGCTTACAGTGTAAGGCCTATAGAGCTGAAGTCCTGTGTGTTCACTCTTCTGCTCAAAGGCAATCTCTTAGAATAGAAAGGAAAAAATGGACTTAAATTAGAACAGGACTAACAGCAGGATTGTGTTCAGGGGAAGGAAACTATAACACAAAGGATTTAAAATTATACTGTACGAAAGGTTGTACAAACCAGTGGCTCAAAGCATGAACTTTTGCATTTGTCAAACCAAGGTCTGAGTATGGCTTGGCCACTTACTTTCTTTCTTTCTTTTTTTTCAAATTTTCATTCAAATTCTAGTTAACATATAGTGTAATATTGGTTTAGGAGTAGAATTTAGTGATTCATCACTTACATGTAACACCCAGTGGCCACTTACTTTCAACATTACATAAGCCCCATTTCCTCATCTGAAAACCATACCTATCTGATGGAGTTGTGATCAAATAAGATCAGGCATGTAAGTGTTTAGCACAGGTCCCAGTATATAAGAAGCTTTCAAACATTAGCTCTTCTACTGTTACTAGTAGGAGCAGGTAAAGCAATAGGAACTTTCAGCCTAAAGAACTCAAGACACAGGAATGTCTGTCTCATGAAAAAGAAATGCATCAGAAGACAGAAGCAGGGCCAATGGGTAGAAGTGACTGACCAGGACATCTGTTCCCCTCTTAAGCACCAGGATTCCAACTGGCTAGATGGGCTTCCCCATCCTTTCTGGAATTAAAACCATTCTTAAAACTCTTCAAGGGGGAGAAGAATTTCAGTTCAGAATAAAGAAAAAAACTGATGCCGTTAAAAAATGGAGTGGGCCATTTTGTGAGATTGTTAGCATCTCATCACTGACAGTGTAAAATCAGCTCAGGATGCCTTCATTTGGTACCAACTATGTGCCAAGGACCATGCCAGGTACTCTCAGGAACATGAAGATGAGTTAGACATGTTCCTTGCTGTCAAAAACATTATATTCTAGAGGGGGGTTGGGTAAAGACATATTTAACACAATTAAGAGGAGCAAAAGGCAGCACTGAATTGCTATGTACCAAGGCTCTTAACAGATTAGAGTCTGCTTTGGATGAAAAGCTATAATGGAGGATCTCAGAAATTCCTTCCATTTCTAAGGTTCCATAATGGCAAGTATTAGGAGAACTAGGAAAAACAACTTTAGAAAAAAATAAACTAGTTTGTGCCAAGCCTCCTAAAATATTTTTTTAAGATTTTATTTATTTATTTGACAGAGAGATAGAGAGCACAAGTAGGCAGAACAGCAGGCAGAGAGAGAGGGATAAGCAGGCTCTTGGAGGAGCCCGATGTGGGACTCGATCCCGGGACCCTGGGATTATGACCTGAGCTGAAGGCAGCGGCTTAACCGACTGAGCCACCCAGGTGTCCCTAAAATATTTTTTTAAATGTCCATTAGTGGGTATGATATTTGAAAACAGTGGAACTCCACTAATGAATTTAACTGAGTTAACTAAATCAAAGTACAATGCAAAACTATATACTTTTTCCTTCATAAGAACCACTTTCTAACAGGGCATAGAGTCTTTAAGGCTAATTCTCATCATGTAGATGTGATCAGCATATTTATAGATTTTACATTTATTTTACTTCAAATCCTAAACTTGTATCATTTTACTAGAATGAAATATTAATGCTATTAGGTAGTATAAACATCATGAAACTTTAAAAATAAGGTGTTAAAATAATATTTATTCATCTATCTTGGACCACTACAGTATTTTAGATCACTGATTTAATATCTATTTTTTTATCATGTACTGTGCCTAATACTGATCAGTACAGGCTGAAATTTAACTGTAATTATAGTCTAAAAATACTGGTTTTCATTTTAGTTCCTCATAATTTAGAAAAATACATAAAAGTAAATATAAGCCTGAAGCTTCAAATCCCAATTCTCCAGGCATGTGTTTAAACCCATCCAGCTTCGCATGCAGACCCTTGGCCCCTTCCTCCCAGGGAAGTGTTGGCTCAGAGCAGCATGGAGGTGACAGATGGGGCATTCAGTTTAGGAGTGGTGCTGGGTTATTTTATTTTCGTTAGAGAAGGAAGCTGTGGGAAAAATATTCTCCACTTAATCTATTTTATTTTCAGCAAGGTGTTACCTGTAAATACTAATTTATACACATGCAAAACTTCACTAGATACTTTAGCTGCATGAATATAAATGAAATAAAGTAATCCAAACTAAAAAATGGAATTTCCAGCATCTTCTTTTCCTTGGGTGGGGGGGGTGCGCAATACAAGGCTTTAAAATTCCATCCCAGTAGTTACAAAGACAACAGAGCATCTCATAACTAGCTCCCATTTAAATCAGCAGGGTTACAAGAGTAGAAATTACAAGTTAAGGTACTGCAACATTAAGAAGAAAAATAATCATTAATGCCATTTTCGGTACAGAACCAATTTCCAAATCACTCAAAACACAACACCGAGAATCCTGTAAATTCTCCAAATTTTTATATTGTTGAGATCTAGGACCACTTTGTGAAACAGAGAAAGGTGCAGATACGATTACCTTCGGTTTAGTCAGGGGTCAGTAAGATAGAAATAAGAAACTGTGGGCCTCTCAAGGACAGTGGTTTTGGTTATTGGGATGAGGCAAATAAAATCAATTCACTGATAATGTATTTCATTTCTCTCTCAACAATTAATTATATATCTCGGCTTAATGATAATAACATAAACAATCAAGATATGCATGTGACAAATGAAAAAAAATTTTCTATCTTAAGTTTTGTCTATTTCCAAAGTGCAAAGAATGGGGGATGGGGGTAAGGCTTTTCCTAAGTTCACTAGCTCTTTGCTTGAATCCCATAACAATTCACCTCCTTTACCTATGCCTACCCTTACTGAGGGCTTAACATTCTGCCCTCTCGATGCTCTGAACACAGCTGGCTTGGATTTTAGCAAAGGTCCCAAGTTTTGTATTTAATGGGAGCAAGGAAATAGCCCTCCAATCTTCTTCATTTTAAATCCTCCTTAGAAGACTCTTAGGAGGGAGATGCTATGAAGAACAAACAAGGTTTTCACTTACTTCCATCTTCACATAGTTGAACAGGCAGACTTCAGGTCAAAGCTTCATGGCATTCCCAGGTCTGGAAGAGCCCTCCTTGCCCCATCCTGGCCTCTGGGTGGATGTGCTCCTATTCATCCCTCCGGGTCCTGCCCAATCCCCTTGTTACCATACAAAGACCTTGACTGATAATTGCAACTTCCTCAGGTGAGGCTGGCCTTTCTTCAAAACCCTGGCACCACATTATAGCCTTTATTATATCGCTTTATGTTGTTTGTTGTTATTTTCCATATTTCTCCCCAATTGGATCTAAGTAATGTGAAGGCTTAACATCTACTTTCATAGCTGTTCTCTAGAGTGTCAAACATGATGCATATACTTATGAGATGCTGAATAAATCCCTGCTGGGGGATTGATTTATTACTACCTGTTACATCTGTTAAAGAAGGAGAATAAGTGAATAATATTTTATTCCTGAGCCACAGCCAACTCATTTATAAAATTAAGAAAATACTACCTGGCATTTCTTCACCTTATTCTGCTTCTCTTGGTGGAAAAAAATACAAAACAGATTTAGTGCTGAGTTTAAGGAACTATACCAAGTACTATTCAGCACCATCTTATAACCCTCTGACAGGATTCTGTCCTTCCTAACTGGACCTCACTAAAAACTGCATTATAAAAATATCATTTCTTTTTCCCTTTTACATGTGAGTAAATTATCCATGTTTGAATAGAAAGAAAATTTACCAGGGTATAATTGATATGTGTTTGACTGAATTATTCACACGTTAAACAGGTGGAGAAAGATATGTCATAGTGTGAGTCAAAACTTAACATATGTAGGTCCACTAGCTTTCTGGTTGTCCAAAAATGAATGTGACTTCTAAGGAAAGTACCTCTGAAAAGAAAAAAAAAAGGAAAGTACCTCTGAGTCCTTTCAGTGCTTACATTTCTGACATTTGTATCAGAAAGTGATAGGTATAAATGTTACACAGTTCATCCCTGAAAGAAAGAAACATTATTCCCTCAATAAAAAGATCGTGTTCTTTGTCCAGAGTGGGCCTGTGTTTCTACGTTGGGACACTGTATCAAACATGGAAAAGAAAGGGAATTCCAACCCAAAAGACAGATTTAAAGGCTGCCATCTTGCTTTGGGGTTAGTCAGCGGCTTCCCCTCAACCGCAACTCTACCTCTTATACCATCAAACTGGGGTTACTGGCAAAGAATCCAAAGGAGCAAAAATTCATTATTTTTTTTTTCAAAAGTAGCGCTTTTGTTTGGTGCTTGAAACAACATCAAAATTTAGCACCGCTTATCTTTGGGTCATCCAATCCTCCCCTTGGTTTTTACTTCTTAAAAAAACGGACTCTTACCACCTAACACATGTATTTGCAAAGAATAACAGTACCAGTACTTTTTTAGTTCAGTTGGCTGGAGCATGGGGTCAGTGAGGTCCCAGTCTCATGTCCAGTCTTCAGAAAAACTAGATACCCTTCTCCATGCCAGAGACTATTACCTATTAATTGTGTTGTTTCTTGGGCAATGACTACACGTCTAATACTAACCTGCCATTGTTCACAAAATAAGGCAAGTCAGAATGAAGAGCTGAGAAACTGGAAAAGATGTATAACTCAAAATGAATCTCTTACTGATGGTGGACATCAGTATCTTCCTCCTCATTATCATCATTATAGCAAATATTTATGGTGCTATTAGCCAAGGATCTTGCTTAGGACTCCATGCACTTTATCTTATTTATCTTCATTTAAAACCGAAGGAATAGTATGAAAGAAATACTATTATTACATAGTCTTTATAGATAAAAAAGCTAAGACTTAGAGAGAGTAACCAACTTGCTTAAGGTAATATAATATAGCTAATAAGCATTACATCAAAATTTGAACTCAGGCAGTCTGATTTCAGAGCTTGACCTATTTCATATAATTCATATTAATCTGTTTTACTCAAGAGTAATCAGCACCACTAGATAAGTATATTACAATAATCTACAATTTGAATAGACAACTCCTGTTGATAAATATCTATATGCCACAAATACCTGCACAACAAATCTTCCTAAGTAAATGCCACTTGTTTTATAAACAATATAAATTCAAACATTCTCAGAGCCAAGATGATAAACTATTTTGAGAACTCTTACAGAATTGCCACAATGTAAATACTTAGATTTTTAAAGTGTGAGAAATAGTACATGCACTCATGAAAGCTAGAGTTTAATCTCAATCTATGTAGAAGGAAGCAAAGATGGGAACCTGGAGCAAGAATACATCACCATCCTCACATCCCCAGGGAGCCTAGCTTGGCTCTGTGGGGGACACAGAGACACATCCACAACCTCTAGGGAGCTGGTCCTAACCAATAGATCTGGGGCTATGTTATACCAAGGAACCCAGTCTCCCAAGCACAGGGGGAAGCCTAGGAGAGTCTTGGAAGGAAACTAAGGACCAATATTGAAAACGCGTGCCCATTAGCTTGCTGAGCCTAATGGAGTGAGGCAGCAGAGATTGGCCTCATTCTGGAAACAGATAAAGGTGGTTTGGGATGATGCTTTACCTGGACTCCTTCCCACCCCATCAGCCTGGTGTTCACTATGTACTTAAAATACATAAAGATTACATGTATATTTCTATGTTATTAAGAATGCTTAGAGATAAGGAAAATCCCTAATTACAGCCAAAAGAGATGTCTCTGTCATTTGCCAGAGAGTATATTCTATCACTTAAATTGGTAAATAGGCCCTTTTTCCCCACCATGGGGAAAGAAGGGCCTCTTGTGACCCTCTATTGATTAAGACTGCTGTGGAATGTTATTTGCAATCTCATTGCATAATGGGAATCAGGAGGTAGCTGTCATGGTTTCTGAAGACAAATTGCTGGTAGCTGAGACAAATCATAGCCTCTTTCGTCTTTTACTATTCTCAATTCCCAGTTAATGTGTATCTTACAGTCTAAGTTTCTTAAATCAGTCTGCTCTACTGTCACAGGTAGTAAAAATGAGTAAAAGTGGTAATCTGCGCGACCCTGCTTTAGGAATCATGTTCAAGTGACCATTATGCTGATCATTATTCCTGAGCTATGCATTATTTAATAAGGAACACAACTTCCAAAAGGGCACACAATTAAAAATAGATCCATACAGCAGCTGCTGTGATTATGACCAATATGAACAGAAATCCAACCAGGCATGAGTCAAAATAAAAAAGTCTGCTGCCAGACAGAACATTGTTCAATCTCATTTTTGTTTTGTGTACTTTGACTTGCTAAGTCAGCCAGCAAGTGATTTATATGGAGCAGTGGTTCTCAAAGTGTGGTCTGTGAAACAGCAGCATCAGCATCACCTGGGAACTGTTAGAAATGCAAAATCTTAGACCCCAACCCAGACCTACTGACTCAGAAATTCTGAAGGTGGGCTCAGCAATCTGTTTTAACAAGTCCTCTGGGTAATTCTGAAGCATGCTAAGGTTTGAGAACTACTGGGCAAGAGCCAGGGAACAGCCTTTGGATTCTTTTTTTTTTTTTTTTTTAAGATTTTATTCATTTGACACAGAAAGAGAGATTACAAGTAGGCAGAGAGGCAGGCAGAGAGAGAGGAGAGAGGAGGAAGCAGGCTCCCTGCTGAGCAGAGACCCCGATGTGGGCCTCGATCCCAGGACCCTAGGATCATGACCTGAGCCGAAGGCAGCAGCTTTAACCCACTGAGCCACCCAGGCGCCCCAGCCTTTGGATTCTAAGTCTTCCTAGAAAAGTACATCTTTCATTGCAAAAAGTTATCTTCAGAAGAGTCTGGGAAGAAACCTGCCCTGAAACCAGATAAAACTACTGCCATCTCCAATTTTGCTGTAAACCTAAAACTTCCTTAAAAAAAATAAAGTCTATAAAAAATTTTTTAAAACCATCAACTACAATTTTTAGGGTGAATGAGTAGAAAGAGCACAGGAATTTCCTTATGCACGTATGTGTTTGTTGTGTATATGTATATATATCTATTTGTGTATACACACACACATATACACATATATATACATATATATATACATATATATATGTATGCTGATTTGCTCTAGAAAGGTTTTCAGACAAGTTCTTAATAAATCACATTCAGGGGTCCCTGGTGGCTCAGTCCTCTAAGCCTCTGACTTCGGCTCAGATCATGATCTCAGGGTCCTGGGATCGAGCTCCGCATCGGGCTCTCTGCTCTATGGGAGTCGACTTCTCCCTCTTCCTCTGCTTCTCTTTCTCTCTCTGTCAAATAAATAAATAAAGCCTCAAAAAATAAAATAAATGAATCGCATCCAGGGCAGGGACAGCAGAGGCCTGCATGCTGTTGGCACAGCCTGATGGACTGGGATGAGAATAAGGCTTCGTGGCAGGGCTGGAACTCATGCCACCTTCGGCTGGCAGGGGGCGGGGGGGGGCACGGTGCAGAGGGTACAAGGGAGCTTCCCCAATGCCAAGTGAAAACATCTTCCTGTTTGTGCCTAACCTCATCGGTGAGTGTGCTGCCCCCACCTCTAGGCCCAATGGGAGGGCGAGGGGTCTTGGGCAGGCTCTCTGATCCCACCTTGACTGTCCCATCCATCCCAAGGTTATGCCCGGATTGCCTTCACCATGGTTTCTTTCTCCTTCATGCCCTGCTGCCCCCTCAGGGCCTCCTCCTCCTACTTGCTCAGCAGACTTCTGGACGCTTTCCACGGACACGCTGCTCAAGCCCTTAATCAAGCCTGCTATGTTTATCCCTTGTGCTGGAAATGAGTTCTTCTACTGCCTTCTCCACCTGTTCAATATCTCTGAGGGACCTTTAGTTGGCTCTGTGGGTTTTCCGAGTGGGCCTCTGAATCACTGCCCTTATCACGGTGCTTAAGTCTCTCATTAGTGTCGTCCAACTGTCACACCCGCAACCTGGCTGGCCTGGACATGGTGAACCGTGCCAGAAGCCTCCAGCCCCTGACTGCCCACCTGCCCTGGGAGTCTCGCTGTGCTGCAAGGCTTTCCTCTCCCTCCTGCACCGTCCCAGGCTCACATCTTCCTAATGTGTCATCTGGCCTGCTGGGGGGCAGGGGAGGGTGTCAGTCTCTTTGGTGAGGTTATGTTCTTGGAAATCCTGAGAACCAGTCCCACCCCTGGGTTTCCCAAGGACCTGGACTTCAAGTCAGGAAGGATGCTCAGGAGGCCCCACCCATACAGGTTGGGCTCCTGGGGCACCAAGAGGCCTGTGACCACAGGACATTGTTGTACCTGCTTGCTCAGCCCTGGAGTCTGTCTTGGCATGAAACTTGAAGGACACTTGAGTGAGGGAGACAGGCCAGATTTCTCAAAAGGCAGGGAGTCTGACCTGTGCCCCTGGTCAGAGGAAGCCTGCAGCACCACATCCAGGAGGGAGAGAAGGGACCATGCAGATCCTTTCCCATCCAAGTCTCCCGTATCAGGTCTATCCTGGCTCTGAAAACCTCAATAATAAACGTGGGGGCGAGGGGAGGTCACCCTCCAGGACTTGGTTTCCTTTGAGATACTCTTGGACCAGGGCATGGGTTGAGGGGAGCTTGGGGGAAAAGGAAAATAGATCTGGATCTTTTCTCCTAGTTGTTTACTGACTGGCTTTGTCCTGTCATTCCACCATGACCTCAAGGAGAGGCCTTCCCTGCCACCAGAGCTCATGCCTGTCTTTGCCCACCTGCCCTATTTCCTAATGACGTTGTCACTGGCTGTCTCCATTTGTTTGTATACCTCATATTTTCTACCTCCCACCAGAATGGAAGCTCCCTGAGGACACAGACTTTTCTTATTCCTTCTCTATCCCCACAGTGAAGATGAACCTTAACCAGGCATAGTGGAGCTGCTTAACAAATATTCACAGACAGAAAAAATAATAAATAGCATCCACTCACAAGCCATTCTTGTGGAAAGACTCCTCACTATTTTCAAAACAATCTCATTACTTAAAACACTCAAAAGATAGGCATTAATCACTAAGTAAGCTCTTCAGATACCTTCAGTATTCATGGTAGGGTTTCAGACTGTTCACAGCTAAGGAAAAGAAAAGTAAGATTAATTTAAGTTCACCAAGTTTAAAAATCTGCTTCACCCAATAAGAGTCATGAGGCTCCTTTAGTGTTTTGAGCCCATGACCCCTGCACTGACTCTTAAGTTACTTCGTGTCATGAAGAGCCACAGTCTATGATGTGTTAGTCTGCATTATAACCAGGCATTTTGGTAATTCATTAACCCAGCTCTTTTGTTGCTCCATAAAGGGGCCCTAGCATACCAAAATTCATTCTGAAGCTGATGTGTTTAGATGAGCCTCTAGCATTGTTTTAGTTTTCTTTCAAATGATAAATAATCTTAAGAAATCAAAGTGAAGTAACCTATCATCAAGCAATTTATAAAATAAAATTTATAAAATAAATGGTCTGTTCATATAATCAAAAACCAAGCAGCTGTTTAAAAAAAGTTCCCTAGTTCTCAATCCTATGCAAATATCAGAATCACCTAGCGATTATTTAAAATATACCAATACCAGGGTTCCACCCCAATTTCTCTGGTCTTGGTTACAGTGTGAGCATCCACATTTTTTTTTAAAGATTTTATTTATTCATTTGACACAGAGAGAGAGATTACAAGTAGGCAGAGAGGCAGGCAGAGAGAGAGGAGAGAGGAGGAAGCAGGCTCCCTGCTGAGCAGAGAGCCCGATGTGGGCCTCGATCCCAGGACCCTGGGATCATGACCTGAGCCGAAGGCAGCGGCTTTAACCCACTGAGCCACCCAGGCACCCAGCATCCACATTTTTTTAAAAGCTATACAGGTAATGCTAACATGCAGTCAGGGTTGAAATTACTGAGATAGAACTATATTAACCAACATGGAAATGTCTCTCAGATGTATCATTACATGTAAAAAGTCACAAGACATAGATCTTTTAATAAAATTATATACCTGTGTATATAATTTTATTAAAATGAGTTTAGATAAGGTCTCTTTCTGTTTTACACTACTTACTTATTCATTTCTTAAACTTTTCAAAATGAGAATGTGCTCATATCTTTTACTTATTTTTTAATTTTAAAAATCTGTTTAGAGAAAATGTGAATTTGTAGGAAAATGAGGAAGCACATGAAAATAGTAACTCCCAAAATATACTATGTCTCCTTCTTTCCCCCTTCTTCCTCCTTCTGTTCCTTTTTCTCAAAGAGTATAAAAGTAAAATAAATAAAATTCCATTTCTGTCCTATCTACCCAACACAGACTATTTCCAACGTTTGGGATTGGGGTGAGAGAGGAGAGATGAAGGAAGTAGAGAGATACAGTTCATTCATTCATTCTTTCATTGGGCAAACATTTATTGGATTCTCAGACAGGTCCATGCTAGGTGCTGGAAATACAGCAACAAACAAGAGATACATGCCCTCATTTATATCAAGATATTATCCTTCCCTAGTGGAGCTCTGTACATGTCACAAAGAAACAATCTCATCAACAGAAGTGCGAAAAGACTTCCCAAATAGAGGTAGACTTCATCCTGGAGTTAATGGTAGCCATTAAAGAATGTCAAGAAGGGAATGACATTACCAAGTCCACATTTATTTACTTATTCATATAAATCTTATATATTTTTATAAATATTTATATCTCACTAAAAGTCCAGTGACCATGGACAATGCTCACGTCCCCAAAACTCCCACCTAGAGCCACTATAAGAGAGAATACCCCTCATCTTTCATCTGAGGTGAGTGGGCTCTTCACAAAGTTAAATTAGAGCTTGCTACCATGGCAAAGGATTGACTTAAGGAGTTATCTTTCAATTTGCCATTATCTATTTGCCATCAAGTAACATTTAACGTGAAATGTTACCTCCTGCTGAGTTTATTGATTGTGCTTATATATCTGTCCATCTAACTAAGATGAGCCTGAATATGGCAGATTTACTTCATCTGAGTTTACGGTTAATAAAGCCCACTGTATGCAATAAATTACTCACAAAAATGCTTGGCTTTATGGAACTGGTTGCTACAATTAGTAGAGTCTCTTGAAAGAAACATATCTTTGTAAACATAGCAATGTAGGTGAAGACCTCCAAGGTAATGGGATGTTTCACTGTACTTCAGTTACTTAACATTAAAGTCAATTTTAGCCATTTATAACTGGACCACTTGCACATGTAAAGAAGTTATCCCTCCCACAAGTGGATTTCTATTTAAGTCTCATTTGATTGCTTTGGGAAGTCTACACTAAAAACTACTTAACCCCTATCCTTCAAGAGTAGAAAGTTCATTCTCTAGGTAAAGTTAACTAGAAAAAGAAGAGAGAAAAAAATTATATCTGACCCTGCCCTTTTATGCCCCAGACTCATCTAGTGTGGACATTAATGTGAGTGGTTACCTCCCAGCACTGATGTGCTATTTTTAACTTGGAATGTTTAATCCTTGCTCAAAGTATATCATTAGTGTTTTGAGGAACAGAATTGCTCTAATTTAAAGGAGGGGGTAGAAAATGTTCTAGAAAGGAGAAAAAAATCTGAGCTCTTTATAAAACATATGCAAATTCCTCAAACTTGCTTTTTAAAAAAAAATTTAAATTATGGGCTTCCCAGTCAACATTTCCAAAAGGCCCCTACATTCTTTTTAGTTCTTTCTAAACTACACAATTCTGAGAGCTCAGCCCCTCCTTTCATTGGTCTCTTTGCAATACAAGAGCCACTGGGGTGGCATTTTCACTTCTGGATACGTAGGGTGAAGTGGTTCTGGGTTTGCTATTCTGCAGTTACATGTTACATTATCCTAACTGATACCACTATTATCTAAAACCATTAACTTGCTGTAAGGATTAAACAGTCCCTGAGTGAACACTCTGCCCTCATGGTAACCCATTTATGACATGTGGGTGTTTTAAGGCACAGCAGTGCTTCTAAAAAGTTCAGATCCTTGAAGTCCTCATCTGTGGCTCTCCAACTTGTTTTCACTCCCAACACACTAAGAAATGCAGAACACTTTAATCCATAGAAATGATTCCCAGGTGGCTGGTGGGGACATATACTCACACACTGGGTCCTGTCATTTGAAAAGCCTCTGAGGTCATTTTGATAAGCCAACACACCACTGGGGCAATAAGGAAAGAGAAGGGTATGAACCCCACCTCATGGGGCTGAAAATCACTGGTTTAGTAGAGCATTCATTGTCTTATGGGCAGAGACCACAGGACAGCTTCTAGCTCTAGCCCCCTGTCCAACTCTCCACTGAAATTAGAGGGTGATTTTTTTTTCATTTGTCTCTGGGTTTTGATAGGAAGAGAACCAAAAATAGAACAACATCTCTTCCCACTAGAGAGGAGCAGAGCCAGCTGTACTCCTGGGCAAAAGAAGTGGCCACCCACGAGGTATAGTCTCTGCTAGGGGAGCTGAATGAACCTCTCCAACCAATGCCTGAATCCCCTTCATAAAGACAAATCATTTCATCCCACTGTTAGTGACCCTGCAGAAAACAGAATCCTCCTGACTTAAACATAGACATACTATATGCAGATGACTGATAATACAAAGCTCCTTTCCTGAAACCAGGCTTCGATTAGAACATAGAAGGAGACAGGGGACAGGAGAAGCTGCCACAGGAAGAAGGCTGGAGAAAGAGAGAGATGCCTGGAGGTCTTTGTCTCCTACACAGCTTAGCCCAGGCAGATACAGCAGGTGAAGAAAAGGCTATTCCAGGGTTGTCCAAAAAAAGAGAACTAAGACATCTGGATAATACTTCCAATTTTAGCACAAGTATTTTCTATAGAATTTTAAAACAGGTGACAGCTACACTCTCAAGACCTCAACTAATGTTTATTGTTGGGAAGGACAGTGAGTAAATTAAGACCTTGTTTATCCTTTATCATGACTTTTCATTGTTTGTGTATTTTCAAGCCAAGATGTACTACCTTCTTTTAACTCCATTAATTTAGGAAAAAGTGGCAATATATTGATATCTGTGCATCTTTTTAGATTCTATGGGTGTTATGCCATTCTGAAGGGGCCCAAACTCCAAAAAACTGTTCTAAATATTCACCTTTATTTAAGTCATAGCATCTGGCTTAATCACAGTATTACTTTTCAAAAAAAAATTGTAGGGGCTCCTGGGTGGCTCAGTCATTAAGCATCTGCCTTTGGCTCAGGTCATGGTCCTGGGGTCCTGGGATCGAGCCCCGTATCAGGCTCCCTGCTCTGCTGGAGGCCTGTTTCTCCCTCTCTCACTCCCCCTGCTTATGAGTCCCTCTCTCACTGTGTTTCTCTCTGTCAATAAATAAATAAAATCTTAAAAAAAAAAGAAAGAAAGAAATTGTAAGCCAATCTCCAAAGCACTAATTTGCTAAACATTCCTTTGCTAACTATGCTAATATTTCACGGCAATCCTAGCACACATGTTTAAACAGAATACATTCACACGTAAAGTGAAACATTTTCTATTCCAAGAATGACTATCATCATTTCATGATTAATATCAGTGTAGAGTGCTGGCTGGAGTCTCATGTAAATCATCAAAGTGAATTAAAATAGCAAAACAATAAAAGTTATCATCAAATTCACATGCATGTGGTTCTAGGTTCAGCTGGAAGATAGGCTAAGCACCTCTAGTCTCTCACTTACTTTTGAAAGACGCACACTTTTCAAGCCCCAGTAATTTGGTTAATAAATACATTTGCTTCCACATACTAAATGCTCACTCTGTGCCAGTGTACTGATTTTAGTTATGATGTTTACCATAGCCAACACCCCCTCCTGACTAAAAGTCACCCACTCTCTGTGATTTGCTCAAGGGTGGCAAGAGAAGCCCTCTCGTATGCTGACCACTGTCTTAAGGGTTGACCTATAACACTGGGTTGTGCCCAAAGAGTCAATGGTAATTCCTCCACCTGGGCAAATAAAGTCCCTCCAGAACTACTCAAGACAGCAAAGAGAGAATTGGCTGGTTGATGACAGGACAAAACAAAGGGAAGCCGGATCCAGACTACATAAAAACCAAACCCACCCTTCAGGTGGCCTGAAGGTCTCTGGCAGCTCAAGGAGGTGAAGGGTATGGGCAGGTATTGGTGGAACCCTGCATTTTCTCATTAAATCCATCCAAAAACCTAACATAATGTTATTATCCCCATTTTACAGATAAGCTGATTCTATCAATGTAAAATTAATATCAACATGCTTTAAAAAGCTCAGATAAGCAATTATCACCAACACTCCACTCCTCAAATCCTTGTCTACATTTGGCGGCCACCAGACTATAGAAAGGAGATGGGATTCATAGGAATTATGACGGGACTGATGGGAACCAGAATTAGTGTATAAAGGAAGGGTAACAGAAGGAAGGGAGAAGATCCTCATGAAGGTTTCTCTCTTCTCTAAAAGTGGGTGTTGTAAAGGAAACAAAGAGAGAGACAAACCAAGAAATAGACTCATAACTATAGAGAACAACCTAATGGTTACCAAAGGGGAGGTAGGGGGAAGGGGGGTGGATGAAAGAGGTGCTGGGGATTAAAGAGTACACTTACCATGATGAGCGCTGCATAATGTACAGAATTGTTGAACCACTACAGTGTACCCCTGAAACTAACAGAACACTGTATGTCGGAATTAAAATTAAAAGCTTTAAGAAAAATAAATAAAACAAAAGTGGTTGTTGTTGAGCAACAGTCACTGAGTTAAGAACAGAAAAGAGATGCTTTGGAGCAAGTGGGAAAAGAAATCAAGTCAGAGAGGAAAAAGATGGTGGGAAAGTGGCTGAAACTGGACACCATCGCAGAGCATAAAATGGCGCATAGCTCAGAATTGAGACTTTTGGGAGAAACTCTAGATCCCAGAATGTGGTGAGAGACATCTGGAAAATCCTGGTCTTCATCTTGTCTCCAAGCAAGGGGTCAGCTAGCCCAAGGGAAATTATTCTAGAAATGACGAATTAGAGCACCTTTGGCTGCGTACTTTAATCTTGTGCCCTTCTCATTGCCAAGAGGCTCTTCCTAATGTCTTTCCAAATGTCTCCAGTACTTGTGCCTCTTCAATACCCCTTAGACACAGAGAGCTTCTGCTCAGCAGCATCCTCATTTCAGAAAATTTCATCAATCTGAAAATAGTCATTAAGCTGCCTCTTAGCATTCTGTCCTCTAAACTAAAGGGATTCATCCAGAAGCTGGACAGCCACTAGGGGGAGGTTACAAAGAAGATTTCAGCATACAAAGTGAGCCAGACTCCATGGTGCCCCAAGATATCTTCCAAACCAAGAGTCCTTAATTCAATTCCTTTCATCTTTTTTTGTGAAGTTTTCCATCAATTTGTTCATTTTTATCACCATAGTTGCCACCTGTCCAACTTCTCCATATTCCTTTAATATTTTTAAATCTAATATGCCCAGGAAGTTTTTCACAATATAAAACAAAGCCTCATTAATTCAGATTAAGTTGAGAAAGTCATGTCCCACTGAGAAACCAGTGAAAAGTGCTTTCAATTTAAAAAATTATCTATTATAGAATACTACATAATAGATATTAACAAGCAAAATGAGAAAGTTAATGAAAGATGGTGAGTCACAACAACTTACTTTTATGGCACTTCATATTTTTCAAAGTATTATTCCATGCATTATTTTATTTTGTCAACTTTATTCAATAAGGAAATGCAATTTATAGGTAGTAGATCATCAAAGCTATATCAGATAGGCTTGAATTATCCTGCTTAACTTGAACTTTTAACTCAGTAAGAATTAAATATAATTATTCCAAGTCTATATCAGACCAGTCTGAGTTAATGAGGTTCTGCTCTATTGTAGTTATTACAAACCTGATAATTTTATGGCCATATTATATCCCAGGATGTCACTCCCATCTACACGTTAGTAATAGATACTGTTTCTTCACACAGGAACTTTTGTCATAACAGAGCATCCCATTTTAAAGAAGCTTCACCAAGTAAATTATCTCATATCTCAAATACCATAGAAATGTTTTATATGAAAAATGTGCTAAGATTTCATTATACTCTCTAAAAATACTTGCTCTGACTTACAATGAACATCAATAAGGAAGATATCGCAAGATATTAAGGACTCAACAGAAATTATCACCTGTTTGTTCAGTGGAAAAGAAAAAGTTCACAATTAATCCAAACTAACTAAACTAACTAAATCAACACATGTATAAACCCAGTCACAGAATCCTCTATTTGAGGAACCTGGGTGATCCTGAGAAGGTCTATGAACATCTTCACCATGTTCACTTTCTTCTTAAACCTGTGGTTGGAGTCAGAACAATTTATTGTCTTTCCACAACGATCAGAAAGACAATGCCTTTACCTACCTTAAAAAGTCTTAAAATGTTAGCGACCATGATGGACACGGAGCTTGCTGCAGCACCTATGACACCAGAAATCTTGTCAGGCTTGGTGAAAATGGGTGGATCTCCATTAGCACACTTCACGTCAGAAGCGTCTTTCTCTATCAATGCCTGCACGAACGTTAATGACTGCTCCAAAGCATAGGTGTCCCTGGAGCACGTGTCAAGGATCCGGACACCCAGAGTGATATTGGAGAGGAGATCAGGGTCCTTATTAATCTGGTCGATTGCATAAAGCATGGCCTCCAGTCTGTGGATCCCCTTTTCCTTCTTCAGCTCCCCACAAGGTACCCCTCTCTCTCCCTTTGCATGGACAGGGAAGAGACCCCCCAAAATGATGTCCCCATCCACTCGTATGGAATGGGCATACTCCTGGCTGTGAGTTCTTTGCATCATTGTGAGGATCCAGTAGAACTTGGCGGTCAGGAGGAAGAAACAAGGGCAAGAGGCTGATCGCTTTCCCTCGCATACCATTTTCTCCACAGATGCTGTTGCAACCCAAGACCCAAAGTTTATTCTTGCCACAGAAGAAGGGGGACCACCAGAGGCTGCACCTTCTGGAGGCTACCATCAGGGCCCATGGGGGAAAAGGCTCTATGGGTTTCAGCAAGTTTTCTTGATTTGAATGTCACAGTGAATTTCCATCAGACCCCTAAGGTTCAATTTTATTTCCATACAAAGTCAACTTGCCTGGAATGGTGCAAAAATTAGAATAACAGCTGAGGTTCTGAAGGTGGGATGAGGTCAACAATTCACGTCCTTGAAGTCAGCCCTGTAGCAGAATTATTCCTGGGGGGTAGGGGAAGGGAAAAAAAGGGTTCAGTTCAACGGGTCTACATTTTTCATATTTTTAAGCCCTGTTTATACCAACCTCTTTTTTGTTGTTGTTTGTTTCATTTCCCCTATTCAGTAAGAAACTAATTTTTTTGTCCCCCTATGATTCTGAACACCTGGCTGCACTGCATCTAAACAGAGAGACTGATGACACTTTTGGAGCAAGGGAAACAGAAAAGTATCAGAAACTAGGCTGATTCTCCCAAGCCACAAAGTATTTTTATTTACCATTTTATTTCAATAAATCCAATTTCCATGCAGGTAAAAACCCTGTGATTGATGGCATTATTTCTTTTCAAATCTGTTTTTACTTTTTACGGCTGTCTGAATTTAGCATTTAAATGTTGTCCACAAAATCATAATGAAAGTTTATTTTCTGTGATGTATTCAACAAGCCAGTCATCTGTTAATGACATTTTTTTGGTGCCTCAGATTTCCTAGTGGGGAAAAAAATTATTATTAAATCAAAAGAAAGANAGAAAGAAAGAAAGAAAGAAAGAAAGAAAGAAAAGAAAAGAAAAGAAAAGAAAAGAAAAGAAAAGAAAAGAGTGAGTGAGTCAATCCAAGGACCCAAAATGTATACGTTTTATAGCCTGTGAAAAGATTTAACATAAAATGTCAGCTATTTTGTATAAATTATCTTCTTGGGTTCTCTGATAACAAAACAAAGACTTGAAAATGAGACACATGAAGAGGGTTATATGTGAAGATATGCCTATGAATTTGTTGGGGTGGAAGCAATTGGTATTCTCAGAGTGCTGAAAGCAAACATTCTTTGATCCTAGAATCACTAGGAGCAAATCAGAGCTGGAGATCAATTGAAGAGCTTCTTAATTTTGTCTGACTCAGGAGGGAAACCAGTTATTTCATCAAGGCTAGAAATAACCTAAAATGAAAACGGCTAACCAGCAAAAAAGTATAGAGAAAAAGTTTAGGACCTTCAATCTTAAAGAATCCTGNGAAAGTAAACATTCTTTGATCCTAGAATCACTAGGAGCAAATCAGAGCTGGAGATCAATTGAAGAGCTTCTTAATTTTGTCTGACTCAGGAGGGAAACCAGTTATTTCATCAAGGCTAGAAATAACCTAAAATGAAAACGGCTAACCAGCAAAAAAGTATAGAGAAAAAGTTTAGGACCTTCGATCTTAATCCTATGACAGTCTTTCAAAGGACTTTGGAGGAAGCTTAACTGAAAGCAAGAACTGACTTAACATAAGAGACTCTGATATCTAAAACACACTTACAATTAAGTGAATAAACAGCACAAGCTTGTTTTGGCAGGATGGTTCATCTAAGGCTCGTTTCTAACCCATATATATATATATGTATGTGTATATATATATATATATGTATGTGTATATATATATATAGGTTTGAAACCTGAAATTTGGACAATTCTCCTCTAACTTAGCCAACCAACATCTGGTTGTATTTTCCATTCACTTGTTTAATTTCCAGTTCATAAAATTTTCATTCCATCCTCCCTGTCCCAAAGGAAAGGATACTGCCTCCCTAGAGGATAACTGAACATATGTCCAAAAGCCTTCAGAGAGAGCTGCACTTTCTTCAGTTTCAGATTAGAAAAGAGGGCTGGCTCATCATAGCCTAATCCCCTGGATTTCTGAGCATACACCTGGAGTATACTCAGAAATACAGCCAATGGCCCACACTGCTGAGAAGGTTCTATTCTGCCTGTGACAAGCATTCCCTGCCTCCTGGCATGGGCTAAGTCCTAGATTCCCTTTATTCTGCCCCCAAATAGTCCTTTTCTGATTTTTCTCACCACTTGACTGATATTCCCTCATGTTCAATTCTCCTAGCAGCTGCTTCTCCCTCGGAAAATCTGTGATTTGACAATACCCTGACCTCAGGCATTCCACAAAAGGAAACACTCAGAAAGTCAACTTGACTTTCTGGATAAAACCGTTTAAGTGATGGACCATAAATTACATCAACCACCCATTAAGAGATGTAGGATTATGTTTTACAGTTTCACAAGGAAGACCAGTTATAAGACAGTAAAACCTCATTAACTCTGACCACTAATTCAGAGCTTGAGACCAAGTCCACATGGCTAGGCTGACCCTTAGCATATCCTTTCTGACAGAGCACAGAATAAATGGATATGTGAAGGAGAAATGTTTAAGGGGGAAAGGGAAGGACACCTGTTGTTCTCCAAAGACCAGCCTTTCTTCATTACACCAAGCCACTCCTACGTACTTAAAAGAATAAATGGTTTTCAATTATACAAACAAAAACAGTCCATCTGTTAATTACAAATCATCCTTCCCTGCTCATGTGGCATTAACCTAGCTCCGTTCGCTGTACAGTCCCGGAATAAAACTGAGTTTCTTATAAAAGTATTTGTGTTTGTAATAATTTTTTAGTTTCTTTAGCATCTCATAGGTCTATTTAGAGCTTTAAGTTAAGGAAAGGTTGGGGATGAGCAGCAGCAAGGCAGGAATTCATTTTCTTTAGTGGATGAATGCACTTAAATGGAAAATGAGATGTTCCATTTTGGTTATTATTGATTGGACAGCTCACTTGAATTTTTGCTTAAGTTCCCTCCCCTGCAACATCGAATTAATGGTGCATAACCTCTCGAAATCTTGGTTTTCTTGTTTGTGAAGGGATGACAGAACCCAGGACCTGCCATGTAGCACACACAGAAACACAGCACCTGGTCCAGGCTACATAGTCAGTAAACAAGAGCTGTCGTTGCTAATCTAGTCTGTAACTCATTTTCCACTAAGGCAGAGCAACTTTTTCTATATTTGCCCAGTTGGTGAGGTTTTTACTGAATTTTGTCACTTTAAAATTAAAATCATCGGACACCTTGGTGGCTCAGTCGGTTAAGCGTCTGCCTTCGGCTCAGGTCATGATCCCAGGGTCCTTGGATCAAGTCCCACATGGGGCTCCTTGCTTGGCAGAGAGCCTGCTTCTCCCTCTGCCCATCCCTCCCCCTGTTTGTGCACTCACTCATGCTGTCTGTCTCTCTCTCTCTGACAAATGAAATCTCTTAAAAAATTAAATTAAAATCAGAATCACTTATAAAATACTGAAATACTGCAGTTATTTCAAAATTTGATATGACATCATAAAAATCAGACTCTCAACAACTGAAAGGTTTAGTTTCCCTCTTAAATTTTAAAGACAATTTCAAATTTTGTGGAAAACCACATAAATTCAGTTCCATTGTATAATTTTACATTGCCTAATCATACTCTTATGCAATTCTTGTAAACTTTAATCTAAACTCATCCTTCTTAGAGTCAATGAGTTTTAAAGAAATAATGACCTTTTCATACAACAGAACTAAATAGCTCTCCTTCATGCTTGGCTTAGAATAAAACCATTTTTCTCTCAAATGGACATTTCTCTGGGAATGGGTACAAACCTCGCCCATGCTGATGGACTTCTTCAAGGAGGTGTGAGGTCTGCAATCCTGAAATCAGCCTCTAAGGAGAACAGATGCCTTACACTATTTCTGCGTCCACAGCAAGGACTTCACAACCTGTGAGGCGGGTTAACCATTAACCCAAGGAGCCCTACAGGTTCTCTCCCTCCTGGCCAGGGTTAGGTGCAAGAAACATCATACATCATTAGCACTTCACCAAAAGTGCCTGCTGGCCCAGGGAGGAGGCCTCCGGCTGGAACTTGAGTCTGGGGCCTCCTAAGAGTGCTCTGTTTCCTTAAAGGCCAGCAGTAAGGACAGCTCCTCAAGGGCCAGGACCCAGAATTCTGCTTCTCTTTATTTTCTACATACCTTCTCTCTACCAAAGACACAAATGTGCAATACAGTAGCTCATGAATTTTCATACACCCAACATTAGCTCTTACAGAAATGAGAAAAGAAGGCCCAGAAAGGTTGAGTATGGCCCAAAGCCCTGAGCTAGTAAATGGCACCGCAGTCAAAATCTTCAGGCCCCCAAGGTGGGTCCTGCCCTTCAGAAAGCCCTCAGTGCTGCAGAGACTGGCTGACATGTGAGTATGAAGGCCCTTCCCCTCCACTGAAATCTTCCAGAAACATGTAGATCCTCAACGGTTAGCTCTTTAAGAAAATTACTGGACTAATTAGGAGGAGACAATCTGGGGGCATTTTCTAGAGGAGGGTAATTTCCAAAGCCCTCAAAGGCCTGAGGATATCAAACACAGTTTGTGCAAACCCCTACTTCAAATCAGGTTTCCTGGCCAGCCTTATGCCAAGGAAAACAAACCCACCGTCCCACATTGGGCCCTTCAGGTCTGTTAGCATGTCTTCCTCCAGCACTTGGCAAGTACTTTTAAGACATGATATGGTAAAATCCTCACTGAGGAATATCATTAGCCAAGAACTGTGATTTTTTTTTTCCTCATAAAAAGGTCAAACAGCATTCCAAGCCTGGAATTCCATTCAGCTCTTTAACAAAAAGGTTAAGCTGAATATTGTCATCAACTCAAAATTTGCCAGTCTAGCAGTTTCACCTGAAACTGCCCATATTCGCATCTCTCTTTGGTTGTTTTGGGAGATGGATCACATTTGTCTATGATCTCCTATGCTATAACATGTGTGCATGGCCCTGAAACTGGGAGGAGGGTGTGTCCCAGAGTGAGGATGGGCTCCAGACAGAGCCCTCCCCTGGCAACGCTGGCATTGGATCTTTGACGGTCACTGGCTGGTGACACTAAACATGTCACTGCACCTCTGTGTGCTTCCATTTCCTCATCTGTGAAATGAGTGAGATGGACCATATGATCTCTAAGGTATCTTCCAGCTTCCCGTTCTGAGATTCTATTATTTAATAATAAGGGAATGAGATTATGCTCAAACACCAGAGCAAGGCTTTGCCAGCTGAACACAATAACTGATTCTGTTTGCAAGCTGAGTGACTTTTTCCCATCAGTGAGAGAGGATTGTGAAAACTCTTCTGTACAAGCAAACCCCATATTAAGAAAATCTGATACATGAGAAGCTCAAATTACTAAACAGATAAATTAGACGGTGATTATTTGCATTACAAAAGAATTCGCCATAGGTTTCCTTTAAATAGCTAAATCCCCGATGCATTTAAAATGCAATCTGATTTAGTAGAATTCAATTTGTGCAGTTTTTTTCCAATAACATAGCAATTGCATAAAAAGACCACAGTTAAAGTAATGAGAAGCCACTCTTATAGTATGTATCATATAAGAGGAGGGGAAGGGAGTGAAACCAACATTTACTGAATGCCCATAGCACCTGGAGCCTCACACACATGATCTCATTTCATTCACAAAACACACCTGTAAGATTGGTATCACAGCCCCCATTTGGGAGATGAGGAACCTGAAAACAGATTATATGAATGTGTCCAAAATCTTGGGCCAGAATTCAAATCCAGGACTACTGCTATGTTCTTTCCCTCACTCCACGCCCCTTAGGTTCAGGAGACCATGATAGACAATGTACACATGAGTGTGGTATCCTGGGGTTCAAGAAGTCCTGATTCTAATCTCACTCCTACCCTCCCCCCAGGTACTTGCTATATGGCATTGGGAAGTCACTTCACCTGGGACTAGTTTCTCTGTTTCCAAGCTGAGGAATGATTTCTGGTCACCTCCCAAGACTGTGAAGTCAAATGATTTAATAATGTACGTGAAAATACTCTATAAACTGCCAGGTGCTTAAGAATGTATAGGGATACTCTTAGTTTAACAACCAGTCCTGGAACTCAAATATTTTGCTTGTGTTTTGTGCTTAGAAGACCTGAAAAAACCACTTTACCATCACACTCAGAACCGGCCAGACCCTAACAAGATATGTATCTAAGGAATCAAAGGAGACTGAAGGAAAATTGGAAAGAAGGACCCCAGAGGAAATCAGTGGAAGTGCAGCATCTGAGCTGGACACTTGGAGCATCCAAAGGGCTATTCTGAAGGAAGTGGTGACAAGATATTCTTCTGCAGTAAAAAGAGGACAATAGGAAACCTTCCTAAGTTGTGTACAAGATATAACACAGAGCTTCTACCACAAAAGGTTAAGTTGAGAAAAGTTAGCCAACCATTTGAAAAGTTAGCCAACAAACAGCTGGTAGATTTCTATCTTTAGACATAATCTTGCCTGGAAATGTATAAAATTGGCAACACACATGCTCAAAAATCTCCACAAACTCTTCTTGGGCTCTCCTGTATCTTCCCACTTGTGCTCACCTGCACCTTCCTCCCCCAGACCTATATCTCTTACCTCCATCAGTGCTGATGTGTCCTATAAGTTACACTCTTAAGACCTGATCCTCCCATTACCTTGACACCCCCCCCCAGGGACTCAGGTAATTCATTAACAAGTATCAAAACCTAAAGATGCATATGTATCATCCCCCAACTGGAACATCTGCATTTATAAGACAATTTCCAAGAGATTCATAATTTCTTTACCAAAAAAAGGTCTCTAATAGTGGTTAAGACTAGTAATGTAACAAGTCAAAGCCAGGAGTTATCATGAATCAGTAGCCTCTCAGCAATGTCCCTCTAATCACTCCAATAGCAATGCTTACCACTCAGAAGGCAGGTCCTGGGATAAGTATACATCATGCTCAAGGTCCTAAGTCAGTGAATGAGTTCATCACAACTAGTCAAAGCACTAAGTAGAAATGAAAAGCAAAGCAAACCTCTCTGAGCCAAGAAAGGAATTGCCTTGGGGGGGGGAGGGAAGGAAGGAAGGAAGATAGAAAGAGAAAGAAAGAGACAGGGAGGGAGGAAGGAGGGAGGAAAAAGGGAGGAAGGGAAGGAGGGATGGAAGGATGAAAGGAAAGAGAAAGGAAATCAAATCTAAATTCCTAGCATAGAGAAAACCCGTTCTTGTGATAAAAACAATGTGATTCAGCTGACTGACTCTGTTCACATCCTCAACTGGAGCAAAATAGAATGACTGTCCCTCCCGAGAAAACTACATGTGTAAGTCTGGTGATGTCCAATCAGGTTCTACCAAGAAAACAGCAAGTTTCCTGAACCTTCAAAAGCCAGCCTATTCTACAGGCATGGAGATGTGGCTGGGTCTTTGCTATGAACACAGTTAAAAGATAAAACCATGCGGCATCTTCCTTTTAAGACACTGAAAGAGAAGAACTCCACTCCCCCCCCCCAGTAAAGGCAAGGTCCTCTTTGTGTGGGGCATTCTAACTACAGGAGGAAGACAGTAGAAAAGAAACTTAGAAGGAAAAACATCATCGCTACCATGAGCGGGCATCTGTGTGTGTAGTGTACTGTGTCTCATGCCTGAAGACAATGGAACACTCTTACACAAAGATTGGCACACAGTGTTGCCAACATGAATGTCAGTCTGTTGTCTGCTGCATAAATACCAATTAAACCAACCCCTTAGCAGCTCCAACCTGCTCAGCTAAGTTTGAAGAGAGCACATCTCTCCAGATCTCTAACTTTCTGTCACACTTATAGAAACTCGACTCTTCCTTTTATCTATTCCTTTTGTATTTAGATGTTTTTAGAATTATTCGAGTAGTCATAATTTGCAAAGAGAGCATGGTAGGACAAAACTAGCCAGTACAAACCAAATAGAGCCTAAATAATGGTATAGAGCTGTGTTCTCAGCATCTTTTTTTTTTTTTTATTATTCTGGGTAAATCCTCTCCTAGAGAGCCTCTCCTGAGCTATTGCTCTCCATATCCGGGATTTAAAAGCAAGAATGCTGTCTTTATCTCAGGTATGATGCAACCTGTAGTTGACTCTGAAATAGGAAAATTGCATTTAAAAATCTTACTTTATTCTCCCCGATGGATAAGGCTTTTCTCCTCAAAATTATCAAACCACATATTTTCAAGAACCGGGCAATGAATTTCACACAGCTGATTCTGTCTCCTACAGAGATTTTTCAAGACATTATTCACAAGCAAGTGACCAAGGTAAACTAAAGTGGTTTCTGTAGCCATTTGCAATTATTGACAAACAATTTCATAACGGAAAATGGAAATTACAGTCAAGTGCAATAAGCTGTTTATCCAAGATCTACCTGCTGGTGGCTCTTTTCCCTTTTTATTTTTTCTTTCAAGCAAAATACAAGCTATTATCAGAATGCATTTCGACTCTTTATGATATTTCTTGTCAATATCTCCACCACCAGCCCTGTTTTCCAATTCTGTCAGCTGGCAAGATTTGTACTCAACCGCGGTAGCAGCGGAGATGGTAGCCTATTCCTGGATGTTCGAGAGACTCCCATGCCGTCAGGTCTGTAGGGAAGGATCACCCTCAAATGGCAAATAGGGCATTCCCTTCCCCAGCAGGACTAGCTTCGGGGACTGAGGGGCTTGGGTGACTGCAGCTGGCGGGTGGGTCTATTTTCACCCCCAACATCCTGGGAGCACAGACCCTCTCTGACCCCAGGTCCTGCAATTTGGACCACGAGGGAGACAATTCTTCAGGGAAGCGTGGGGGTGCCGCCTTGCGCAGTTGGGCGACTTGCACACCCCTCTGCATTTCATTTGCACCAAGGGAACATGTCAGACAGAAGGGTTTTTTGTTTGCTTTGGGTTTTGTTTTTGGGTTTTTGGTGATTTGGTTATATTTTCACCAACTGTATGAACCTCAAGGGATCTCCTCCGAGCTGCCTGGCAGAGCAGATGGGCTCGCTATCCGGGTGGCTCATGGGGTTCTCTACCTCTGTCTCTATCTCTACCGCTATCTCAGCCGGCAGCCACTCATCCCGCCCCCGCTCCCCTCTTCCCCGCTGCATCTTCCTTTTTCTTCTCCCATCCTTTGGCTGTACAACCCGGGCTCTGGGTAGAGCCCAGGGCCTTAGAAGTACCTGCTTTCTCCTGCCTTTCCCGCGCCGCTGGGGTATTCCAGCGCCGCCCCAGTCCCCCGGCAGCCGGGGGATCCAACATCCGAGAGCTGCCGGACCGGGAGCGCCTCCGCCCCCGCCCCACCTGGCTGCCCCGCGCGCCCACGCCCGCGCCGGTCGGCCCGAAACTGGGGCCACTCTGGCCGCAGGTGCTTCCGAGGAGCTGTCGGGCGCATCTGCCCTTGCTCTTTAAACTCAGAATTCCTGAGACCATTCCTCCTCTCCGCCACCCCCACCAGGACAGGGAACTCCAGTGTTTTCCCAAAAGCCACAAAAGGGGGTGTGGGGGTGGGCGGACGCGGAAATCCCAACCCCGCCGGGCTAACTCGGAAAATACCAAACTCAAGGCAGAGGTGCAGGAATGGAGGGGTTCTCGAGAACCCCCAAATCACCAGGCTTCTCTCGCGACTCCCGTCTTCCCTAGATCCTGGTTAGACATCCATCCAGCCCCGCTCCGAAGAAGGCGGGGGTTACCCCAACTCATCCCGGAAGCCTCTAACTTCGGAAATCCCTCCCGTTAGATTTGCAGAACGGAGGTACCTCGTCATCTCGGCGGGGCAAGTCCGGATTCCGCCAGGGCAGGTCCAGGAGGTCACCCAGGGCAGGCAGTCCGAGGGAGAGCGCTTTAAACTCCTGCCGCCGCACGCCCCATCAGGGCACCCTAGGCGCTCCTGCCCCCTTCCCGTTACCCTTCAGGCTCTCGTTCGCCGACTAAACTTTTGGGGGATCACATCTCTAAGCCTCGGGAGTTCCAAGCTAAGCCCTCCTCTTTTCTGAACCTCTTCCCTGGAATGTAATCATGGGAAGACAAGAGGGGTGGCTGCCTTGTTCTTTGCAACGTAAAATCAACAGATACCCAATCAAGCTCCAATGCCCGGCCAGCCCCTCGCCCCCTGGTGCCCACTCTCCCTCGGCCCCCGTTCCCGTCACCTCCGCCCGCCAGTTCTCTCCCAGACTCTGGTGTGCAAGGCCATTTACTTGTGCCCAGGAAAAACAAATCACTAAAGTGATCGGAGAAGAATCGGTGCACCTCGCTGTCCACTGAACGGTTTTAAAGAAGAAAACGGAAAGGGGACTAAAATAGGGGCAATTCTCCTTTTTCCGCAAGCACAACCTTTGGGGGAAGTTCGGGGGCGGGGGCGTTTTTCCCCGCGGTTCGGCACTTGCTCCGCTTTTCCTCCTTCGGCTGCTCGGCGCGTCTTACCCTGCTCCCCGCAGAGGGCGCGGTGAGGAAGCCCGCGGGGGGCCCGCAGCTCCATGTCAGCGGCGCCGCCGCCGCCGCGCGAGGAACGCACCGCGGCCGCACTTGTGGCTGGTCTCCGGGCTGAGCGGGCTGAGCTGGCCCGGCCGGCGCCAAGTGTCTTCCATGTGAATAACAAATACTCCCACCGGCGGCCGCGATTGGTCTGCGCCCGGCGCCTCCCGATCCTCCGCCCGCGGCCATTCACCCGGCGCGGCGCGGGGAGCCGAGGCCGGGATCGCGTCCGGGATCGCCAATCGCTTCGCGCCAACCAGTCTCCTCGGGAAGCAGGAGGAGGAACCCCGAGGGGCGGGAGCCCCTGGATTTTGGTGCCACAGAGCCGACCTGGCGCGGGCGGGGACAGGGACGCTCGGCCGACGGATTCCCCTCCGCGCTACATCACTTCAGCCCGCAGCGACGCGGGGACCAGAAATGTCAAGAGTTCTGATTTAAAAAAAAAAAAAAAAA